>CAWUFW010011271.1:290000-595000 GCA_963921515.1 Calotriton arnoldi
TTCGGGAGCTGGGACCGGGGCTCGAGCTCCGTCCGGCGGGCCCCGGGGTGCGGGAGCCCCCCGGTCCTGCAAGCCATCGGAGGGTCCGGGCGTCGGGGACGGGGGTCCATCAGGGCCCATGGAGGCTCTCCCCGGCCTGGCTGCGTTCAGAAGCAGGGACCGGGCTAGGGAGCGGGGTGGCTGGCCAACTTGGCTCCGCTGGCGGAGCGGAGTTCTCTGCCCACCCCTACCTACAATCCGATACAGTTATTCTTTCTTTAAATCGATATAACTAGACAACTTATCGTGTAAATAAATTACACAGTTAATGCAAGACTGCCACCTAGTGCAAGTTGTCATTCATAATTTGTTTCCACACCTTCTTATGTATTAGGATATATCTACAGGACAATATTTCCATAACTAAATGACAGCTATACGGCATAGACAAATTAATAATAATCACACACATAAAAAAACATCTAATGATCTAAAATCCACGTGTTTAATAATGCCAGATTAAGAACTTCAAAAGGTCGGGCTGCATCACAAATCGTACAGATCCAGTACCATGTGTAGCCACAATGGTCGATTATTTTCTGCTAAACACACAGTAAGTGGGGATTTTACAGACTTATGGAGAGTGAAGGCAGTTCCAAATCTTTACCCCAGGACCTTTTACGAAATATCCGAATTCGAGAATAATTACTGCTTCTCGGCTTTCCCGAAGAGCAGAGAGGGATCCTAGAATTTTCTGTGCATGTTAGGCGTGCCAGTAGTATTTATTTGCAGATTGACTGAATTTTCCCACCGGCTATATATATTTCCCTCACGGTTTTTCCCTCATGCATTTAATATTTTTCTACATTGCTTTAAGCTCATATAAATATATTTTAGACCCAAAATTGGGAACAACCTCTTTTTGTAATTTTGATTTTCCATGTAGCAGGAACAACCGTGAATTTCTCTGAAATGTAAAAACCAGCCACAACCATAACCAGCAGAGAGACATGGCGAGGGGGTGTGGGGTGTGGGGGAGGAGGGGCTGGGGTCATCGGGCATCTTCCAGTGTCATTGTTTGGGCATATGTTTTCAGGAAATAGCGAAGGCTCTTATTCTGAAATTATGCTTTCCTACCATTGGCTATATTGCCTATATTCTGTAATGATTTAATAACTGTTTCTGTTGCCCAAACACCGAAATGACAAGGCTCCTGCAGGGTTTGGTATGTTAGTAAAGGTGACGCTGAATACAATAGCAGGCAAGTGTGAACTTTAAGGGAAGAATTAGAAAGATTCTGAAGGGAAAATCCTATGTAAAGACCACCTATAACTTAAACAATACATCTTTTAAAGGATCCTGGTGCTACCTTGTACTACTATTATAAAAAAAAACAATGGTTCATCTTCCTAGTATTTGCAACATGGAACCAATAAACTAGTATTCGCGAATATGCAATGTTGAATTATTCAATTCATATTTGTAAAAAAAAAAAATGTTAATTAGCGTCAAAGTAGGAATAATAGAATAAGCAGATACCAAATATGAAAAGGGCCGTTGAATGACAGTTTGTGTCACCAATCATACAAAGATGCAGTGCTCGAATGATGGTGAAGTGCTGTAGACCTCACAAGTGCAATCAAATGCAGAACAAGTTGTGAGGGGGCAGAGTAGTATAGAAAAAGATGAGGAAATGAACATGTCTTTTCATGATTGTACTGTTCATATGCTCACTTTCACAGTTGACGTTTTGTGTCTAATTGCTATAAAGTCCTTGCCTTGGGTCACCATCGGGACAAAAAGTTAACCTTGAGCATCGATGCTGGGGGATCAATTAAGATTCTCACTGAAGGGTGAAAAGTCACTTAAGGGTCCATCAGTCAATTTTATCAGAATTAATGCAAGAGGAATACAGAACAGTCAAACATTGTGTCAGAATCAATCACTAATATCTTCGAAGAACAAATTGTATTCAGTCAGCAGCGGGTGCAATGGTTCCCTTATGACTTGTTGGACCAGGAGCGTCTGAAATAACGAAGTACTGAAGCTCACCTCTGGATTAGGGATAGATCTGCTGTTTACTATATACTTTGAAACACTAGTGATGAAAGCAGCCTTTTCCTTTAACTGCATAGTATGACAATCTTGCATTTTCATGGCACTATGTATGATTGTTAATAAATTCAGTAATATGCATTTTATCAACCTCTGAAGGATGAAAGTCCGACAACAGTCTGCAATGTTAAGTTGATGGACCTTGATAGCTAAGGGCCACTGGTTAAGAGCTCCTTAAAGTTCATGTTGCACAATTTACCTAGGACCAACAGACTTTTAGGGTGAGAACCCAGCCGTTCTTAAAAGACTTGGGGTCAAATGCACTACTATAGCCTTATAGCCCGCTGCCGAGGGCTATACCGGCTGTTAAAGACCCTGATCCCCTATAACGAGGGAGAGGGCCTTTAACAACCGGTATAGCCTGAGGCAGAAGGGCTATAAGGCTATTAGAACATTCCACCCACTAAGGGTAGAATGTTCTAAATTAAAAATGGAGAAACAAAAAGACAAACATTGGAATGTTGGAGCGCTGAGCTTATACCAGCCATTATAAGCCCAGAGCAACTCCATTGTCTTCAATGGAGCTCCCAACATTCCAATGTTCTAATACCATTTACAAACTAGGGGGCATATTTATGTAGGAGTTGCATCACCATTGCGTCACGCAATGGGGCGCAAGAGCGAAGCAACTCTTCAGTTTGATTTATCAAGCCACGAAAGGCCACCTTGAGTGGCCTTGCATCGCTTGATGAATCTAGAGTAACACAATGCAGTGCAAATCGTTACTCTACTCCAGGGTGGCGTTCCATGGGTGGAACGTGGGTGTTTCCCCACATCTACCCAAGGATTTTGGCGCATTCCCAGATTTACCATTTCTGGTAAACATGGGAATGCGTCAAAATGCTACGCCTCCCCAGGGGAGGAGTAACAAGAAGAAATATCTGGCCCTCCCTGCACAAAAACAATCCTGCCTGCAATGCCGGCACCTTTGCACCATCGTGGAAGGGTGCCTGCATTGGCGCTAGGCAGCACATTGTGTGCTACCACTGAGAAATGACAGGAATGTGCCATGTATTGTTAAGTACGCCGCATTCCTGCCCTTTCCCTCTCACGCGGGGTAGCACAGCACGGTGCCTTGCTGTGCTGGGAGATTATTTGTTAAATATGTCCCCTGGAACATGCAGCTCGAACACCAACCAGTTTGCAAATCAGAATGCAATCTGCGCTGCAACCTATGTGCTAACAGACTGCATTGCAAGTTGTATATATTCAAGGGGTGGTAAAATACACTGTCTAATGAATAATAATTTGGCAGGTTGCAATTTGTGATCTCCGGTGATTGGCTGTGTATGCAGGGATGGAGGACTACAAGGTACAGCAGACATCTCTCTCTCTCTGCATTCATTTTTCTAAATAGGAATCTTATTGGGTCTGGCCTGTGACTCCTCTCCAGATTATTGTTTTTAGGAAAAACATACATAATATACTTACAGAGAAGATCTTTTGTATATTGGGCTTTATCCACTGGTTTCCTACACTGTCTTTCACATTTTGCTTCCGCCCACCACACCATACAGCTTGGGTCAACCCACTTTACACATCGGCTACATTCACTTTGAGCTACTGCACAAAGCCTGGGCGCATAGTTCTCATCTGCTTAAACGTAGTTACTTAATTTTTTTTAGTGGCATTTCTGATTCAAAGTGTGAGTTTTTATTTTATTGACATTTATATTACCTTGAAATACTGCCTATTTATTTTGCCTTTACTGCTTTTTAAAGTTATGTGATTCATTCTGGTCTAATTCAGAAATAATAATAGTAAAATGCATGGCTCTCGTGTCGTGTGTCATTCTCAAACACGCCTTGAAAAAAACAATCTAAAACAGTATTGAAGAAAAGTGACATGAACAAGCTTAAAAACGTGAGAGTTCCGCAAGCCATTGGGCGGTCATACTTTAGCACACTATTGGATTTTTTCAGACTGCAGGCCTATCTGTCAAGTGCACTATGTAAAGGGTGCCTAAAACAAATCCTTTTTGTCAGGTTAATGGGCCTACAAATCAAGGAATTAAGCCCAAGATGGCGATCTCTCGTGCCAGGGCAATTAAAAACTGCTGACTTTGCCACTACAAATATGAATCTTTTAACCACCTGCTTTGTTGTTGCCCTGAATGTCTCACATCGCGCTGCAGACTGCTAAAACCACTTTTTATCACTCACGGTGCCTGAACATGCAACAAGGCAGTACATCTGGTGTTAAGCATCATAGAGCCAGTGAATTAGGCAAAATTCTGCAAATAAATTTATATTATGAAACAGAGTCCAGAGGACGCAATCGCCTAAAGATCGAGCCTGATCGCTCCGTCTGAGCTACTTGTTCAGCTCATAATAACGGCTTTAAAGTGGCTTAAACTTCGCAGACCAAAGACACGCACTGCTTCTTACTTCTCTGTGTCACTGTTTTGCACTTATTTATTGCTGCTAAACTTAGATCCTGCTAATATACCTTTGAACTTCGCTCTGCACTTAATATTCAACACACTGAGATCGTTTTTTAACTTTACCTTTTGGGGTTTTACTGATTTTATGGATTAATGTTTTTACTTTATATTGTAAAAAAATTTATTAATCATGCAATAAAGATTTCGGCCTTGATTTATGAGGCCTTGCAAGAGTTTCGCGCTGTCGTTGCGTCACTTTTTGTGACGTATCGGCAGCGTAAAACATGCCGCCTGTTGCGCCCTATCTATGAGATTTCACTGCGCTACTTCTAGGACGCAAATGCGTCAAAACCTTACGCCTGCCTCATGGCAGGCGTAAGGGTGGCACAGTGCTGTATCCATAGCCCTCCCCCTGCATTGCTGAATTTGTGTCACGCTTCCGACACAACTCCAGCAATGCATCATTTTTTGGCAGACAGATACGTCAGTAAAACTGACGTATCTGTCATTCCTTGCGACATGTTGCCTCATACAGTAAATATGACGCATCCATCATGTCGCAAGGAGGTCGCAATGAAAAGTGATGCATCACTGTTTTCACGCAGCGATGCGTCACTTTTCATAAATGAGGCCCTTCATTCATAGTAAAAAGCATGGTGCAACTGAAAAGCTTGTTGCTTATAAAATATCACTGGCAAAAGAGTTGCATCGGTGAATGTTTTTTTTTTTTTTAAAGTAATATTTTTATTGCAAGTATATGGTAGCCATGTTTAAATGGATGATTGTTTTAATTTTTTGTTGGTTTTTTTGTTGCAGAAGTTTGTAATGAAAGTATTAAAAAACAGAAATAACCATGGCATCAACCCCTGAAGGCTGGACCTTTTTACCTTGCCAATGCGTGTTTTCAAGCAGTCCATCTCCATGCTTCCTTCTTTGGGAATACATCGGGTGGGTGGGGGCGGGGGGTTAGGGGGTGAGGCAGGAGTCCAATGGACCCCATCCTTCTGCCCCTGGAGCTACCAGTACGATTCCCAAGGGGATTCCTTTATGGCAATCAGTTTACACTCCACCTCAGTGTCTGGAACTCATTCATGCTTTGCAGCAATAATTGCGGTAACAAGCCATTGATACACCCCTTTGCAAATCACAAAGATGGGGGTACCCCTTTCATGCTTCCTCCTATCTGTGATTTGTAAAGGGTCACAAAAGTCCTTTTTGAATCAGAAAGACTTTCCTACTCATAAATGGGCTCTTGCACATTGTGAAAATCCCTTTTGCAACCTGTAAAGGGTAGTGTACATCTAGCAGATAGTCCCTGTTAATGTTGCCAGAGATAGAAATCACATACAGGCCATCGTGAGTGTCATCATAGATGCAGAGAACGTGATAAGGTGATCCCTTGCGACTTGAGACATGCAATGAACACAAAGTTAACATAGCACAATTATAACACTATTTTTTCAAAATGAGTTTTATGAATCTGTAGTTGTATAACAATCCTGGTGCTCAGAGATTACTGTAACCAAAAATAGATGGTCTGAAATAAATATAAATATAACGGCTCCTTCTTTGTATTAATTTTAGAAGAAAGTGTACAGCTCAAAATAATTGATATAGGTTAGACTATAGTGCCACCTAGTGACACATGCAACTTAAGATTAGTTTCTACTCTTACTAAGTATGAAAGGTAACAGATGAAACCCGTATCTTCAGGGCCCGCAAATAAGACAGCAGTTACTTTACATACGTGAAATAAGCACACATTTAAATAAAATCTACATATTTGAAACCAAACTCAAAACCTTCAAAAGGCAGAATTGCCTGTTTATTTATCGGCAATCTTCATTACTCCCAGTCCATTACCTCCTCATCTGTCTTCCTCGTCCCTTTCATTATGGCATGAGGATGTAGCAAGCACCCATCAGCCTTAACATGCACCCACACAGCAGGCCAGGCAAGAATGACACGCAGACCCCAGAGAAAATGCCATACACAGGAATCTTGCTCAAACAGATCCTCCATATTAAAAGGACAGACCACCGCTAGCACACCAGACCCAAAGGCCCAGCCCGAAGTGGAGGAAGAGACAAACGATAATGTTGAACTAAAGTACGCTAAGATGATAAGGATGCAAACCAGGACACCTCGTCCAACGGAATAACCATGAATTCCCCCCCGCCCCCCAAACCTTCCCCTTCCTCCCAATGAGTAATTGCACAGGCCCTTAAAAAGCTTATTCATTTTTTAAAAACAATGTGAGACAAGAACCAACCATCGTTGAAGTGTATGTCAAAATGGAATGCCACACAAAATAACAGACATAGTTGCCAAAATGTTCTGAGTTTTGTTAAGTACCTCCCCATCCCTCCCCCAAAACGAACTATCCTTTCCACCCAACTCCCACCCTAACCGGTTTCTTCCCATTACAAATTGTTAGCATGGGGCTATCTATGTGGCAAGTCTATACATTTTGAGTATTTCCACCAAATCAATCATTATCAACTCCAGGCTACCATAGTGTTGGACTCATCATTAGGGACATGGGTTAAGGTAACTTCCAGTAGAGGAGAAACCAGGGAAATGTTATAGCAATGGTAGGGCGTTCAGGGAGGACGTGTGTCGTCCTTAATCAGATGAGAACGTTTCACAGCCAACAAATGCCAGTCATGGGCTATGGGGCACATACATGAGGCCGCCCTCTCCTCTCTACGTAAGTGGGTGCTCTCGGGTGACAGACAGGGGTTAGTCACTATTTCCCAGGACTGAACTGTCAGCGATGCAGGGTTCTTCCATCTTATCGCATGTGGCACCTTTCCAAGAGAAGGGCCAAGTCGACGAGTTTAGTCGAAGCCCTGTCTGAATCTGGGTGAGGGAAAAGGTCTAATATAAGCATCTCTAAAGAACTGGTCAGGCGAAGTCCTGTGACATGGCACAGTACTGAAATGACCCCATCCCAGTAAGCCCTCAGTGACCCGCACAACTACAACATGTGTCGAAGGTCCGCGTCAGGGCAAATGCAGTGGGGGCAAGATGAGCATGACCCTGGATATATCTTGGAAAGATGACAGGTAGACCCTATTCAGAATATTAAATGAAATATATTAAAGGCATGAGTTATGAAAGACCGTATGTGGATAGGATAAGACACGGCACGATTCTGAATCATGTAAAGGGAGGCCTATGTCATATTCCAATTTCCCCAGAAGGGGAGTTCTGGCACGGGCCCCATGTTGGAGGTGAGTTTGGTATAACAAGCAAACTAAGGGGCAGATTTACAAGCCCCTTGCGCTGCCGTTGCGTCACTTGTTTTGACGCAACGGCAGCGCAAAAAATGCGGCCAATTTACAACGTGATGCATCCATGGTGGCGCAAGGGTATTGCAGGCTGGCGCAGGGAAACTGACGCATCTCTACAGATGCGTCAGTTTCTTGTAAATCTGCCCCAGTATGTGTGTTATTTCCCTATGTGCAAAGCGCCTGTATACCGCATTTGTTTAGCGCTCAGTGTCTCTGTCTAGGAATACCTTTCTCAGCACTTGGTTGGGTTGAGTGTAAGTGAGAAAGTGAGCGGGGGAATTGTGTAATCTGCTTGGAGCGCGTCAAAGGATGATAATTTTGTTTAATAAATTTTATTGACTTTTGAGAAAAAGGGAAAACTACAATGTGCATATAATATGACACCAATATATAAAAATTCAAAAAATACAAATATATGCCTACGTAATTAACATAGATGTAAGAAGGGAGTAAGAAAAGAGCGAGCAAAAGGAAAAAGAGGAAAAAAAAAAGAAAGAGGAAAGAGAAAAAAAAAAAAAAATTATTATAAGGGACAAGAAGATAGAATCTATAGCGTAGGTGCATCTAAGGAAAGATAAGCAGTAAAAGGTATCCAAAGAAGATCAGATTTAATTTTTTGGGGTAGAGTAAGAGAAGAAACATTAGCAATCCTATGTTCATCACAAATATAATTCCACCAAGTTAATAGTGATACCTTGGAGTTATCCTTCCAACATGTTAAAATTACTTTAAATACTAAAGCAATAAATAAATCAAACAACAAGGAAATAGAAATAGAGTTATCTAGGTCAAGTGAAGATGAACCTAAAAAAACATTTTGCAATGATAACGGTATATCACATTGAAATATTTTCATACATTTATGCCAAACAGATTGCCAAAACTTAAAAACATTAGAACAATCAAACAATTGATGAATTAGAGTCCCACTAGACCCAGAGCATGACCAACAAAGGGGTGAGGAAGAGGGGGAAAACTTGGATATGCAAACAGGGGTTAAGACCGCTCTATTATAAATAAAATATAATGATTGAGTGATGCGAGCGGCATTAGAAATCTTGAACAATTTAGACCAAAGTTTGTCCCAGAAAGGAATAGAGAACTCCATAGATAAATCTGTTTCCCAGAGTAGTTCAATATGGGATTTAGGGCGTACAGTAATAGGAGACAACAACATCTTATAAATAAAAGCAGCCTTGGGTCTATGATTATGAGCAATATTATATATTGGTGTAGGTGGAGTAAGTGAGGGGGAGAATGATGGAAAATTGGAACAAGTAATGTAAGATTGTAATGCAGCTGATATTAAATTATATTCCAGAAGAGATGAATCAGGCAACTGATATTGTACTTGCAACTCCGGGAAAGGAATAACAGAATTGTGATTAACCATTTGGTGTATGAACAAAATTCCCTTCTCCTTCCAGTGTTTGTAGTAGAATGATTTACATTTATATTTAAGAAACTTATTGTACCAAACAGAAGCGGACAGGAAGCATTGAAATGGTTCAAGGCCCTCGGATAAAATATTATATAATAATTGTTTGGAATATTTTAAAATAGCATTGTCTGCTAAAAAGGTACAGTTGGACATATAAATTATGTTCCAAAAAGAAAATTCTTTCAACAAGGAACGCTCAAAGATAATCCAACTAGGAATGGGAAGATCAGCAAAGTCGTAAGCTAAGGCAAAAGATTGCCTAATTAGAAATGCAGAATGATATGACTTGAAATCTGGAAAACGAACACCACCCTCCGATTTGGGACGTTTGAGCTTCCCAAGGGCAATGCGGGGATGTTTGTAATTCCATAAAAATTTAGTGCAGATAGAGTTAATTTGTGAAAAATATGAAATAGGGATCCGAATAGGTAACATGGATAGTGTGTAAAGGACGTGTGGGACAATCATCATTTTAATTGTATCTAACCTACCCCACCAGGATAAGTGAAGGGGAGACCAGGAGAGGAGGAGAGCTTGTATCTTGGTAATTAGGGCATTGAAGGAGAGTTTAATTGTATTAGGAAGAGAGGAGGAGAACCAGATCCCAAGATACTTAATTTTTGTAGGGCACCAGGTAAAATTAGTGTCATTAAACATATATTGATAGCAAGAAGAATTCAAAGGTAAAACATCTGTCTTGGAGAAATTCAACCTATAACCAGAGATGCTGGAGTACAGCCGAACCTCTTCCAGAAAAGGAGGCAGGGAAGTGCAGGGATTTGATAGGTAGACCAAAATATCATCAGCGTAGGCTGAGAGTTTAGTTTCTATAGACTTATGTGTAAATCCAGAAATACGTGAGTTAACCCTAATGCGTTCTAGGAATGGCTCCAGACATAAAACAAATAACAGAGGTGAGAGAGGGCAACCTTGACGTGTGCCCCTATGTAAAGTAAAAAAAATTGAAAAATGATTGTTTACAAATATACTAGCCCGGGGAGAGGAATATAATAATTTAACATATGAAATGAAAGTAGGACCAAAACCAAACCAATGTAATGTATCAAACATAAATTGCCAGTTAATTCGATCAAAAGCCTTTTCAGCATCTAAGGACAACGCTGCAAGTGGTGACCCATGCTTCCTCCCGAAGGAGATAACATTAGCAAACATACGAGCGTTGTCCGTAGCCAATCTGCCCTTAACAAAACCCACCTGGTCCGTCTTAACCAGAAGTGGAACAATGTTCTCCAGACGAGAGGCAAGTATTTTAGCAAATATCTTGCAATCATAGTTAATTAGGGATATGGGATGAAAGTTCTTACATAAAGAGTGATCTTTATCAGGTTTGGGGATAAGAACAATTAAGGCCTCCAAAAAGGAGCCGGTGGCTTTGGCTTCAGCAAAAAATGAGTTAAAGAGGGTCAAAAGTTTGGGAGCCAAAGTGGAGGAGAACGTGGTAAAGAATTCGGCGGAAAGACCATCAGGGCCTGTTGCCTTCGACTTCTTTAAGGACTTAATAGCATCTAATATCTCCTGAATTGTAATCTCCTTTTCCAGTAGTTCAAACTCATCTGGAAGGGAGGGTGGTTTAGTCAAACCAGAAGAAAAGGTAGCTAGGTTCTGATTAGAGGGGATCGTATCTTCAGAATATAGCGTTTGGTAATAATCATGAAATACAGTGGTGATATCCTCATCTGAGGGCGTTAATTTATTAGTAGAATCATTTAAAATAGGGCCAATACTTTTGCGTTCCGATTTAATTTTTAAATAGTTGGCCAACATCTTACCAGCTTTATTTTGGCCCCCGTGATATTTGGACTTAATCTTGAGGAGAACATTGCAGGCATCCACTGTAGCAACCTTGTTAAGGGCAGATTTAGCTTTAATTAATTCATGAAGAGCCAAGGAAGACTTAGAAGTAAAATAATTATGCTCTAATACTTTAATTTGTTGTAACAAAGCTGTATATTTGGTCTCTGCAAACTTCCTTTTTTTAGAGGAATATGAAATAATAAAAGCACGAAAAGTGGCCTTAAACGCATCCCAATTATTGGAAATGGAGGTATCCAGAGGATTATTGAGGGAGAAGAATTCCTTGATAAAAGCAGTAGCCTCAGTTATAAAGGCAGTATCTGTTAAAAGCGAGTTATTAAATTTCCAACGACCAAATTTAGGAGAGTTCAGGGAAAAATCAGAACAGGCAGTGACAGGGGCATGGTCGGAAATAAAAATTGATCCAATCTCCGAGGATTGAATAGATGGGAGTAAGGGTTTACTAATCAAAATATAATCAATTCTGGACCGGGTGTGATGTACATTAGAATAGAAAGTAAATTCCGAGGAGTCAGGATTACAGGTCCTCCAAACATCATAAAATGGGCGAGAAGTAATAGCAGCTTGAAATGACTTATGGGACTTATCCGGGTTGAATTTACACTTGGATTGCCTATCAGAGAAAGGATCAATCCATTGGTTAAAGTCACCAGAAACAATAATATTCGGGTTGTCGATGGAGGAAAGCGAATTTTGATATCATTCCAGAATTCCGGGTCAGGTTTGACAGGGCCATAAATATTCAGTAAAATTAATTGCATTCTGTATAACGACCTCAGCCAACACCCAGCGACCATTGGTATCACACTGCGTGGATACAATTTGAGCATGCAATGATTTATGGAATAATATAGCCACTCCCCCCTATTGCATGCAGGAGAAGATACAACCTGACCCACCCATTGTCTTTTCAATTTGAGCGACTCTGCTTCATTACAATGCGTTTCCTGAATAAAAGAAATCTGAGCATTTAATTTGGACAAATGAGAAAGTACCTTTTGCCTTTTGACGGGGTGTCCAAGACCACGAACATTCCACGTAACAACCTTACACATATTGGAGGGATGGGAGGGTAACATGTGAATGGAGATGAAACACTGCAGGGAAACAACTATAAGGAGACAAACACCACAAGAAAAATGAATAAAAGAGAAAATAGACTATACAACCATAAGCACCAATTAGAGACACATAAAACAAGAACAACTTCATCATGAAAAAGGAAGAAACCTTAAAAAGTAAGAAGGGAGTAGTGGAAAAGGAAAGACAGGGGAGGAAATTGAATAGGAAAGAAGAAAGAGAAAATAGAAGATAGATCAAGGAAAGAAAACCAGATCTACGAGGAAAAGACAATAGGCGAGGCCTGGGGCGCAACAGCACCGAAGACAGACGGAACGACAGAGAGAAGAACATAATGAAAAAAAAAATATGAACAGCCATAAGGAAAAATATATAAATTAAGTAGCGAAAAGAGAAGGCAGGAACATTAGATAGGCGGAGATGAACCAACAACAGGATTCAATGAAAGACTCTGAAGAAAAGACTTCAATTTAGTAGGATCATCAAAAGAACGTGTCGAGCCATCATGAGTGATTTTGCACAAGCAGGGGTGAAGAATGCCATAACGGATATTCAGCTGTCTCATCTGTGGGCGTAGAGCCAGAAATTCCTTCCTTCTTGCATTGGTGGCGTTCGATAGATCCTGTGATAGAAAAACTGTGTGACCAGACCATATAAGGCGACGTTTCAACTTAGCTGCTGAGAGGACACGCATGAGATCTGTGAACTCAAGAAACAACATTATAATGCCTCTGGGTCTCGAAGCATGCGATTGAAAACGACCAAGGCGGTGCGCACGTTGAATATTTAATGGGGGTTCTGAGGGAATGTCCAAGAGTTCAGATAAAAATCTCTTAAGGAAAAGAAGAATGTCCGACCCCTCAAGATTTTCTCGTAGGCCATACAGGCGTAGGTTGTTACGCCTGTTACGATTCTCGAGATCCTCAGTATGAAGTTTAAGACGGTGAATTTCTTGCTCCAGAACAGGGATCTTGGTTGATACATCATGTAAATCACTAATGCGTTGTTCCATGTCGAGCACCTTCGCCTCCATATTTATCCATCTGTCTTCAATTTGCTGGAGTTTCTCATTGGTAGTGGACATAAAGGACTTCAAACCTCTCACCTCATCCAAAATGGTATCCAACACAGGGTTATGAGAAGATAAAATAGGAGACGGGGGATCATTTTTAGGTCTCTTGGGCTTGGCACCTGAGGACAAGGCTCTGATGGAAACTGGAATTTCGCTACCCATCCTGCAAAGGAGCGAAGAACGCTGAAAAACCCTGAATAAAGAACTAACTTGTCCCCAACATTTGACAGTCACATATCACCAGGGAGTGAGAAATCAGAGAGAGACGCCTGTTAGGACCAGTAGAAAAATATCACAGAGTCTAAATTCTGAATGAAAAGACGCCGGTTTATCCTAAGAAAGGATTACATTTGCAAGCATGGAAGAGACACTAACACGCTGTTTTATAAAACAGGCTCAAAGTCCACACAACTTGATCCATCAGGTGAAAGGGAGAAGACATTAACTGGCAGGCATTACGTAGAATAGCAGGTATCAGGTACAATTAGTAGAAAGCGCCTCTACCAAGCACTAGCATTATAAAATGCCACAGGACGCTGCAATACATGCCAAATGGACCCTGTTTCTCCCTGGGCAGAAACAGAAGAGGGTTAACTGCAGAATGCCTGTTTTACCTCAGATGCAATCCGCTGAGGCGAGCAGCATCACAAAATGGCAACCGCTCGTGTTCCACGAGGAAAATCACCGCAGCAGCCGCAGGGACACACATTGTCGAGGCGAGCAGCATCACAAAATGGCGGCCACTCGCGTTTGAGGAGGAAAATCACCGCCGCAGCCGAGGGGACACACAGGAAGACAAATCAGAGTCGGAACGGCTCCATCCCCCGCTCCGACACTTCCGCTGCCCAAATCTTCTCGCCGTTCCTGCCGACTCACAGAAACCAAGGCATTAATTAATGAAAAGAAAGCTCCGCGTCCGCGGAGCTCACGTCAGTGCCGCCATCTTGCCTCGGCGCGTGACCACAGGCAGAGTGGCTTTGTGTGGCCTTGTAAATATGGGCTAGAACACTGCGCCAGTGGATCATCAAAAAAAGGGACGCTCCAGTGGCGCAAGGGGCCTCGTAAATGAGGCCACCAGAGTCTAAATGAAACTGAAGAGAGAAAGGTGGAATCTTCGATACAGGACTATAGGCCACATGTATCAAACAATTTTGCATTTGCAAACAGTGAGAATCTGTAATTTTGGCTATTTGTGAATGCAAAATAGCCTTTTAAGATGTTTGAAAGGCTTTGCAGTCGCAATTTTTGGTAATCGTAAAAGGAGCGATTACCTAAAATTGCGACTACAAAGAGGGAATCGCAATTTGCAATTCTCTTAGCACATGTACCAAGAATTTTCTAAATGCAAACTGTGCATTTAGGAAAATCCAAATCGATGGTAACCATGTGCAAATTTTTAAAAATGCACAAAAATGCATTTTTCAAAGTGCCTTGTATAGCACACACATGCCCTAGTGCTTTACATGTGCACATTTTTTGTCGGGTGCTTCAGGGGGGCCTTAGGCACCCTTGGCTTTGCATTACCTAATTTGCGTTACCCATTAGGTAATTGGAAATTAGCTAATGTAAAACCATTTGCACCTATGGGCCTTTAGGCCGATAGGAACGAATGGAGCAGTATTACCTAATAGCGATTACCTATTTATTGAATTGCTATTGGATAATATTAAGGAATCGCTAAATCTTTGGCGATTTCTTACAAACGTGGCATTTTGCGATTACCAAATAGCACTTCAGTAAAAATAGCTATTTGGTAATCGCAAAATGCTTTTTAGATACATGTGGCCCCTATACATTTAAGATTCTTCATTGCCCTTGGAAAGGCAAAAATCAATCTGATTTTGTCTCTAGATTTGCACTTGCTGCCTCTGACATCAACCCCTGTGTGGTGGAAAATATCTTCGTTATATTACTACACAGTCATGCCCATGTGTGCTCAGCAAGAAATATATAATCCAGCTATCACTCTGTGACCACACCCTGCGTGCTGGGTGCTGCCCGCCTTGACATTCAGAGATGGAAGGATGTGGAGTGCATGTACAAGTTACACCATCTTAGTCACCTCAGGGACCGCAGGGCATTTCATCATGTTCACAAGGAGCTATCCAGGCACCAGAGCAGACTACTAGGGGATCTCATCGAACTGTCCCTCGCTTGCTTCAAAGTCAGGTTATTGAGTTATGCTTGAGAGGCACAGGGGCATAGTGGCCACAGAACGGCAGTTGGATCAGAAGTTCTGGTTCTCTGTCCTGGATAAGCTGGTAGAGAAGACGGCGGAAACATGTCACATGTGCCAGATTCTAGGGAAAGACAATGGTCCTAAGCTCTTACAAATGTCTTGACTCCCAGCATTTCCGTAAACAAATTCACTATTGATTTCTTTGAACTCATTGCGACTGCACAACTAGCATCTGGTAGTAGTGATTGACAGGTGATCTCACTTCCCAGAAGTCATAGCCATAGCACTCATCAACAAAATGTGCTCAATGTTTTACATCACATCTGTGGTAAATTCAAACAATGGCCCTCTTTTCCGCAGAAAGGGATTCAAAGACTGTGAGACTGAGTTTCAAACACCAGAAGATAATTCCAATCTTGACTCCAGCTAACAGCATCATAGAGCACATTATGTCCACCTTAAAGAAAGCACTTCAAGTTGCCAAGATCGCACGCATTTCCCCATCTCAGAGGTCCTCACTACGTGATTACCAATAGACTCCCCAACTGGAGTTTTCCCTGCTGAGCTCATACTTGAGAGGAAGATTGACACCAAACTTCTGCATCTTGCTAAAGAGTCAGATCCAAGGATACAGCTAGAAGTGCGGCCTCATAATGTGGCTCAGAAGCATGAATTAAGATATTACCCTAACAAACGACATTAAGCTCAACCCTCTCTTTTGTACGAAAAAAGTATGATGCTTGCAAAACACAAAGTATTTGCAAAGTTGATGTAAACTCTGAGCCCCAGCCTTATATGGTTACTGACATTAAAGGATCCATGATCATGGTCCGGTGTGATGGTCAGACACTCACTCCCTCTTTGTCTTACTTCCACACACAAGAAGAAGGTCCATGCGAGCCAACATTCCCCAAAGAACTGTCCGAGCCAGGTGGTGTCTCAGGAGAGATCAGTGACAGAATATCGACAACACTAATATCGACCTACAAAAATATAAAATCAAAAAAAATATAAATACTAATAAATAAAAATTAATATTACATTTATTATAATTAAATTACTTCCCACCCTATTCCCCTATAAATCCACAACCCGCTACGGAACTAAAATGCAAAATTTAATAAAAATAAAAATAATAACTTCTAAAAATGTAACACATATATTAACCGCTTAACCGCGGCGGCAATTCCGCCACGGTGCGGCGGTTTAGCGGAGTGGGCGGGGCCGCGTCGGCCAACGGACGTTCGCAGCACTACAGAGGTAGTGCTTGCGACGGCCGTTGGCCGACGGACGCACGCAACGGGTTAAAAAACAAATGCAATACTTAGACAAAAAAATAGAGCACATACATTTAAAATACATACTAAAATACATAACACTAACTAAAAAAACAATATTTTTTACAACTATATTTTTGCAAACGATATTAATTACTTTGATATTTTTGCAAACGATATTAATTACTTCGATATTTTAGAAAACGATATTTCTTACCTGAAACTCAATATTCTTGACCACGATATTCTTGCAGTCGATATTTATGTATCTCGATATTTTGCACTCGAAATTAGTGCAAGTCGACATTTCCTACTCAATATTCTGACTGTTTACCCATTTTACCAGCTCAATTTGGGCCGGCAATTGTAATGCCATATTCTGACTGTTTGCCGTCTCAGGAGAATACACCCTTGAACCGGACAATCATATGGACATGTAGATGTGACTCCCATTCTTTGGTTAGCTCTACTTCCGGAAACGTCTCTGGTACTAGCCAGTCATCTTCCTCTCTCTTATTGATTTTCTACTGTTTGTTTTCCCTTGTCTGCTTCCTCCAACATACCTACTCATCTACAAATAAAAATCAGCCCTTATTATATATTTCCTCGCGCCCGTGAGCTAAGGTAGTTGTTATATAAGTTGCGGAGGGACGTAGTGTCTGAATTCTCTGCCTGACTGCCACATCACCTACGGCAGGCAGTAAGGTATTTCTGCTGTGTGCTGGAGGGGTTGTGCTGTACGGCAGACACAAAGATAGGCATATTACAAGCCCTTGTGCCCGAGAAGAGACTCCCTGACCATGCTATGGAGATTATGGGGCATATTTACTAAGGGTGGGCTGAGCTGGCATAGTGCCTCTACGCGTAGCTCCACGGAGTTTGAAAAAAACTCTGTGGAGCTACGCTTTGCTTCGCTCCACTCCGCTCCCTCCCCACTCCCTCCTCCCTCCCAAATTCTTTAGCACACTCAAGACGTACAACGTAGTGTTTTTTTTTAATGAAGAAGGACGCAAGAGGAGCAGGAAGGAGAGCGGCCAGGCAGGGGAGATGGCAGAAACGCAGGTAAGTGCCTTCTTTTATCATTTTTAAAGAATTTGGGAGGGGGGAGGGAGCGGCTATCTCTGCTCCGCCATGGAGGCGGAGTTTTGCCTACCTCCGCGTTCGCAACGGAGCGCGGAGGAGGCAAATCTCCGCAAACTTCGCTGGCGAAGCGGAGTTGCCCACCCAGGGTTAATATTTACAAGCCCCTATCGCCACCACAACATCACTTTTCTGGACGTCTTTGAGTTCGGAAGTCCAGACGGGATTCGTGAACGCTACTTTATTACGCGGACTTATCATGGTCCCAATGAGTTCATACTAACTTCAATTACTTTTACGACCATCCTCGGTTATTGTGGAAGTCAAAGCACAGACAGTGCGTGCAATTGTGGAGCTTTGCGATAGAACGTTACTGAATGCAGACATTTAGTCTCATACTCAACCCAGTGGGTTTACTGGTTTCTTTAGCAACCTGTTTCCTCATTTGAAATTTACTGCCAGTATACTCTTGAGAGAATGCCTTGAGAAAGTCCAGGAGGACGAAAAGCACGTCAGCTACCGTTTGTTTTCCAAAATGGAATAAAAGTGAATAACTGGATACTTCACCAGCTGTGGATTACTTATTGGAAGTCCATCTTTGAAATTAGACTGTTGCATTGTGCCTTGTTCGTTGTATGAATAATTAAGGATCAAAGTGACATTGCTTTGGTGTGCTTCGGTGCCTATGTGAGATATCACTTTTCAGGACATTGTGGTGGCGATAGGGGCTTTGCCTTATTTACAAGGCAGTGTTAAGCCACTTAACGTGGCTTAACGCTGCCTTGTAAACAAGGCACCCTTTCACACTATACTTAGCATGAAAGGGGAGGGCAATGGGTGTTGCTGTGGGCATTCCACCGCAACATCCATTGAGTTTGACGCTCCCGATATTTACAAGAGTGGTGTAAATATGGGGCAGTGCCAAAATTAAGACCAGGGAAAACCTGGTCTTATCCTGGCGAAACAAGGAGAAATGTTTAAGGAGAAATGTTTAATTTCTCCTCATTTTTGCTGTTTCCATGTGTACTGCACACATGGAAACAGCAAAACGCCAATTATTGTTTATGTGCAGGAAGGGACACCTTCCGGCACATAAACAATCATTTTTTAAAAATGGCGTTTTGCAGCTTCTTTGTGTGCTGCATTGAGCAGCACACTTAGAAGTTACAAAACACCATTTAAAAATTGTTTATGTGCAGGAAGGGGCACCTTCCTGCACATAAACAATCTTCCCCTGCAACGCGGACACCCTTGAACTATGGTGCAAGTGTGCCTGCGTTGGCGCTCGGCAGCTAAATTTTGCACCAGAGCAGGGTGGAAAGACAGGGCTGCAGTATATTCTTATAAATATGGTGCAGCCCTGCGTTTCTAAAGTGACGGAGCTTGGCTTAACGGCACGCTTCACCACTTTACTAGTAAATATGCCCCAATGTGTCTCACACATTGATCTACACCTGGTAAAGCCGTGTGCTGATTATAACCAGGTTGTTTATAATCAGCTATTCTGCTTATTCAAACAAATAAAAAGTTCCTGATTGCTAGATCTGGCATAGCCATTTTGCTCAGATCACTTGGTGCTTTTAAAACGCTACAGGAGAGAGCATGGGTTAAATGTCAACAGCATTCATACTTCTCACAGACTGACCTCTCTCACAATACAGGCATCACTACCATATCGCTTACACACTAGCAATCACACAATATCAGAAACACTCTCACTCCTTATAGACTATCAGTCATACACTACCTACAACAGTCTCCAGAAAACCAATTGCAATATTGCAGGCCATGCGTACGCACATGTGCGCACATTCTTCTTCACATATGCATTTGCATCCACTCGGCAAAAAACATTGCCAAAACCAGTAACTCAGCATTTTGGAGCCGAGACCTATTGGCCTTGCCAATGCTTGTTTTAAAGATTTTATGGGCGCCATCTGCCCCTATACACCAACGTTTAAACTGCCATACACCAGTTTGCACAGCCGGACTTCAGATCCGAGCAACTGGGCCACCCTATTCCCGTAGAGTAATACAACAGGCTACCATCAGCACTGGTTGGGCAAGGGACCAATGGTGTTTTGGTAATCCTGATTCCTCCAGGCTTATGCTGGACTCTAGTACCTCACAGCATGTGACCCGGAATACAGATATAGGGCCCAAAGCATAGACAGAAATGTAATCTCGTTCCCACAGTATCTCCAGCATGTGACTGTTAACACATACATAGTTAAATGTAGTCTAATCTGTGTTAAGTACTACTTTAATGAGAAGCTGCCGAAAACTGGACACCTCTCTTTTATGCAGTAGGTCTCTCGATCTTTCCGTATATTCTAAAGCTCTCAAATCTCTTTCCCATTTAGTTCTAAGATATCCCAGGCAGTCTGGGGTATTATATCCGTGTTTTCTATATAACATGGCAGGAGCCCCTCTCTTGTGTTGCTCCTACAACACCCTAGCCTTCAGGCAGACTACCCCAGTAGCACCCTCCTCACATCGAAATATTCTCGTAGTGCATTTTGTATTTGCAAGCTATTCAAATGATTTCATTCCCTTCGGTCCCCAAAATACCCCAGTCATTCTCCAAGTGCCTAGGCTATCCAGCCTCCTGCCCACCTATAAGGGGGTCTCTCCTCTCAAAGCCTCCCTCGAGCCTGTCATCGAATTGGCTACCTCACAGTCATGTGTGATAATGTCTGTTGCCTCAATCAGCATGAGGGTGTTCTTGCTCCTCTACAGCCCATGGAGGTTTGATTTTATGGCAAGACAGAAGGCTAGCATTATGCATAATGCTTTTATTTACCACTTCTGAGCAGCACTTTAAAAAACCTTAGAATAGAACCTCAACACCAAACAATTGAAAAGAACTCTAGTGTCCCATAAGATCCTGACGTCCGCCATCTTCTTCCTCTTTTGTTTGCTGCTTCTTGAGCAGATAAGTACTCTTTGATTATTTATTTGTGACATTTTTAAAGGTATGTGTGTATGGAGTTTGGTTTACAGACTAAATTCGTTGTTGAGTGGTAGTGTGTGTTTAATTTATAAATTGTATTTTAATATGTAAATTATAACATGTAAAATGTATGCTTAATATCGCGAGTGAAAGAATATGAAGAAGGTTTCAGGAACATTAGTATGAGTGTCTTTGTTCTGGCCATTTTGTCGAGTAAGCAGAGGTTTAGAAACGCAGTAAATACATTTTAAAGTCGGCGCTTACCGTTGCTGGCGCACGACTGGAGACGGCTTGTGTGAGCGTGGCTGCTCGAGCATGGAATGCAGAGCAGGTGGCCATTTTAGAACAAGCATTGAAAATGCAATAGGTCTCGCCTTTGATTAAGTTAAAGCCATTTGCTTTGCTAATGGTATTGTATAGCAAAGCAAATGGCTTTAACGTAATAAAAGGCGAGACCTATTGCATTTTTAATGCTTATTTTCCGCTGTAACGGGTCGGTGTGAAACCAGATCCATCTGTCTTCAGCCACCACTCCCTTGTGTGTGTGCTAGCTCTCAGATTATTTTTTTCTACCATGGAGATCGGAGGAACCTTGCAGACTTTGGTGAAAATAGAGCAACATAAGGATGCAAGAAAGGTAGACCATCAGAGAGGAGATAGGTGGTATGAAGGAAGGTTGCATTAGGGGGTAATCTCGAGCAAAGCAGCTTGTTTGGTGCTGCTCACATTACCCCTCATGCAACAAGGCAAGTACACGTTCCCTGCCTTTTTTAAATACACTCTTGAGGTATTTGGAAAATGTGATGCAGGGAACTCGTGTTTCATCCGTATTTAACAAATTCTGTAAATATCAGAAACTCTAACATGCCTACGTTTACTGTAATGTGCAGTTACACAATGTGTATTCTGCTTTATATTGCTTTGGAACGCACTTAAAGGTTTTTTTGTAGCTGCATTTTAAACACACCACGGTGTTTCTGGGGGATTACAAATTTAGTATATATATCAGCATCTCTAACATGCCTATGCTGAATGCAATGTGCTGGTTCACACTTCTTATTCTACCTTATATTGGTTTGGAACACATATAAAGGTTTTTTGTAGCTGCATTTGAAAAACACTGCGGTGTTTCATACGGATGTTTACTTGCGTCTAAATGTTTTTTTAGTTTTCAAACATCACTAAAGGCTTAGTCCAAAGATACGCGCTAGCCTTCACAATCTTTAACATTGACTAGAGAATATGCCTGTGATGGTTTTTTGGCTAATAAGAGTTTTAGGGATCTCTTTAACAATATTCATCCCAGTGGGGGTGTATTTCCCCCAGGCATCAAACATGTAGGTATAAGAAACACTCAGTCTGTCTGCAGCGCAAGTCTTTTGTTGCACGGGCATTAAACATGTAGGCACAAAGAAAATTCAACGCTGCCTATATAGAGTTTACACCGGGAAGGCTTTGGCAAGGGGCTGCGAAGATGGTAAAACTCACTTTCATGCCGGACAAACATGGGGGCTCCATAACAGGGAAGTTTCCAGCAAGGGATAAAAGACGCAATAACATGGCTATCAAGTCCAGCACAAATACCTCATAAATCATATGCTTATCTCCAGGAAGTGCATACCTTAGCTGCCCTCGAACCAAGGACTGGAGGGCAGAATTCCAGTTCCAAAAAAGAATAAGCGTGCCTGTTTGTACAGTGTGCAACGGGAACAGCGAGTGCACCTCCGGCCAGCGTGCGCGTGTGGACAGGGCGGGGGGGAGGGGGGGCGAAAATCCACGGAGGGCGGGCGGGGGGAGGGAGGTGCGACTCCGATAGAAAGAGGAGTCTAACGGCTGCAAAGGAATTAACCTGTAAGTACACTTAACAGAACCAAAAAAACGGGATTGATAGTTAACAAAACAGCATGCACTTCAAAGCGGACGAAAATCCATACACCAAACTGCGCTGGGAATCAATAGGGGGGGGGGATTAGTATTCCCCCACCCCATTTGACAGAGCGTTGTGATACGCTCCAGTGTCTAATTCATGTTTACGACTCCATTTTTGCTCGCGTTTCATGAATCAGCACCAAAGTTAAGGATTTTAAAAGTGGCAATCCGAAGGAGCGCACAATGCCCCTAATGCGAGAGCCTGGTGTGGCCACTAAGATGCTGCCTGCAGTAAAGGAACACTCAAAGAACCGTGGGTAAAAAGGTAGAATTTCGTGATCACTTACGAAATCACAGTTCACTGTGCCCTGGCTGAAAACCTTTGTTTTTATGCTTGGACATAAAAACCGCACAGCACAGATGATACGTTGCAACAGAGAGCAAGTCCTCAGTTTTGCAGGGGCTTCCTGACCTCCCTGCGCCCGTCTCCAGTGCCCTCTGGCTTCACACATACACTGCAGAAACAGACGGAAGCAGAGAGCGTGATATGTAAACTCACCATCGACTACACGCGCATCTCCACCCGCTGCGGACATTCACTGAACCGGTGGGGCCCGGCGCGCCTGGGTCTGTGCCCGGGAGTAGGGCCCGCTCCCGGAGGACACGGCCCTACCTACACTCGGGGCCTGCACGGTACTAGGTGGCTTACGTTGCGGCGCGCCGCCAATGCTCGTGGCCGCGCCTGCTGCACTAGGTCTTTCACCCTCCCCTTTCCCCCCTTCATTCTATGTCTACTCCCCTGCTCCTACCCCCTCTCCCCTTGTATCTCTCCCCTTGCCTGCTTTTTCCCTTACGTATATGTCCATATTTTGTCTCGACCTAACATGTAATTATGTAGCTATGCACTAATAACTGTGTAACCTTTGTAACGATGTAACCTGCAACTATGTTCTGATTCTCATGTAAAGCGCTCTGATACCTCTGGGTCTAGCCAGCGCTATATAAATCCTTTCAAATGTTGACTACTAGTCACCTATGCTACCCATATACTACTATCTACCTCTTTTGTACTGAATGGCGAATACCGAATGTATGTATACTACCTCAACCATCTAATGTTTAATAACTGTATATTGTAGAGCGCTCTGATACCCCCGTGGGTCATGTTCGCGCTATATAAAACTTTATAAATAAAATAAATAAATAAATAGGTGTCGCCCGCAGTGAAGGCAGGCGGCTCCCTCGATGTGTCCTCGCCTGACCCGGCGCTACACCCCTCCAGCCGCCCCTCCTGAAGGGGTTTCACAAGCCCGGGTGCATCTCTGGGTAACACGGACCAGGAGGGAATGTCCTGTACCCCGTGCCCTGGCCCCGCACGCAAGATGCGGAGGGCAAGCAGGCCTTGGGTCTTTAGGCCTGCAGTCACTACCGCAGGTAGAAGGCACCGCACCCATCCTTTAATACAGAAATCTGACACTACTCTTCACGGTAATCACACAGCCGCCGATGACAGGGGCAAGAGAGCGGGCACTACAGCTAGTGATAGACCGAGGGGCGGCGAGCCATGGCAGAATAAGAACTTTCTAAAGGATTGTGCAAGATACACCGTACAGCGCTTTAGCAGCTTCCGGAAATTATAACAAAAAGATCCTAAAAACAAAGAGCACCAATAAAACAAGCACACAGTTGCAAGCTGGAACAAGCCAAACCTACAGGGCGGAACCAAAGCAAGGCAGCGAATGGAGCATAGAAGAAAAAACAAGCACTCGAAAAAAAAGTTAAAATAAATTAATAAACGGAGCGCGGTGACCCTAAATCGGGCGCTGCACTACGAAATAAAGTAAACCAGCACTGGAAAAACAAGCACTCGAAAAAAAAGTTAAAATAAAATCATAAACGGAAAATTAAGGCACATTAAATAAGCGCGGCCGAGCTGGTCACGAGCTGATGCAAATAAAAACAAGCACAGCCAAAGACGACGGCGCTGACAAGCACCGCCAGTCTCCCACATTGTTTAGTATAGAAAATAGTGCTCACAAACTAATTAAAGCATCCCGTATAACTCCGCCAGTAAACGATCCAATCCCGGTGGGCAGGGCCAAAAGGAGACAAGGCGGCAACAAGGAGGGACTAAGAAGCCTCCTTTACAATCAGAAGCCAGCGTTTTGCATGGAAGATGACGCTACCCAATTAAAAATATGGGCGGGGCTTCAACTCTGCCTCCGAGAGCTTCGGAATCTGTATTGATTCCAAGAAGCTCTCGAATGCCGAGAGCAGCGCATGCGCGCTGCTGTCGCCAGCCGAGACCTAAAAAGGAGCTGTGTAACAGGGAGCTTGCGGCTTGTCTGCAATGCGGATGGCCATTAAGTGATTATCCGATGCACATAGGACATACGTTGCGACGTACGGGTGCCAGCATATTCAATTCTGAAGGCCGGCCTTGCGGTAGAAAGCGGAGGAGTTTCGCGAGTGAAATTTAATAAATAGAATATAATAAAAAAAACAGGAAAACAACGAGAATTTAAGGAAGGTGTAAAAAAGTACTGGATGCACTTACCATTTAAAAACGGACATGTTAGAGAAACGCGCCCAGGTTTTTTTCTATGGTTGATGGGGCTTACTATTTATTAAAAATAGAACGTTGCTAAGTGACACGTTCAAACGTATTAAATAATGGAAGGTACTGCTTTTAGGATTTAGTGAGCTGTGGAAAAAGTGTGGTAACAGTTTCTTGTGTATTTTCAATTGGGAACATTTTTAGTAAGGATGTCTAAAGAGAGGAATGTTGTAGAGTCAGGGAGCTTAGTAAACAATTTTTTGACTGAGGAGATTAGGAACCTTATTCAGGAGACTGTGAAGACTGCCATGTCAGGTAGAAAGAGACCTCATGATGATGAGGAGGAGGAATAGTTTTCAATTTTTGAAAATGAAGAAATGGTTCAAAGAGACCCAGGGGGTAAATGTAAAAGCAAAAGAAAGCATCTGGATTCCAGTCCTCAAGGAAATGGAGTTCCAAGCGTCTCGCAGAGATTGGGTGTTCTTGGCAACAGCAATGATGGGCAGGATAACCCTGCGGAATATAAAGACTTAGATAAATATATATTGGATTTAAATTATGAAGACGATCTGGAGGATGATTTTGGAAGTGAGAATAGAAAGATAAGAGGAGAGAAAATTGTGCTTGATTCCTTTGGTCAGAAGTTGTTTGATCCTAAAGAAATACGTCATCCCAGGAGATCTGACTGGTGGCATATGAGTCATTTGGCTTATTATATTAGGCATTGGTTAAGGAGACCACTGGAGAAGGGTGAACGCAATTTAATGAGAGCAGAATGTTCCCGTCCCGTGATTGGAGAAAAGGATTCATTGACCCTAAATCTGGATCCAGAATTAATCACATACATGTTCAAGTAAGGAAGGGATCCTAGAAAGGGTTTAGAGAAGTCATTGAAGCAATGTGAGGACAAGCTTTTGGATACCTTAGGTCCACTTGCAAGAATGTTCGACATGATAGAAGAAGCTTACCTTAAGGGTACGGATCTGGATCTCAATTTGTTAAGGGGCTGGTGCCAGAGAGCAATTTACTTCTTAGGTAATGTAAATGCGGGGCTGATTGCAGAAAGGCGCAAAGCAGTTTTGTTCAGAATAAATCCAAACCTTGGTGACTTTGCACATAAGGAGTCTAGTGAAGATCCTAAAGGCTTGCTCTTTGGTGAGGTGAGGGCTTAGTAAAGGCCTTGGGAAAGTACGTGCATACTTTTACGGCTTTAGATAGAGCACAATTTAATATGAGGAAAGTATTTGGTGGAGTAAATAGTTTTTATGGCAGGGCTGGGAGGAGAGGGCAACCTCCCGGCCATAGCTTCTATAGGTCCCAGTTTAGTAGTAACAGAGGATTTGCAAGAGGATCCCAGAGTCAATACAGATTCTACCCTCAAAGAGGAAGGGAAATCAGAGCTAGAGGCGCAAGAGGAAGAGGGCAATAGTCTGTTCCGGTGTCAGGTAGGTACGAATATGAGGATTTGTTCTGGTTTTATCCAAGGACAGGTGGGTGGCAGGTTAAAACAAAGGGGGAAGCAGTTAGCTTACAGGTGAGTCAGCGCCTAGAGGCAGTTGCTGATGTCGATAAGCAACGTGAATTGCCAAAGATTATTGCTAAAGTATATAAATCCTTAGGGTGTAATAATCTGGGAATTACGCACATACACAGAACTATGCGCAGGAATATGGGACCTCAGTGTATAGGGGCTAAGCCTTCTCACCACCTTAATGCCCACGAACCCAGGACCGACTAGCTATAGTGTCTCACTCACTCTCCTACACACTCATGAAGAAGCAAATGATTAGACACCCCAGAACACAACACTCCCTGATCTCTCAGGAATTGCGGTAACAAGACACACCTTTTCGCTCACACTCTCGTACCTGTCCACAATAAGAACTGACCGAAACACGAATATAGTTTAAAATGTTTATTTTAACTATCGTGCTCTAAAATGCAGTATAGGAGCCACAACCAGCAGAAAAATGCATAATGTCAACACAGCATTGCAGCAAGGCCATATATCATAAAGGGAGATGTCATCAAATAAAGACAGTGGATAAAGGACTATAAGGCCTAACCACCCTCCCCTTGGTAAGAAGAAGTATTATTATATAATAGAAGATCTCTGGGCTTTGTCAGCAGACCCCATACCTTAGTGCCTAGATGGTATATCTACATCATAGGAACCGCATGGCTCTTCTCCCTGGAAAGCTCCATCTCCAAGTGTGTGTTACCTAAACATGCATCCCCATAATATCAAAGTACGAGTTTCCAGCAGCAGCTGTGTTAGCATGTTTTGTCTAGGTGCTAGGGACTGACCAGAACAGAATAACAAGGGGCATTGTTTATCGACCTTGCTCGCAGTGTTCAGACTAAATTCCAGGAGCAGGCAGAGAACAAACAAAGCAGACGGTTCTCATGTGAATGGCATAAACAAAGTGTTGCAAAAACAAAGCCATGCAGTAACGTGCGCAAAACTAGCATCATGGTTGTCGGGCTCATGCTAACTTAGCGATGACGACAATGTCCCCATTGGCCACATGACAGTATGGAACATAGTCAAAGGTCATTTAGTGTTACCAGATAAGAAGATAAAAAAGTTTTGTCAGGAAGTGAAATCTTTATTGAAGAAACAGATGGTGAGTTTGAGAGAGTTACCGAGGGTTATAGGTCTTTTCTCTTCCTCGATACAGGCAGTGTTTCCAGGGCCATTGCATTACAGAGCTTTGCAATGATTAAAGACTTCGGGTCTGGCAGCTGGTTTATGGTACGGGGATTGTGTACCAATGACAGAAGAAGCGAGGAGAGAGCTAGTTTGGTGGTTAGAAAAACTGGAAGCCTGGAATGGTCAAGCGATTTTTGGTACAAAACCAGATTTTGTGATGGAAACAGATGCGAGCAACTTTGGTTGGGGAGCGACATGTTTGAATCAGGAAACAGGTGGTGTTTGGTACAGGATGGAACAGATGGAGCATATAAATTATTTGGAAATGAAAGCAGGGAGTTTTGCATTGCAAAGTTTCAGGTCTCTGTTCCAAGGGAATTCTGTTCTTCTCAAAATGGGCAATATCACAGCAGTCACTTATATAAACAAGTTAGGCGGAAGCAGATCAAGGAGATTAATGGAAATTGCACAGGACATTTGGGAATTTTGCATGGATCACAGAATTGCTCTTCAGGCTCAATATCTACCAGGACAGCAGAACACAGTAGCGGATTGGTATTCAAGGAATTTGATAGATTTCAGTGATTGGATGCTGGACCGGGAGGTTTTTTGAGAGATTCAAAGTCAGTTAGGCCCCTTGAACATAGATCCGTTTGCTTCCAAGCTGACATTTCAGTTGGAGGATTTCTTCAGTTGGAGACCAGATCCGGGGGTCTTAGCGGTGGATGCTTTCACTCAGAATTGAAAGGAGAGGAGGGGGTATGCGTTACCTCCGTTTGCAATGATACAGAGGGTTTCGATACAGGTGCGGAGATAGGTCACTCAGATAGTGTTAGTGACTCCGTTTTGGATTTCTCAAGCTTGGTTCCCTTCAGTATTGGAGATGGTGATTGAGAAGCCTTTTTTGATAAGAGCTTACAGTGGAATGTTAATAGGACAGGAAGGGATAGAACATCCTTTAGTGGAGTAAGGTTTGCTCAACCTTCTAGTTTGGAAAATATCAGGGGATCCGAAAGATTCTCAGGCCTTTCAGGAACAGCTTCAGCATTACTCAGTGAGTCGTGGGCACCTGGGACTCAAAAGAGATATAGGGATGCATGGTCAGTTCGGTTACGTTGGTGTGTGGAAAGGGATTTGGATCCCGTGGAGGCTGATGAGATGATGGTATAATTTTTTTTAGCAGAACTGTTTGAAAAAGGATTGTCATACAGAACTATTAATTGTTACAGATCTGCAGTTTCGGCTGGGCACTCTTTAATCCAAGGTTTATCAATTGGTAAGAGTCCAGTGGTGTGTAGAGTAATGAAGGGCATTAGGTTGAAAAGACCTTCTAAAGCTAAGTATAGTTCTGTTTGGGATGTTAATTTGGTTTTTAAGTTGTTTGAAGGGTGGCCTGCTAATAGGTATTTGAGTTTGAGAGAATTGCCGTGGAAATTGGCGACTTTGTTATGTTTGGTTCCGATCAAGAGAGTGTCCGATGTAAAGGCATTGGATGTTAGTTCTAGATTTTATCAACCTCAGGGAGTGATGCTTGAAATTTGGAGAAGAACTAAGACTATGTCAGGGTCAGTTTGTTATCCTTTGTTGGATGCATGCCCAAAGCTTTGTATAGTCAAGTGTTTGAAGGAACACGAGAGCAGGGTTTTATAGTTTAGAGGTGATGTGTAGATCAGTTGCTGATTTAGATGTTAAAACGTATAAGGCGGTTTCTGCAGCAACTAATGCTAGATGGGTAAGATCAGTTATGAGGCAGGTGTGAACTTGAATGTTTTTACATCACATTCTGTAAGGGGTGCAATGGCTAGTAAGACATTTGTGAATGGTGGAAGTTTAGATGAGATCTTAAAAACAGCCGATTGGTCAAATGCTGAGGTATTCAGGAAGTTTTATTTCAAACCTATTGAGCATGTTGCAAAAAAAGTTTTAGTTGGCTTTGACCATGCATAATGCTACCCTCCTGTCTTGCCATAAAATGTCGATTCCCATAGATTTATTGCATAGAGAATCATCATTTTTTTAAAGACAAGGAGGCTAGCATTATCCCTCCCTCCCACCCTGGTTTTGGGTTTGGAGGAAGTGGAGATGTATTTTATGATGAGAGCTCTTTTAAGTGGTATATTTATTTAAGAATATGCCTTTAGTGAGGTTACTGTTTTGAAAAGGAATATGTTGATGTAATGTTTTAGAGTTTTGGTTAAATAAGTTATTTTTATTATTTTCAGAAAATTAAGATTCATTTATGGATTTGTGCGGTTATGACATATAGTTGCAGAAGAAGTTTCATTTTGTTCAAGAAGAAGTTTGGAGAAGAAACAAAAGAGGAAGAAGATGGTGGATGACAGGATCTTATGGGATACTAGAGTTCTTTTCAATTGTTTGGTGTTGAGGTTCTGTTCTAAAGTTCTATAAAGTGCTGCTCAGAAGTGGTAAATAAAAGCATTATGCATAATGCTAGCCTCCTTGTCTTTAATAAAATCACGATTCTTTATGCAATAAATCTATGAGAATCGACATTCTTCCCTCAACTTCATCCTCTCCATTCTTAGCAATGGATCGTCCTTTGACATAAACAACTAGTCATTCACAGTGGCCAATTATGACACAATAGGGCATATTTACAAGCCCCTATCACCCGGAGCATCACCTTTTTTGACGCTCCCATGGCGTAGTGTCATTTTCCATATTTACAAGGTGGCTCTAAGCCACTTAGCGTGGCTTAACGCCACCTTGTAAATATGCCCCTTTCCGCCGCAGTCCTCTGCCGCAAAGGGACATGCAATGGGTGTTGCTGTGGGAGTTCCACCGCAACACCCATTGCTTTTTGACGCTACCCCATATTTACAAGGAGGTGTTAATCTGTGGCAACGCCAAAAACTAACACCATGCAAGAGCAGGCGTTAGAATGGGGCACAAGGAGAAATGCTTTTATTTCTCCTAGTTTTTGTCTTTTCTATGTGTGCTGCAGATTTCTATGTGTGCTGTGTTCTGCAGCACATATAGAAAGAGCAAAAAACCATTAAAGATTGGTTATGTGCAGGAAGGTGTCCCTCCCTGCACATAAACAATCATTAAATAATGACGATTTACTACTTCTATGTGTGCTGCAGAATGCAGCACACAGAAGTAACAAATAGCCATTATGATTGTTTTGTTTATGTGCAGGAAGGTGTCCCTTCCTGCAGATAAACAATCATAAACAATAATTCCCTGCAAAGCAGGCACCCTTGCACCATAGTGCATAGCACCATAGTGCCTAGCACCAACACAGGCACCCTCGCACTATAGGCAGCTAATTTTAGCACCAGTGCTAGGGAAAACACAGAGGTGCCCCATATTGTAGTAACTACGGCGCATCCCTGCATTTTGAAAATGTCAGAACGTGGCACTGCCAAATTTGGCACGCTTCATGCTCCGACATTTTCTAGTATATATGGCCCCAAGTATTAATTTCTAACATGAGGGAGCTAGTCCCCATGATATACACCCCTCAGTTCACCCATAATAAAGTTCAAAGCATCTAGTTGGAAAATAACTCTTTCATGACATAAACTGGGATATTTTGCAAAATGCAGCAAAATCTGGGAGGGAGACCATCTTGACACAGGAGTGACAAAGGCAGTGTCCTCCAATGGTGTGTGTTCTTATGAAACCAGACCAGTAGCCTCCCCAAATCTCTAATTTCCTGCAAAAACCACCATACCTAACAATTTAAACGTCATAAATGTGGAAAAGACAATCAAAGAGAAGTCTTGTTTCCCATCTGTAAATCAGATATAGGACTGATTTTTCCCAATTTATACCAAAGTCAGATTGTATACCATATTCTAGGTTCAGAAAGTTTTGCATGAAAATGACATTGAAGGGTGTTGTAGCTTGCAGGTCCAGGAAAGAATTCTATGTTGTTAATGCTTTATATAAGATGCTTAAGGTTTTCAAAACCACACAGGCAGCATGCTAGGTGCGTCCATGCCATACGTACTACCTTCCATTCAAGCTTTTTACTAGTTAGCACCTGGCATTCTGACACATTCAGTTTCTAATTAAAAGCTGAACATGCATAGGCTACCAGTGTCATGCATGATATGGGGGTCCAGAGTGAAGAAGGATAGGTTTGACACTGCCAGGGTAGTTTAGGAGAATGGTAAAGCTGGCATTCAGAGGTCACGTTCATAGGCTTATATGCCAAAATATCATATGGTTTGGGGCCTTCTGGGTAAGAGGTTGGGAGGTATAGCTCCATTATTGGTTAACCACAAATGGCTTGCAATCCTCATTCTGTTACCTTTTGTAGTCTGCACGTGCTGCAGTTTATTGCTGAGTAAAAAAAGTTCTTTCTGGAACTCTTGTCATATTGTGTTCTAAGTTGAGTATATAAAAATTGATTTCTCAGTGGCGATGATAGAAACATATTTCATAACTAGGCTTCTGGTTATATGGGTGAGCTGTTGAAAAGTAGCTGACATCACCTGGGAAATCAGAGATCTCTAGGAGCTGCAGATATTGGTGTAGTGGTGAAAGCATTCAAATACGCACCCATAAAAGAGGAAAAATTTCACTGGATGGAGGGAAAAAAGAATGGTAGGAAAATTGAAATGTGTGGCTCATCCACACCCTGTACGAGTATCTCTTATTATTCTTTCCATCTTCAGGAGGTTGGGAGGCCGGGACAACCACACACATCAGGTGGCTCAAAGCTATGAAATCTATCACAGTCTATGTCTCCCTTCCTAGCACTTGCACTTCCACACCATTTTCTCTGGCAACTTTACACTCGCCACTTCCTTTCTTGCTGACATGTTCCAAAACTTGCAATACTGGAAATCCAGAAGTGGGTCTCAAACTGCACAACTCCACGCAAGCAAGAAGATCTGCTTCCAAGCCTCCTCTCCCTGCTCCAACAACATATCACTTAACCCTTTAACTGCTAGGCCTCCCCCCAGTGCTAAGCTGATTTTATTAGCAATTTGGGGCAGTTTGAGCTTTAGGCTCCATAACTTCTTTTTCACATTAGGTCTCCACGACAAATTTGCGTCCTTTCAGAGAACTGAGAAAACAGGCCAAATATAGCTACATTTGGAATTTATTGGGAAAATAGTAAAAAAAAGTGCTCCGGATAAAAGTGTCTGATTTGTTTCTAAAAATCACATCAACAAACAGTTTGCTGTGCTAAAGTCACCATCTTCCCAGCTCTCCGGAACATGCAGAGCTGAATAATAAAAAAAAAATTACCACAGTTTTGACATTTTTAAATAGAGGTAGCCTATTTTTCCTATGTTTTGTGCTCTCAACCTACTTCCACTTTGTGGTGGAAACCAGGGTGAAACCCGTGGGTGATCCAGGAATGCCATAGATTTCTGGAAAATACACAAAATTCTGAATTACGAAAGGGCTCATATGTGTAGATCCCTCAAGGTTTTCCCAAAGAAACTAGCTGTTGAAATAAAGAAATATTGAAAATGAGTAGGAAAAAGGGCCATTTGTGACAGAGTCTTTATCTGAAACTTTTTGTCACAATGGCCGATTTACAAAAGCAATATACCATGACATCTGCTAGACCCTTCTGGCTGTGGGGATATATAGGGTTTGTAGGTTCTCCAATAACACAAAGTACCAGTGGCGGCTCCTCCATAGAGGTGTGGGGGCGTCGCCCCACTGCTTTCTCGCAGTGCGAGAAGCAGAAACATAAAATGGTAAAACTACCATTTTATGTTTCTGCTTCTCGCACTGTGAGAAAGCAGAAGTGCCTGGGTATGGGGGGAGTGGCTTGCCCACTGTTGTGGGCCCTGTCTGCTTTGGTCAGCCTGGGGCCGACCAAAGCAGTCATGCGCACTCTCCCTTTTCTCTATGTAGGCTGCATGCAGCCTACATAGAGAAAAGGGCCTCCGATTAGGCTCCCGGCTGGGGCGCTGTGCGCCTGTACCGCACCAATCACAACGCTGCCATTGCAGCGTTGTGATTGGCGGAGGGGAGGGAGGCTCCCTGTGGCTGCTTCCTGTTGAAAAACACGGCGGGACCCGGCCAGGAGCGTTGAGGCGGCGTGGAGCGGGACCCGGTAAGGTAAGGTTGTTTTAAAAAAATATTAATTATAACAACCCCCCCCATTGCCGGCGAACCCCCCGCACGACCCCTACCCGTGACCTCGTCCTCTCAGCGGTCAGCTCACACTCAAACCAGAATGTTGACTTGTTGAAAAGGCAACAAAGACAGCAGCGAATTAGGTGGTTTAAGAGAGACGGGTGATCAAATATAGCAGGATTTTTAATATGAGTTTCTATTGTGTCGGGTGCTCGGCTGACTTTCAACAAACCATGGGTTTAGCTGTTTTCACCCTACCCAGTGATACAGCGATTACTGTGGAAATTGAACAAATAACCTACATTTGAAAGATGCAGCATTTTAAAGATGTTATAATCATAAGCGTTTATCGCCGACAGCGCTGTCTCGATCTGGCAGCTTCCACTGACCTGACCCGTGTTATCCATGCAAGGTGCCCCCCATTCCATTGTAGACCGATTCACGTCACGCGCATTAGCTGATTGGCTGTAAAATGCTGAACGCATTTTGAAGCTGGAAATTATTTTACTAGGAATGCAAAGTTGCTTCACTATTAAAAGGTGGAGCACGAGTCCTGCCTTGCCTTGACATTGAATGTAAGCAGGGGGTTCAATGGTGATGTACAGGGGGTATGCAGTTCACGAGGGTCGGTGAGTTCTAGACATGTGCCCCCCCACTAACCACCACCCCCATCACCTCCCAACCACCGCAAAGTGATATCCGATTCCTTTGGTGAGTGCACACTATATTTCTGGGTGTGTATTCTGGTCAGTGTACGAAATGCGTTTGAGAGTTTAGACAGTGTACTGGGGAGTGCACAGTGTTTTGTGAGTGCTTACCATGTATCTGTCAGAGTAAACTGTGTTTTGTGAGCACATATCACGTTTTGCACAGTGTATACTTGCCTTTTCTGAGCTCTCTAAGTTTTTTCGCGTGCACACTGTGTTTTGCGAGTGTGCTATGAATTGTGAGGGGAAGATTTGTGTTTGTTATTTTTGGTGATCTAGTGTGTGTCACAAGAAAGGGCGTTGTGTTCTGTAATTCACGCCTCTGTTTATGTGTTATTTGCTGTTTGGGTTGTTACCTATATTTTTAGGGGGCACCCCGGTTTTGTTGCTGCCATGTAGATGTTTGAGAGTGCTTTATTTTGTGTGGAATCCTGTTTGCTTGCTTTTGTGTGCCATATTTCGAAGGCGAAGACCAGGCTTTTGATAAAGTGATCTATTTTTGGAATGTGTGCCAAGTTTTGATTGGAGTCTGTAGTTGAGTCTAAAGCGCCCCGAAGAAGCCAGGAGGACGGGTGCTACTTGCTATTCGTATCCCTAATACACGACAAAGAGTTCATTGATTGATTTCTCCCAGCTAAAGGCCTATGCTCCAGAAAGAGGTGTGAGCTCCCAGAATCTCCCTAAAAAGGCTTAACCTCCCGACATCTCATTGAGGAAGTTAGAAATACTTGGAATGCAAAGTGCCTCTGGGTCGGATTAAGGGAATTATGTAAAACAATGAATAACTTTACCCTAGTGTGCTGCCTGCACGCTCTGTATGTGCTTATTAACATTGATACTAAAACGCAAGGAAGTGCAAAAAGGATTGCCTAGACAACAGATTATCATATTATTAATAGGCGCTGCCAAACAGGGAACCTTGCTCTTCTTCATGTTTGAGCAAGAACTTTTCTAAGAATTATTTAGAAACGGTAAGCACTGTGCACATAATTATAGGTCGTAGTTGTCCCATGCATGATGGGAAGCGCTTTGCGTGTAGGATTCATGCTTCTAACACTCTTGAGTACGTGGTAGGCAGTATGCCCATCAGCCTGTGAAATCCCTAGCTAGATTAATAAAGTTAAGTTACCTCACACAGGCGCTTTCTCAAATTTGCTTGAAAATGCACCATTTGTCCACTATTTTTTAAAAATGTTCTCGGGGGGAGAATCCCCCCAAACCTCCTGTACGTTGTTCGGGCTCACTCGCTGCGCTCGCGCGCCACAGTGCAGTACAACAATTATTTTACGCCTCACCATTTTCAAACATCACCAGCCGCCACTGCAAAGTACCCACAGCCAACAACTGAGGTGCATCGTACAACGGTTATTTCATCATGTTCCAAGTATAGCCCAATTCATATGGTGAAATATGTTGAATGAAAAATGGTTATCAATTTTTTAGTATTAAATCTGTTTTTATTGACAGAACACCAAGTGAGTAATTAGCTCATTCGCCTACAACCCATCGGGCCGGCGTCAGAAGCTCAAATATGCAGGCCAGTCAATGTCAGCAATACAACTGTAAGTCGAAGCTTTAACACACAGCAAGCCGCCTACAACCCCTCAGGGCCGGCCGCGTCGTAAGGCAGGCGGTAGTTAGAGTATCTGTTAGCTAGCAGCCTGCTCGTTGGTCAGTAAGAAAGATGCCCCCCAAGCCAATGGATGGCCCGTGGAAGCTGCCACGCCACCTGGTATTCCGTGATTAAACACTGGCCTAGGCCAGAAAAACCCCTAACAAGAAAAAAGGAAGAAAATTAGCACAAACTCCCCCCCTCCCCCCGATGAGCCAAGCGAAAGAGAAAGGTGTAGGAAGATACGCGCTCCAATTAAGCTTAAGTGCCCATCCTCTAGGTACCTAGTGTAGGCTATGGGCCTGCAGGATTAAGGTAGTGCTGAGGTATCCTCCGGGATCAATTTAAGGATGCGGAGGTATTGCGGGCAAGTGAGTTCGCGGAATTCAGTGGAGAGGAGCTGTATAAAAGGGGCCCATACCTTAGCATAGTCTGCCATCTTCCCCGCAGCTGCCATAGAGAGTTTCTCCATTGCTAATAGGTTCCAAAGTTGGTGTATCCAATGGATATGTTCGGGAGCCTTATCCGACTTCCATCTCGCCACTATAACCCTATGTGCTGCATTTAACGCTAGCGCCATTTGCCGCCCCTGAAGTGAACGCAAAGGAAAGGTGAGCGCATTGGGAAGCCCCAGGATAGTGTAGGCGGGTAGCCGGGGTATAACGGTGTTAAAAGCCTTATCGATGTCATCGAGGATCTGCTCCCAGTAGCGGGTTAGTTTGGGGCAATGCCAGAGAAGATGTATCAGGGTCCCGGGACTGCCGCACCCCCTCCAGCAAAGGCCATCACACTGGTCCTGCCATTTGGAAATCCTAGCAGGGGTATAGTACCAATACGTTGCTAGTTTATAGGCCGTCTCGGAATGGCTTGATGAGTATGTGGTGTGGTGTGCGCGATAAAAAATATCCTCCCACTCTTTGTCGGATAAGGTGCGCCCTAGTTCCGCGTCCCAACGTTTCTGTCCGGCCGTGCGTGCCCTTGGTAGAGCAGAGGTAAGAAAAGAGTAGATCTCCGAGATAAGGTGCTTGTCATCGGCTTTGCGAACCACCCACTTTTCAAAGGGTAACATTGGCCAGTATGCCCGGGAGCGCGTCTCAGGCTCAGATAGCCAGTGTGTCATCTGAGAGTGTAAGTACTGATCTGTCAACAATAGCTGGAAGTCCGCTTGGAGGTCCTTGAAAGGGGTATAACCCCGAAGGTCGAAGAGGTGCCCCAATCGCTCACAACCTCCCCCAATCCAGCGAGCGGCCACTCCCTTATTCATCCCAGGTTGGAAAGCAGGGTTCATGAAAAGCGGTGTCAAAGGGGAGGGAAATGTGGTCAGGTGAGCCCTTCGGGCGACTCTGTCCCAGGCAATCATCGTGGGGCGCGTGACAGGGGATGAGTAAAGACCCCAAGCCCTGTCTGATCTCGGTAACCATGCATCACGCCAGATATGATGTCCTGCTACCGTCTGGTCCATAAATACCCAATGTTTCTCGGTCATAGGGCGGTTCCATTCCACCAGAAACCGGAGGAGGGAGGCGTGATAGTAGCGAGTGAAATTAGGAAATGCTATCCCCCCGTGTTTTTTGGAGCGCTGAAGCTGTGTCTTCGCCAAACGTGACACCGTGGGGCCCCTCACAAACCCCTCCACGGCCGCCTGAATCTGCCCCAGGGCCCGGGGAGGAGGCTCCAGTGGCAAAGTCTGAAATAGATATAGGGCGCGTGGCAGAACGTTCATCTTCACCGCTGACAGTCTACCGAACCACGTCAGGGGCAGTCGCCGCCACCGCTGTAAGTCAGTGCGAATGCGCTTTATTAAGGTCGAATAGTTCACCTCTGCAGTTTGTGCAAGGCTTCTATGTAGGACCAACCCCAGGTATGGTATGCCGCTCGTCACCCATTCGAAGGCAAAGTCAGCTCCCAGCTTCGTTACTGTCGTAGGGGTAGCGGAGAGATTAAGGACCTGTGATTTCTGCATGTTGATTTTGAAGCCAGAATATTGACTAAACACTTGCAGATCGTCAACCACCGCCGGCAGGGTAGACAGAGGCTGTGCCAGTGAGAAAATGAGGTCGTCCGCATATAAGCTAATAAGATGCCGATCCAAACCGAATGGTATACCGCGCGCGAGGGGATTGTCTCGGAGTCTCTGAGCCATTGGCTCCATATATAACACAAACAGTAGGGGAGACAGAGGGCAGCCTTGCCTCGTTCCCCTTCCCACAGCAAAGTAATCAGAGAGCACCCCGTTAACCCGGACCGCCGCCTGCGGCGCACTATAAATGCTCGCAACCCAGTGTCGGAACCGTGGGCCTAGTCCGAAGCGCTCAAGGGTTGCAAAGAGGTAAGGCCAGTGTACACGGTCAAAGGCCTTCTCCGCGTCAACAGCTAAGAGGAGGGCCTCCTCCTTTGACCGGTGAACTTTATCAATGAGGTGGCAGAGGCGTTTTGTGTTGTCCCCACATTGCCGCCCCGGAATAAACCCAGACTGGTCGGGATCGACGAGTCCCGGCATATGAGGGTTCAATCTATGAGCCAGTATGCTAGAGAATAATTTAGCGTCCACATTCAGTAGGGATATCGGCCTGTAAGAGCCGCACAGCTCCGGGTCTTTGTCCGGCTTAAGAATAACGGCGATGGATGCCTGCAACATGGAGGGGGAGAGGGAGCCTGTCTCTGCAAAGAAGTTAAATAACCGGGTCAGTAAAGGGGCGAGCTCAGCACAAAAAGTTTTGTAGAAAAGGGTGCCAAATCCATCGGGCCCCGGAGCCTTCTGCAACTGCAGTCTTGCATTTGCGGATATTACTTCGGCTACTTGGATGGGCGCCTCTAGGGCCTCCATGTCTCCTACCGGCAAGGGCGTCACCCCCGCTTCCTGAAGGTAGCTGAAGGGGTCAGCGTGCAAAGAAGAATCAGCCATGTAGAGTGAATTATAGAAAGATCGGAAAGTAGAGACAATAGACGCATCATCAGTGCGGAGTTGGTCCGTCACGTCCCGGAGTGCAGACACTGAGTGGGCCTCTTGTTGGCTGCGCAAACAGTATGCCAACATTCGGCCTCCCTTGTTGGAACCTACAAAATATTTATGTTTTAGACGAAGCACTGCGTGTTCTGCGCGATCCAGGTCCAGTCGGCGAAGCTGGAGACGCTCTGTCTCCAGCTGGCGCCAGATCCGGGGGGCACCCGTGCGCTTGTGTATGGCTTCAAGTTCTCGAACCGCTGCCTCCAGATCAGCCCGTTTCGACCGCCGTATCTTGTTCTCATAGGCTGCCTTAGCGATTAGGGCACCGCGTACGACCAATTTGAGCGCTTCCCAGACCGAGGCTAGTGGTGTGTCATCTTTAGTGTTTGTGGCTATGTATTCCGTAATGCAGCGCCGTATATCCGAATCAATTTTTTAAATGGACGCAAGATATGGAATTTAAGAGCAGTGGTTATTTGTATATTTATTAATTTGTGGGTACACGTACTAGAATATGATTTAGAGTGTATTTTTCAAAGGTTCATCTTTCTTACACACTGGCTTACATTTGGAAGGCACAAATGCAGAGAAATCCAATGGTAATAACTAATGTTCTACTATTCTATGCTCCCACATGTCTTCCAATAAAAATTGTTCCTCACTTATGTAGGTAGGCTTAGTGCCCGCGACAGGAAACTAACTAAAGCACAACATGGATGTATCACATTTTTCCAATAAAAATAGACCTTTTTTTTTCCAATATTGGTAGCTATGGATTTTGGGCTTTGGCTCAGCCGGCACCTAGGAAAACCTACAAACCTTGCACATTTTTGAAAACTAGGCATCCGGGGGAATCCGGGGTGGGGTGACTTGCATGGCTCTCATCAGGGTTTTTTTTACCCAGAATCGCTTGCAGACCTCAAACTGTGACTAAAGCAACACATTTTCCTCATATTTCTGTGATGGAAAGTTTTGGCATCTGTAGGGAGTCACAAACGTCCTTCCACCTAGCATCCCCCTAAGTCTCCAGATAAAAATGGTACCTCACTTGTGTGGATAGGTGTTGTGCCTGTAACAGGAAACGGCCCAAAATGCAACATGAATACATTACATTTTTCCACTAAAAACTGGCCCTTTTTTTCAAAGTGGGTAGCTGTGGATTGTGGGCCCTACCTCAGCCGGCACCTAGGGAAACCTAGCAAACATGCACATTTTTGAAAACTAGACACCTGGTGGAATCCAGGGTGGGTTGACATGCATGGCTCTCACCAGGTTTTTCACCTAGAATCCCTTCCAAATATAAAACCTTGACTAAAAACACACATTTTCCTCACATTTCTGTGATGGAAAGTTCTGGAATCTGCCACAAACTTCCTTCCACCCAGCATTCCCCTAAGTCTCCAGATATAAATAGTACCCGAGTTGTATGGGTAGGCCTAGTGCCCGCGACATGAAACAACTCAAAAAGCAACATGGATACATCACATTTTTCCACACAAAACTGACCATTTTTTTCTGCCATGGCTCCTCCGCTATGGCCCCCTGCCAGCAATGGAAAATAAAACGATAACGAACCTGTGTTTATTATCGTTTTATTTTTCTCTGTAGTGCCGTCTAGGGGGCGAGGCCACGGGCATGACAGGCAGAGAGGGAGTGGTAGGTGTACTGGTTGTCAGTGCACATGATGGTTTGGCCAGCCGTCCCAGGTTGGCCAAACCATCATGTGCACTGAAGCTCTCTCCAACCCAGCTGCATTGCTGGGTTGGAGAAACCAGTAGGCACAGGCTCCCAGTCTCCCTGAGAGCACCATTAATTGGCGCTGTGGCCAATCCTGACGCGATTGGCCCTGGGCATTCTGGGAGCCTGTGCCTGCAGTGCACAGTGACGGAGCCAGAGAGGAGCATCGGAGTGTCAGACAGGTAAGGTCTTTCATTTTTTTATTCTTATTTTTTGTTGTTGTCCGTCCCGGTCCCCACTCTCTCTCCACCCTGCCACTTTGTCCAGACACCGGCGGCTTCTGCTTTTTTTACAAAGTGGGTAGCTGTAGATTTTGGGCACTTAATCAGCCGCATCTAGGGAAACCTAGCAAACCTGCACATTTTTTAAAACCAGACAACTAGGGGAGTCCAGAGGTGCATGACTTGCCTGGCTCTCACTAGGAAATTTTACCCAGAAGCCCTTACAAATGTCAAACTTTGATAAAAAGCACAATTTTTTCACTTGTGTGGATGGGCTAAGAGACCATGACACAAAAGGCCCTAAGTTGATAAATAGACAATAGGGGTAGCTGCGGTATTTGGGGCTGTGCTGTGGTGTCACCCATGCAAACCTACAAACCACAGCCACTTTTTAAAACTGGATAACCAGGGATTCCAAGGTGGTGTGCTTTGCGTGGATCACATGAAGGTTTCTTACTCACAATGCTCTGGAAAGCTCAAACTTTGCCAAAAACATGCATTTTCTCTACATTTCTGTGATGGAAACTTCTGGAATCTGCAGGAATCCACAAAATTCCTACCACCCAGCATTGCCCCTCTTGAACCGATACAAATGCTGCACCACTTGTATGATTGGGCCTGATGCCCACGACAGGAACGGATCAAACCGAGGTCAATGGGAGCATTTACACCTATTGCTGATCTCTCCACGTAGCACTTTAGGGTCTTTGTGTCAAGGCCATTTGGCCCACTCACACTAGTGAGGCACCATTTTTATTAGAAGACTTGAGGGAATGCTGAGTAGTAGGAAATCTGTGGCTCCCCGCAGATTCCAGAAGTTTTCCTCCCAGAAATGTGAGTTAAATGTATGTTTTTAGTCAAAGTTTGTGGTTTGCAGGGCATTGTGGGTTAGAAAATGGTGTGGAATCCATGCAAAGCACACCACCCTGGACTCTCCCAGATGTCTAGTTGTCAGAACTGTTTGGGTCTGGTAGATTGAATTCCCTATCCATCCCCCAGGAGGGGCAGCAAGTCTATTGGGCTTCAATATAAAAATATATTGCATGAACGCGGTCCCTGGTGTCTAGTGGGCTTACTACCCCCAGGAGGGTAGAATGGGGGTAATCACCCCCATCCACCCCCAGGGGGCAGACAGGCTGCCTGCTTTGTTTTTGGTGTGGGGGCATGGCGGGCAGCCCCATCCCTTTATTTCTTTTTTTTTTATTTCCTGGCATTTAGTGGGCTTTCTGCCCCAGGGGCATATTGGAGGTAATCACCCCTATACGTCTCCGGGAAGGGGGGGGGCAGAAAGACTGACTGCTCTGTTTTGGGGCTGTGGCCATGTCCATGGTGGGCAGCCCCCACCCCTATATATATAATATACATTTCTTTTTTTAAAGCTTTCCCTAGTGTCTAGTGGCCCTTCTGCCCAGTGTGGACGGGGGGGGCATATTGGAGTTAATTACCTGATCCACCACCCGGAGAGCAAAAACACTGATATCTTACTTAGTTGGGGTGGAGCATGGACATATCCATGGTGGGCAGCCCCCGCCCCTATATTTAAAAACAATGCTTACCCTGGTGACAAGTAGGTTTTCTGTCCCCCGAGGGGGAGATCGGGGTAATTACCCCCATCTGCTACCCCAGGGGGCAGAAAGACTAATGCCCTATTTAAATAGGGTGGGTATGGCCATGCCCAATGTTGGGCAGCCCCCACCCCTATATTTAAAAACAAAATACTTACCCTGGCGTCTGGTGGGCTTTCTGCTCACCTGGTGGAACAGGTCGGGGGTAATTACCCCCATACACTCCCCGGGGGGGGCAAAAAAACTGATGCCCCATTTAAATGAGGTGGGGGCATGGCTATTCCCATGGTGGGCAGCCCCCACCCCTGTACTTAAAAACATTGCTTTGCCTGGCACCAGTGGGCTTTCCCCCCCTCTGGGGGGCATATCAGGGGTAATTGCCCCCATCCACTCCTCGCAGAGGCAGAAAGACTGATGCCCCATTTATATGAGGTGGGGGCATGGTCATTCCCATGGTGGGCAGGCATGCCCCTATATGTTTTTTTAAAAATGCTTTCCCCGGCTTCTATTGGGCTTTCTGCCCCCCGGGGGAGGGGGGCAGATCGGGGAAACTTCTACATCCACCCCCGGGGGGGCAGAAAGACTGATGCCCTTTTTAAATGGGGTGGGGGCATGGCCATGCCCATGTTGGGCAGCCCCCACCCCTATATTTAAAAAACAAAATGTTTTCCCTGGTGTCTAGTGGGCTTTCTACTCCCAGGGGAAGATCAGGGGTAATTATCCTCATCTGCCCTGGGGGGCAGAAAGACTGAAATATTTAAATATGCTGGGGCAGCACAAGCCCTTGCCTAAGGGTCTGCTCCCCTCACCCCCGGTGCCTAGTGGCAGGATCCCTGCTTGGGGATTGCACTCCTGTGGCTTCTCTAGCAGGAACTCACTGAGAAGAGGTACTATCGGAAAAGAGAGATTCTCTCCTTTCAACGATACCTCTGCCAACAGAATCAGTGCTCGGAGGGCTGAGATATGCCCGAGCACTGATTCAGTGAAAGTAAAACAAGCCCATCGGCTGGTTTTACTTTCAATTTTACTGCAATAACATCAGCACACCCTGCACGCTGATCATCATTACAGTAAAGGGAAAAAAAACACAATCAGACTGCTCGCGAAGCTCTTCCCAAGCAGCCTGATGTTAAAAATAATAAAGGACTCCCTCTGGTGCAGAGCACCAGAGAGGCCTTTATATACCTCCCAATGTCATTCGACACGCACTGGGGAGGCAATGAGCCGACACCCACACCTAATCAGTTAAATGTTACTACACAAACAATTCCACTGTCCTTTGCAGTAGCTGCTAGGAGGATCCAGGCTGGCCCTGCCACCCAGTACATAGGGACTAAGTTACAGTTCATGCGCAAAGTAAAGGACAAAAGGTATCAATGTGTACTCCATTTTAATGTGTAAGTCAAAATTTCGGTTCAGGAGGTCACAGGACTATGAAATGTTACTGGGTCCCAGCTGTGTCAACAGTGATCTTTCTCCTCTGGTGTCCTGGTGCCTTCATACCTCAGACCCTCAAAATTGGGACCAAAACCCTCTTAAAGCCATTGACTCACACAGGCAGAGCAGGCCAATTCTGACTCAAGGAAGTGCTGTGGTCTAAAACCACAGAACCCAGCAAAGAACACAAATAGCATTGAATAAATGAATGCTCAGCCAGTATCTTTTCACAGCTAAGTGCTACACACAAAATTACAAATATACAGAAGATTTCAGGTGGAATTATGAGTTCTAACCCCTCTTAAAGGGGCTTTGTGTAATAACTCAGGAGCAATGATGTATCCTGGAAAAATGTTACAGGGGCAACTAATTCTGTCACCCTAATCTGTTTATGTTATCTGAGAGGTGCCAATTGGTAGTGCACCAGCAGGTTCTAAGCTCAAACACACTCAACATCCACAAAACTGACCTACTGCAGCAAACATGGCTTTTCACTAGACAAAAGTTATATTTATTTGCTTTTCCAGAGGTGTTCACAAATAACAAAGAAGGCCTACAGCATTTAACAATGAAATTCACAATTATCAACACAGCCTACTGATCTTTGTAATAACACGAGATCTCTGTCAAAAAGAGACCTTACAAAACAAGGTACACCTAAAACACATTTCCTAAAATCGGCATGAGGCGTCCTTCAGAGACCTACACACTGTATCAAGTCAGACCTAAAACATCTTTGCCTGATTGAATTTGTGGCTGCAGACCGTGAACTGTTTGACTTTAGTTGTGGGTGCCTCTGGCCTCCATAGGGCACTTGACATTCTTCTTTTTTTTCTTTTTCAATTAATTTTTATTTTCATAAAAGGCAAAGTAAATATCAAAGATATACAGTCAGGGGGGCGTGGCTTGAGCGCCGACGGGAATGGCGGCGGGCTGATGCTGCTCCGGTCCGACTTTAAAGAAATGTGAACAAAGTGACCGGTAAGGATCTTCGCCGAAGGCTTGGACCACCACTGTGAACGTCGGAACCCTCACTGAGTCTACCGCTATTATTCTCATGTCGCGGTAAGCCCGCTTACATATCGAACTTTTCTTCAGATATGCGGCGCGTTTCCTGAGAAGCCCGCGACCGCCATCTTGCGCTTTTAATAACGCTCACCTCGCGCTGAGTTCGCTGATGTGGAGAATTGCCACGCTTCTCTGCAATGCTTCTAAAACGCTTCAGCTTTTTTGGAAAGGGCACCTTTTTCTTGTCATAGCCCTAAAACGTGCATACATTTCACCTACTTTCCACCCTCTTTTTCAGCTCATTCAGGGAATGGAATTTCACAACTCTTCTGCATTCCACCTTATGTAGCAGTGTTCTCTTCACCCTGTGATATTAAGGAATGAATATTTGATACACAGAACGACTCCTTCTGTTTTACATCGATTTTTTCTTTGTCAGCTTTCAGAATTCTGCTTTAACATGTTTAGTGAATTTTTCTGACTGATGTGACACTGCCATCTTGTGGTTCTTTTGAGTATTTACTTACTGCTGCAATTTCTCTATCAAGGACTGCTATTTTTCAAACCTGGTTTTGCCTAAGTATTGTAGAGACTTCTTTACCTACTTACCACATTGACTTTTTCACTTTGTGCCACCGTCTTGTGAAGCACTTTGGCTTACTACTTACAGCTAGTTGCATTTCCCTCTTGGAATCAGCCTCCTTTATTGTTTTTGTCTTTATGGAGCCTTCCCCTTCTCTTGGCCAACGATCCATCCCGGCAGGTATGTCTTCCTCTTGTAAGGAAGCTAATCCTGCCGCTCCTCAGAAGAGTCACAAGAAGGAACCTAATTCTCCCACCAAGTCGCCATTACCCATAACGATGGAAGACCTCATGGAGGAGATAAAATTGCTTAAGCCCTTTGTTATTGATACCAACGCAACTCTTCAGAAGCTAGATGAGAAATGGTCTAATTTGGAATCAAGAGTGTCTGTTGTGGAACAAAGGATCAGTGATATCCAGGATCTGACACCTTAAGTTGCAGCTATGTCTAAAGAGATTGCTCTCCTCAAGACTCAAACAGAAGACTTGGAAAACCGCAATAGACGCAATAATCTCCGTATTTATGGTATTCCTGAAGGAGAGGAGGGGTCCGATATGCTCGCTTTCTTAAAAGTACACATTCCCAAGATTGTCGGTCTCAAAGAGGGTACATCTCTTAATTTACAGCGTGCTCATCTCATCGGCCCTAAAACGTCTGGTTCCTCTTCATCACCGTCAGCACAACGTCCCAGGGGGATAATTGTTCTGTTTTTGGAATATACTGAACTTTTAATGGTCCTCTCATCGGCAAAGTCAAGGAAGCAAATGTTGTGGTCTGGCCCAAAAAATTTCTTCTCTCAGGATGTGGCCCGCGCTACTGCAGCTCGACGCAAAGAATTTCTCTCTCTTCGCCCGGCTCTTCGATCCATGAATGCCAGAAACGGTCTAGTACATCCCTGCTTCTTTAAAGTTACCTACAAAGAGAGGTCTTATTCCTTTGATCGTCCTGAGGACTTAAGACAATTTATTTCTCAACACAAAGGAGACGAGATGGACTTTGGAGGGCCCTGAGTTGTATTGTTTAATTTGTCCGTGTTTTGTTCTTTGAAATTTTTGCACTTATTCCAATGTTCTGACAACTTTCAACTTTTATGATGTTGTTGTTTTATGTTCTGCAGATGTTGTTTTTTGTTTAGTAACTATGACTTGTTAACTTTTTTTTTTTTTTAGTGGTTACTTCATTTTGTAATCTTACGTGTCTTCTTTTTCTTTTTTTTTTCTTTTTTTTTTAGCCTTTTATATTATTGTGCCGATCCATTCCCGGATGTTCTTATATTCCCTGCCCTTTTGTTCTGACCCTAGGGTTTACGATTACCCCACCTATTTGGTAAGTGTTAGCTAGTTAATTGGTTTCTGGGTCGTGTTGTCTTCTATGTTATTTTTATTTCATGGATGGTCCCACTGGATTGGTTCTTATATATTTTCTTCCCTTCCTTCTATCTCTTTTCATCTATTATCTTACTTGACTGGCTCCCACCGGTCTCAGTTATCTGTGTTGTGTCGGTTCCGCCGTCTTTCTCTCTTTCTGCAGCTCCCCGACCCCTATGCTTTTTTTCTTCCTCTGGATGCTTATTCCGTCTCTCTTGACTGAAGTCTCTCGGCTTTCTGTCAACTGCTTGTTTTTTATCACTCATTTCTCTTGCTTCTTTTGCTTTTTCCTTTGCTCCTTTTTCATTTGTTTACTTTTTTCCTCTTTCACCCTCCCCTGTTTATTCACTAAATTTGTTACTCCTTTTATTCCTATCTTACACATTTCTTACCTTTTCTCTTCGTATTATCTTATTTTAATTCTGTTTTTCTTTTTCCCTTTTAACGCTTTCTTCCTCTCCGCTTTTGTACCCCATTTTTTGATTATATCTTCATTTTTTCCTACTTTGTTCTTCCTTCTTGTAATATTTATCTTTTATTATTCATATTCTTCTTTTTATGTTCAATTGCACATTTTTCAATGCACTCATGGTCTTCATTTTGGTTGTTTTTATATTGACTATATTATTTTTGTGGAATTATTTAATATTGTTACTGGTATCAATGCCTTCTTTGACTTGTAATGTCTGATAATGTTCGGATTACTTCATCGAATGTGAAGGGGCTACGTAATCCAGTTAAGAAACAGCGGGTACTTACCCATCTCGCTAAACTTCAATGCAAAATTGCTATGCTACAAGAAACACACCTTACTGAGAATGATATTAATTCCCTTAAAAAGCAATGGGTAGGTCACGTATATAGTTCTCTTTCCAAAGACAGGAAAAATGGTGTTGCAATACTCTTTCACAAATCCTTGTCCCTCACGATAGAAAAAGAAGAGAAGGATGAAGATGGTCGATGGCTCCTTCTTCATACTATTATCAATGGGTCCCATGTTTCTTTACTCAATATCTATGGCCCCACAGGCATAGACTCCCAATTTTGGCAATCTATGTCCCAAACTCTTCATACTTGTTCCAGCTCTAACCTTATAGTGGGTGGTGACTGTAATCAGGTTATGGATCCTTTCACAGATAGGAAATCATCGTCTAGGTACATCCCCAATAAAATGCAAAAAACTTTTGTTAGGACTATTCATTCACGAGGTCTAGTAGATGCCTGGAGAATATTCAACCCAGATAGTCTAGAATATACATTTTATTCCCCCACTCATAAATCTACCTCTAGAATAGATTACATATTTTTAAGCCCACATCTCCTTCCCAACCTTCTACACGCAGAGATTGGTTCCATTCTCATCTCTGATCATGCTCCGGTTTTGATTAATTTAGACCTTCCCTCTTTACCTTCTAAATCTCGTCGCTGGCGTTTTAACAATTATCTTCTTAAAGATCCCTCCTTTCTAGGCTGCTTTAAAGATTTTGTTTCTGAATTCTTTTTTCATAATTCTACTCCTGATATGCCCTTTCATACTATTTGGGATTCTTTCAAAGCAACAGCCAGAGGCTTTATTATAGATTATGTAGCTAGCAAAAAGAAAAAGTATCGCAAAGAATCTATTTCTCTGCTCTCTTCTATTAAAGAATTGAAACATCCCTATTTTTCATCTACAAATGCTGATACCCTCAAGACTTTAGTCCAAGCAAAACTTGACTTTAATAGGAAATCCACGGAGGAAGCCTCAGGGACGTTGTTAAAAATGAACTCTAAATGTTATGGTGGTCGCAACCGAGCCGGTAAACTTTTGGCAAATTACCTGAAGGTTAAATCTCAAAGATCTAGAGTAGTCAAGATTATTGATGACAGGGACATTACCCGCCTCAAAGATGAAGACATTTTAACATGTTTCACAGATTTCTATAAGAACCTTTATACCCCTGAGACTTCCCCGTCTGATTCAAATCTAGATTCTTTTTTCGATTCCCTACCTCCCCGCTCCTCTCCTCTTCCTGACTGCTCAATTTTGGAAGGAGATATTTCTCTTTCTGAGATTAAATCCGCTTTGCCCATGTTACCTAAGGATAATGCTCCTGGTCCTGATGGTCTCACTGCTGAGTTCTATTCCTGCTTTTCCTCAGTTCTTCTGCCTCATCTTTTATCTCTTTTTCAACATTTTGTTCGTCATGGTGAAGCTCGAGGCTCTTTTCTTGAAGCCATGATTTGTCTTATTCCTAAAAAAGATAAAGATCCGTCCCGATGCGCCAACTACCGTCCTATATCTTTGATTAATCTGGATTGTAAGCATTTTGCCAAGATATTAGCCCTTCGCATCAATCAGGTCCTTCCTGATTTAATTGGATCTGAACAAACAGGGTTTGTTAAGGGAAGGAATATTTCTGATAACTCTAGAACTTTCCTCAATATTATTCATCTTGCAGCTAAAAGTTCTTCCCCAATAGCCGCCATAACCCTGGATGCGGAAAAAGCTTTCGACCGCGTCCATTGGCTTTTTATGATGCGCGCCCTTAAATGGCATGGGTTTGGTCCTTCTATTCTATCCCTTATTAATTTATTATATTCTTCTCCAACCACTTCAGTCTTCGTTAATGGATCACAATCTTCTTATTTCCCTCTTCAGAGGGGTACCCGTCAGGGATGTCCTCTCTCTCCGTTACTCTTCATCCTTTCTCTTGAACCCTTTCTTTATTCCTTGCGACACTCCCCCACATTCCGTGGCTTCACGCACAAGTCTGTTGAAATTAAGTTTACTGCTTATGCTGATGATATTATGTTATATGTTTCTGATCCCTCTACTTCTATGCCTGCTTTTACCAAAATTCTTTCTTCTTATGCGGCCTTGTCAGGGTATAAATTGAATTTTTCTAAATCCGAGGTGCTTCCTTTAAACAAATATTGTTTAAGAAGCATGTTTGCGGGTATTGATTTTAAATGGAATACTAATACTATTACATGTTTAGGTATTAAATATTCTTCTACCATTGCTAAAACGATTCACTTTAATTTGGAAGAGGTCTTATCTAAAGTTAAGAATATGGCAGAAAGATGGTCCCCTCTTTTTTTGTCGTGGTGGGGTAGGTTAGACACTATTAAAATGATGATGCTTCCCGTTATTAATTTTTATTTATCTATGCTACCAGTTAAATTACCATTGAAGTTTTTTAAAACACTTAATGGAACTCTGAGTAAATTTCTCTTGAATGGCCGGAAGGCTCGTATTTCTCTAGCCCTTCTCTCTGCCCCAAAGGATCGAGGTGGCGTTCTTTTTCCCAATTTAAGACAATATCATTCTTCTTTTCTAATTCGCCAAATGTTACCATATATATCTACTTCGGATGATGTTCCTTCTTCTATTTGGTATAAGTTGGAGGAATCTCTGATTTCTCCTTTTCCTTTTTCTCTCTTAGCAAATTTTACTCATCCTCCTCGCTCTTTCAATTATCCAACGATTTCCAAATTCATTTAAACTTTTCATCCTATTAAATGTAAATCTCATACTCCCTTACAGATATTTTTAGATTCTTCTATTTGGCATAACAAAAATATCAAATGATCTAATCGTACTATTTTTTGGAAAGCATGGGTGGCCAAGGGGATTTTTCAAGTTAAACAATTAATTCAGGATTCTCGCTGTCTTTCTCTTCAAGAGGTTCAGTCTGCATTTGACCTACCTGCATCTTCACTGCTCAGATACGAGTCTCTACGATTGCTCTTAACTGATCAATTTTCTCTACTATCTAGCTCTCCTCTTCCCCCTCAGGATCCTCTGTTAGAACCATTATCTACCTCCCCTTCCATTAAAGCCTCCCAAGTTTACAAATACCTACATTTTTCTTCTCCTAGTCGCCCTAAAAGTAAAGTTGAGCTTTTATGGGAATCTGATCTACAACGCACCCTTTCCGTTCATACTTGGAATTCCATTTGGACACGCATACATCACACCTCTTGTAATTCTAGCACCACTCAGACCCTTTATTATTTTTATCATAGATTATTTTTAACTCCATTATCAATCTCCAGGTATAGTTCACATCTATCCCCAAATTGTTGGATATGTCCCTTCACTCCCGGCTCCTTTATGCATTCCTTTTTTCTTTGTCCTAACATTGCCTGTTTTTGGAAGAGGGTTTGTGAATCAATCTCCTCCATTTGTAATATTAAATTTTCTTTTGACATATACTCCATATTTCTGGGCAGCAATTCTGCTGAATGGGTTGGTTCCCGCAGAGTGGGTATATTTGTGGACTTGTTGATTGCCATTGCTTTTCAGGTAATTACTTCTAATTGGAAAGATGCCTCTGAGGTTTCCTTCTCAGCCTGGTGGAACCTTCTTTGTTATCATCATAGACTGGACAGAGCTTCTTCCAAAACTTCTCAACAACTTATTCGAAAAGAAGCCTTCTGGTCTCCACTTACTAGCTACTTATCTGCATCGGCATTGCGTACTCAAAATAGCTCTTTTGTTTATCAACCACCATGAGTACTTTATTCTTTTATAGTTTTTCTCTTTTATTCTATTTCCTTTGATATGTCACTTATACAGTTATTACTCTGTTTTTGGATACCAATGTGATTATTATAAGATTATTGTTCTACTGTAATATTAGATGAAGATAGTATTATATCTCCAATTTCTTTTTTCTTTCCTTTCCTTCCTTTCCATTTCGTTTTTCCTTTTCTGTCTTTTCCTCTTTCCTCTTTCGATTTTCCTTTCTTCTGTAAAATTCAAAAATGTAAAATGCTATTTACTCTTTCTGGTACAAATGTTATTACTGCTTTTTCTTTGCGGCATATCTTTAGATTCATGATAATAATTTTATGATATCTATTCCACTAATTTACTTATTCAGTTGTTCAATTAATGCTACTTGTTTTATATGCTTTGTAGTGTATCGTACCCATTTTTCTAATTACTTTAATAAAGCTCTTTAAACTAAAAAAAAAAAAAGATATACAGTCAGAGCCAGCTCTAGGGTGGTGCAACTGGTGCAACTGCACCTAGTGCTGACCTCGGTTGGGGGCGTCATGTTTGAAGTATATTATGGTTTTAAAAGCACCTGATGCCATGTTCCTGGCCTTCAGCAATTTTCAGGCATCAATAAAAATGTCAAGATACCTCTAATAATTAATGTCCTTCCTAGAGAGAGATCATTTGTCTAGTGGAAGTTTTGACTCATGGTAAGGTAGCACAGAGGGTTAATATTCCTGCTGCATAGAACGTATACCATTCAGATCACAAAGTGCATATAATGTAAATAGGTCAGTGGGTTACTGCTGTTGTCTGAGAGATCCTTTGTTATTTGCAGTTTATAAGTTATAATTCTAACATAGAACAGTGAGCTATTAACTGTCATCAAACAGCTGCATGCAAACTGCAAGGTATAGATTAGAGTGTTAGGTTTTTTTTCCCAGTCTTTAGTTATCCTAATGTTGGAAAAAGGGTTCATTTGGATAGAAATCAATTCTGTTTATTAAAAAGAACCCCAAACCATGGTGTTACGTTTTACATTCTTAGCTTGTGCTTCTCCAAACCAAGCACTTTTAAACTTTCCTGCCTACCAGTATGGATGACATGTGACTCTTACACCTTGCAGTCCTCCATCTTATGTAACATTTCCTATACACCTAAGATTGATTGTCTCTCTGTAGTATGTGCAATGTAAAGTGCTCTGACACCCTACATCGGTATGAGTGGCGGCGGCGCTATAAAACTAATTAATTACATCTGAGAGAGAGCGGTTCTGGAGACTTGAGGGGCACTGTTAAAGGGTGGTAGTGAGGAAATTCATGGTGGAGGTGGTCATTGGGGGGCACCAACAAACATTGTTGCACTGGGCGCCACCAGCGTTAACCGGCACTGTATACAGTACACTCCTGTTACAATACATCTGGAGGGGGTAACAGCTTTGAGTGGATATCTCAGTAGATGCAGATGGGGAAGAGCTTGTTATAAGCAAGCATGGTGGCAGACCTAATGGAATACAGCATGGTCTGTGCTCGGGGTGAAATAAGAGATGCTGCGTTGGCATACTATGACGCCTGGTTCGATAGGATTGTAACATGGCGAACTAGGTGGCTCATGAGGAAAGAGAGATAGGAATATTGGATGAGCTAGTTTGGAAGCAGAAGAAAGAAAGGCAAGCAAGAGGGCAGTGGGGGGAGGGAGGCTACACTGGGTTGGGCTCACACTTTTCACCGGTGGCACAATCATCCTGGTGTGTGTACAAAATCAGAAGGAAGAGGCACCGTTACAAATCCTTTGGGGGGTAGCCTTCGAGGCAAATTCAAGGTAGCTTGTTTTCTTGTAAGCATTTGTCTAGGGCATCCCAAAGATGTCTGGGCCCGGCAGAGGTGTGTATTTTTGTGTGTAGTATGTTGTTGGCCCCCCTGATCATGGACAGTAGGTTCCACCATTTGTCAAAGGAGCTTGGGGATGTCGCTTTCCAATCTGCAAATATTGTCTTGGTCCCCAGTGAGATGAGGAGATCCACTAGTAGTGAAGCATTCCCAGTAATTTCTAAGGAGAGAGGGTTAGCGTGGAAGAACAGGGCTGTCATTAAGAAGTCAATTTCTATTGCTGTCCCTGAGTATGTCCATATCAGTGATTATATTCTCGATCACAGCGGTTGAGCCATTTTGCAGTTAAGGAACATGTTTTGTAGGTCACCTGTGTCTTCCTCACATCTCCAGCATAAGTCTGAATATCTTAACCAAAGTTTCATCTGTAGGGGGTCCAGTAAGTGTTGTGGATTGACTAGAACCTTGACTGTGCTAGAGCTATCGTGATTTTTGCAGAGAAGGGGGATTGCCAAATATAATCCCACCTTTTGTCTGTGAAATTAGTTTGGTGTGATGTTTGTATGTGAGGTCCCCATATACGAGTAAACAGTCGCAGTGTAAGGGTGTTGGATGTGTCCACGAGTTTGTATACACATGAGGCAGTATGGCCCTCTCTTTTAAGTTTGCCCAGTCGTTCCGGTGGGTCTGGGTGGTGTGGAATCTTCCACCTGCTCAATGCGCATTTCAGTTTCAGGAATCTATAGAAGTCTATGTGTGGGAGGTCGAATTTCCGCTGCAAAGTTGAGAATGGGGTGGGGATCTGCACGTGAGCCCAGGTTATTTACCGGGTTTATACCTTCCCTAGCGCACGTTTCCCAGAACATTATTTTGCCCTCTAGCGGTTGTGTCATAGGGAGGCTATGGTGGAGCCATACGTGTGATGATCTAATACTTTGTCTAGTAATAAGAGAGAGGCAACAGTCTCTGTTATGATACGTCTGGAGTGTTCAAGGGGAGTTTTGACAGATTGTGTGTTGTGAGGGAGGTGGTGAGGCATGGGGTAGATTAGTTCAGATTCTATGGTAAGCCATGGGGAAGAACAGGAAGTTGGACATGGCTTGATTTTTTGATTTAAAGAAGGAGGGGGAGAGGGTGACCGGGAGCATACTTGAAGTGAAATTAATCAGTGGGATGATCATCATCTTGATTGTGTCCACACACCCCCACCAAGTGATGTTCTTCGGGGACCAGGTGTTAAGGAGATCTTTAATTTTGGGGAGTATCTTCTGCTCATTGATATTGATAGAATGTTTCAGATCCAAGCCAAACCAAATGCCTAGGTGCTTGATAGCCTTCGGCTGCCATGGTAGACCATGGTCGCCAATTGCAGCTGATGTATAGTGGACGTTTAGGGGGAAAATTTCAGGTTTATCTTTGTTTAGGGAGTAGCCTGCCACGAATGAGTGTCTCTCTTTTCCATGCATGATAATTGGGATAGCACATGGGGCATATTTACTGAACAAGAGTAAATTCTCGTCATAGTCTTTCACAATGTGGCTGCTAGAGGGGAAGTTGATGCCGAAAATACCAGGATTATCTATGAACGCAGTGATTAAGGGTTCGATGGCCAGCAGAAACAGTAGGTGTGATAGGGGGCAGCCTTGGCGAGTGCCTTGGTTAAGATTAAAGGGTTAGGATAGATGGCCATTGACTTTGACTCTTGCTTTTGGGTTGGAGTAAAGGTCCATAATCATGTGGATTAAGTCATCTCCAAGATGGGATTTATAGAGGGTGGCTTGCAGGATAAGCCAGAAGACTTTGTCAAAAGCCTTCTCTGCGTCTAGTGCGAGGGCCTCAGTTGGTGAGTGGGATAGTTTGGCTTTCTCTAGGACATGGCAGAATTCTCTGATGCTCTCCGCAGCTAGCCTACCTTTGAGAAAGGCCGTTTGTGAATTCGCTGTCAGGTTTTGAATAACCAATTCCAATCTGCGGGCTACGTTGTTAGCGTAAATGTTACGATCGATGTTAATGAGTGAGATTGGCCTGTAATTTTTTATGTTCAAAGGATCCTTTCCTTCTTTTGGGATTACCATGATTGTGGCTCCAGCCCCGAGCCAGTAATGCACCTGGATGAGGCGTATTGGTGGAAAACTGCGTGAAGGGGACCTGAGACAGAGGAGTCATGGGAGCCTGGAGCTTTCCCAGTTTTAAGAGTCTGTACTGCAGCCCTGATTTCACCTTCAGAGACAAGTTTATTGATCGTGAGGTACTCGTGCTGTGATATCCTCGGGAGGTGGCAGGATTCCAGATAATTTAGATTTAAAGAAAGAGGGAGTCACCCCAATGTCAAGCAAAGGGACGGGGTACAACTACGGCAAAAACACAAGTGTCCCTATATTCTAAAAAGAGAACAATTTCCTCACCCTGGACCAAGTGTCTATTTTGATGTATGCCTATATAGTATAAATGAAACTATTCACTAAAGAAGACAATTGTCTGGCTGAAAAACAGTAATCAATCTATACCTTTATGCGATATAATGCACAGAAATTTCTTAATTTAAAACACAGAATAGGTTAAAAAAATTTATTAAGAATAATTTGTTACATATTCATACAATAAACAATAAAACCATTAAAATTCCTCCCAATATAGGTTACAATCTCATTTCATTACACATACAGATAAAAACTCTAAAAACAGTTGACGCAGCGTTTCGGTGACACCTCAATATTTTCACCTTCCTCAGGACTACAAAAAGTTTTCATCAAATCTAAATAATAAAAATACATTGTTTAGTCATATATGTATACACCATAAACTAATCATACTATACATTCCTTATTCCTAATGATGTGCTCAGATGTTTTCAACATATCGCTAATACAGCTTCAATGTTTATTATTACCCATTTAACAATTTTTATTATATACACCAACTATTTCTTGACATTCGGTCCCCGGGGACATACTTAAACTTATAACATACTTTTATATCCCTTTTCCTTACTCTTGCGCCTTTCTATCCACACGTTCTTTACGTCAAAAAACCTTACTATTTCTTGAAATTGAAATAAGAGCAATACTGATACCACAGTATTTCTAAGGTGCCCATGATAGCATAGTAGTGCACTCATATATTCTTCAAAGTTCTATCTTTGCTCTGTGCCCATTTTCAATATAAACACGCATAGAGAATATACTACTAGATTTGATTATACAAGTTTGTTTTAATTGTATAATGAGTGGGGGATAAAAACACTCACCAATATAGAGGAACAAGTAAGAACAACATTCATTATCTTTATTTATCCTCTCATTGATTCACGATTACTATCAACCCCTTAGGACACATTTATAACATTTTATCCAGGGTATATATATATTTTTTTATTGTTGTTGTGCTTAAAAGCTATTGGCATACCTTTTAGTTTCAGTTGTAAATTCTTTCTTTCTAATTGTCCGTTAGAGCCACCGTGCTATTCAGGGTAAGGGAGTTGAAGATAAAAATCGGCACTGTCTCTGTCTGTAAATACGAGACAATATTGTCACACATTGCTATATTTTATAACCTTACTCCGTTGTATTTTTTACATTTTAAAACGGGCTGCTTACCTATTCAGATCAGACAAAGTGTTGTCCCATGTAAATCACTTTAATTTAAGAAAACTGGCATCGACGTTTAAACATTGACGATACCTTGTTGTGATATTGAACAATCTATAGGAGAAACAACGTAAATAAAATTCTCACTTAGGATTAATCAGTGCCATAAAAACGACATCTGCATCTAAACACTAAATACTATAGGTTAATTAAAATTATAACAGCAGTGTATAACATACACTACGGGCTCACTGAATCTAAATGAGAACCTCCAGTCATCCAATTTAATCTAATCATTGGTTCAGATTGTCTTAGCGTTAAAAAAAGGGAGAAATGTCTTCCTTAAGACACTTGAATACGGTGTACTCCGGACTAAGCTAACTCGAAGTTATAACACATGGAGACTCCATTCCCTCCTACTCACCAAATCGGGGAATAGCGGCCTCCCTGCTCCAACGGACTTCCGGAATCAGGATGTATACCGCTTCCGGGTTGCCGACCAATTTATATTCCTCATCGGTACTCACGTGACAAACGTCACGGCAAGTGTTTAAACTTTCAAAATTAAAAGTTAAAAATTAAAAAATGGCCACTTATCTATGTTAGCATGCATTGGGGTTGTATCATAAAATGAATACTCTCCCACAGTGCACGTACTATAAAAAACTGACGAAGTGCCGAGTCTATTAGAATCTAACATTGGCGGCCATCTTGCAGTGTTTAAATATAGTTACATCGAACAGAATTTTAATACTTTCGATGGTACTATAGAGCATACTAGGAAAAATATATATATATAAAAAAATAATAATAACCAAAAATAAACATAAACAAAGTCCCGGACACTATTGCTTCAAACTAACTCGTGTATCAAGTATCTACCGCTGGAGGCCATCTTAGAATGTTTGAGTGTTATTCCATATAGCTCAACATCTCTAAAGAGAGAGTTTACAAAAGCAATTTAAACAGCTAGTTTGAGATTCATAATTTGAATAAACACACTGCTTTTTAATTTTAATGACATACAAAATTGTTTTCTATAAAAAAGGGGAAATGAAGAGAGAGAGATATACATGGGAAGCAATATCCTAACCGCATAACATTTATATTCCTGCCAACCCACAACATAGGGGTCTAACATAAATGGTCAACTTGGAACGTATAATATAACCACACAGAGATCAACATTTCTGAGATACAAGATATATTTCTACCGCTGTTTTTTTTAATACATATCATAAAGACCACACCTTAAAAATTCCGAATTTTACGTTCCACTTGATCCCTCTTATGTTTGTGTAGGGAATAATACATGATCTGCGGTATTCGTTTCCCAAGTACCTAACTAGGAATATGTTCTACTATATTAATCTTTCCCATTCCTCTTTGTTATTCAGGCCATTTTTGTAAGTGTTAAAATGTGACATGTAGAATTGTTCACGTTTTTTTCTTTTACACATTTGATCTCCTCCTCGAACGCTAGTTTGAATTACTTCTATCCCACTCCATTTCAACTCTGTAATTGCGTGATTTTTTTCAATCCAATGTTCCACTAAAGGAGCCGTTCTTTTCTTTGTCCTAATTGCTGATTTATGTTCTGTAATCTGACTCTTATTTCTCGGGAAGTTTCTCCGATATATCTCTTATTGCAAGGGCAAACAATTAGGTAAATCATGTTACTCGTCCTACAATTAATAAAGTTCTTGACCTTATGTGTGATTCCATTATGGGTAATCACACTCCCTTTCATGATATTACCGCAATTCTTGCAAGAGTTACACGGGAAATTGCCAACAGGGAAGGGAGTATTACTAATACTACGCTGTTTGCATTCTGTATGTTCCCTATATGTATGTACCAATCGATTACGAATGGTACGATTCCGTCTAAAAGAGAACATAGGTTTTGGAAGTCTTACATTGTTTTTATCATTTAGCAATTCCCAATTTCTATTTATGATATTCTTAACCTTATTGCTAACACTACTGAAATTTGTAACAAAGATCAATGGAAGCTCCCGTATATTTGTTTCTGGATCTTTAGTACTAAACAATGACTCTCTGTCGTAGTATTTTGCTCTTTTATACGCCTGTCTCGTAAGTCTCTTTGGGTAACCCCTATCTAGGAGTTTCCTAGTTAAGGCATCTGCATGTCGGTTAAAATCTTTAATATCCGTGCAGTTGCGTCTAATTCTTAAGTACTGTCCAAACGGAATATTATCCTTTTGGCAGGCCGGATGATTGCTTTGATAGTGGAGCATAGTGTTACGGTCTGTGGGTTTAGTAAAGAGTTCTACCTGCAATGTCCCAGCATTATGTTTAATCTTAATATCCAAGAAGTCGCAACTCTCTTTGTTAATGGTAGATGTGAATTTTAAATTAGTGTCTCCTAGGTTTAACCACTCTATAAAATCCATAAGAGATGTTTTCGCCCCCTTCCACATAAAAAAAACATCATCAATATAGCGAGACCAGCATGAGGTATTTTCATAAAAAGATGCCGCTGTATTAAATATGTGTCTATCCTCAAATGCTGCTACATACAAGCAGGCAAGACTGGGAGCGCAGGTCGCTCCCATGCTGGTCCCCTTGATTTGTTTATAGTAGTCAGTGCCAAATAAAAATATATTGTTTTTCAAGATGACTTCCGTACACTCGACTATGAATAGGGAGTGTGCAGAAAGATCACCTGTGTCATTAACTAAGAGGCCCTCTAACATCCTGATGGTGTCATCCTGTGGTATGTTAGTGTAGAGGGCCTCTATATCTAAGGTAACTAACCACTGAGAGTCCATATTGTATGGGAGTTTTTCAATTTTGTTTATCATGGCAGTTGTGTCCTTAATATAGGCTCTTTGACGTACCACCAGTGGTTGTAGAAACTTATCCACATATTTACTTAGTGGTTCTGTCAAAGAGTCTATACTGGAAACAATGGGTCTCATGGGTGGGTTATGAAGATCTCAGATTCCAGATAATCATTAATTACCGAAGGGGAAGCGGGCCATTGGAGTTGTTGATGTTGGCATAGAAAGATGTAAAGGTATCAATGATATCTTGGCTTGATGATGTGATCACACCGTTGCGTTTATTTATTATTGCTATGAGACTTTTGTGTTTTGGATATTTTAGGTAGTTAGCCAGGGTTTTCCCTGCTCTGTTGTTATTGCAGAGTCTCCCAGCATTCACTACATTGATCCGTTTACGTGCTCTCTGACTAAGAATTTGATTGTATTTGTATTGTACAGAGCTGAGATTGTTCTGGACTGCTGAGCCTTTAGTGTGCCTAAGTTGTGAGTTTAGCGAACGGATCTCCATCTCCAGTGTCTTAAGTTAGTCAGATATATATTTTGTTTTTAGCAGACATGAGCTGGATCAAAGTGCCTCTCAGGATGGCTTTGAAGGCGTCCCATCTAGTGGTAGGGGATGTCTTGCCAGGAGGGTTTTCCTTGAGGAAATTTTCAATGGTATTTTAAATTTTTGCTCTGTTGTTGTGTTATCTGGTAGTTTGTCATTTAAACACGATTGTCTGGGTTGGGGAGTTAGGTCGTTGAGACACATTTCCACGGACACGCATGCATGGTCGGAGACCACTATCGGTTCGATTTTTGGTGATGGGCGAGCTGAAGTAGGGATTTGTTCACCAGAATGTGGTCTATCCTTGAAAAAGAATGGTGTGGTGCTGAGTAGAGTGTATAGTCAGATGCTGTGGGGTTATATAATCGCCATATGTCTACTAGGCTATCATCTCCTTGTATTTGCTTTGTTCGCCCTAAGTTGGCAGGGTATGCCCAGACGCGAGTCCCTTGCTCACTTTGCCACTGGATTAAAGCTAGCCTGGCTGATGAGGGGTGTTACCCTGAAACCGGTCCCAGGATGCTTGTTTCCGGTCCATGTAAGACCTGGTTTGGCAGTTCAGGCTGGTCTGTTCCCATGAGGAACAGGCTCAAGACTGACTTGCATATGGCTGGGTCTGAACTGGGGTGGCAAAGTGAGCTAAAGAACGATGATGGATTCAACCCAGATCTATGACTGGGGGTGAGTGTCTTGAAAGTTTCAGCTCTCCGTCCATCATCTACTTGTGTTTGCTTTGGGGGGCACGAGAGTGCCTGGCTCCAAGATGGCTGTACTGATGTGACGCTTCTTGAGCCGGACTCCCAATCCGATGGTGTCTCAGCAGCATGGGGTGCCCCTGAGCACTGCCTTGCCCAATATCATTGCCACAGTGGACTGTGGGACTAGGCAACTTGGAAAATGTTTCACACACAAAAGCAACTGATATTCTTAAAGAATTTCAAAAAGGGGGGGAGAGGAAGATCCCCCTCTACTTCATGATATTAGTTTGCACCTCTGCAGCATCCAAAGATATTGGAATAGACGCTTCACTCACTTATCGTGACATGCTTCATCATTGGCGCCTATCCACACCCTGGTAAAATGGTACCACCAGGGCGCACTCAACCAAAGATGGAATGGGAGTTCTTAGATAAAGTCAAACTGGATAAGCAGGGATCCAGAAGGGTGGTCTAAAAATACCTCTAGGTATACTCAAAGTTTCTTCTTTATTTCAAGGGTACCGGAGTATGAATAAAAACAAAATGTTGTGGGGTTTTATTGAATGTAATCATTCAATTGTACCCTCTGAGCCAACATGTTCCGGCCCACTCCAAGAGCCCGATCCGGTCTGGGGCCTTCGTCAGGGCTGTGTTTTATTTGTATCCCTGCTCTTATGTGCACGCACACCATGCACACTTGTGAGGCCTACAGCTCTCAACTGTCTTGGTCTTTTGTCCAGAGGTGTTTCCTGCAAGACAGAAAGGTCATTCAAAAGAAGGTCTCGCATTCGATGAAGACGTAATATTGTCTATTTTATCAGCACCATCCCTAATTCCTGAATCACCTTTGACACAGACTAACCCGAACACTGTTGCCTGGGAATCACTCACCGAGTTGAAATGAGCACAATTGAAAACATTACTACATGGGGCTATTATGACCGAAAACCTTCGGGGCAATATAGCCCCAAATGGTCTAATAGTCTCTAATACCCCCCGGATCTTCCTCAATGATCCAGAGTTCAGACGCAGCTGGTCCCTAATAGCATGGAAATGCACAAGGGACTGGCTGGTCTTGATCATACAGACCGCAAAAAGATTATCAGATGCCCTGTTGGTTGACATCAAGACAATGGAAAACGGGTTAAAAACACAAACAACTATCACTGCATTCAAGAAAAAACTTGACGAAAACAGCAAAACCATCAATGAACACAAGGAGTACCTGACCCAAGCACAAATAAACAAATTCCAAAAGGATCTAAAGCGCTTTAGTTTTTAGGGAACCTTCCCTTATTCTAAAGTAGATTACAAACCCAGAGAGTCAGATAGTTCAGACTTCTCTGATACAGAGAGCACCAGATCCGAGAAATATTCCAGTGATTCATCGGGTGAGGGCCCCAGCGGAGGATGAAACACAAGGAAAAGAGGAGGACGCCCACGCAGAAACAGAGGCTCTTACAAACCTACTCTACCATTCCAACCACAACCTTATGGATGGGGGCCCTGTACGCAACACCCCTTCCAGGCCACAAACTTCGGCTATCAATGGCAACCCTTCCAGATGCCTTTTTTAGGGAGAGGTCAAACCCAAGGAAGAGGGAAACGAAGAGGACAAAAAGTACAGTGGCAGGTACAACAACAGGAAGCATAAACCCTCGGGAATAGTTAACCTGAGCACAGTAGTGTTCACAGAAACCCAACTAGAAGTACTCAACAAAGGACTCGGCTTTGTACCGACAGAAAGATCCGACATCTTCAATTTACAGATAGAACTGGCAGAGTTCTTCAGGAGATTACGACTGTCTATTTTCGTCACAGATGAATCCACAATATTCCCAAGCGAGGAAGACAGCAACACAGGACTGAAACAAAGATCAAATTTCAATCCGCCGAACCACGCGATGCCACCAGCCTTACTGGACTTTGAAAAGGCTATAACCATGGAGACTGAAATTGAGAAACGACAATACACATGTGTTCAATAATTTGACACACGCAGAAGGTAATGCCATTAAGGAGACTGACAACATGAAAAACATCATCATAAAACCAGCAGACAAAGGGGGAGCCACAGTGATTATCCCACTCAAGATGTACGCAGTGAATGTAAAGAAATCTTGAATGACCAAAGGAATTACAAAAAACTGCAGACTGATCCAACAAAGGATATTGCAGAGGATATCAAATCCATGGTAAATGAAGCCAAAGGGAAAAACTGGATAACATCAAGAGAGGCAGATTTCCTCAAAGAGGACACAGCCAGGCTACCCTACTTCTATATACTCCCGAAAATACAAAAGAACTCGATCCCACCTCTAGGGAGACCGATCGTCTCAGGCCTTAGATCCATCTTGGAACCTCTGTCAAAATTTACTGACCATTTCCTGTGACTACTGGTAAGGAAAATGCCCTCCTACCTGAAAGATACAAAGGACATGTTGGTACTACTGTTGTGGTGAGCCTCAGCAAGGCCTACCAGTGCTTAGGGGTTCTCCCTTCTCTGCACAGAGTCCTCAGACACTTAGGAAGAAGTTGGCACAGAAACTGAAATATAAAAGACAGAGTTTATTAAACCTTATAAGGTGGAGCTAACATTCACACATCACCCTTCAGTAATGCATGAAGTAGCACACTGAATGGAAGGATCCTGGTCCTTTTATACCCACACAGGGGCTCAAATGAAGGCGGTACAAACACAAATGCTGGTTGTAGGTACATATAAGGTCATACAGAGAATGCACAGTCGACAAGTGGGTGGAAATAACAGTTTCTACTTTTAGTAGACACATCCTGACATTTATAAACTTGAAACAGCTGCAAGCTCAACTGAGCATGTGCAAAGCAAGAGGAACTAAAGTTAACTTGTCTCTAGGCAGATTTCAAGAGCAGTTAACAGGAAGGTAGGACAGAGCACATGGCGAGCACATGGTAGCACATGGCAGCCAAAATGGCTGACAGAAATACAAAATGGATTCCACAAAGCGGACAATTTAGCCTCTGAATACAGGCTGTCTTTAGCCAATGCTTAACTTAAGTGCTGCCAAATTACAACAGACGGCCCTTTCAGCATTGGCTGAAGACATTCGTTTATCTGGGGTAATCTAAATATTCATCCCGTACATCTATTAACATTATTTCGGCCACCTCTTTATTCAACATTTGTTGGGCCTTTGTTTCAGCAACGTTCCCTCTTCCCAGGTATACAAGCAGAGATGCAAATGGAGCAAAGCATTGGACCACATTGGATACATACACAGCATGTAAAAAGTATTAATCATTACACACAGGATAGTCAGTAGCTTCCAGCTCCAAGCAGAAACAAGAGTCCAAAATCATCTAGTCTAATTCTAAGTTTCAGGGCTCTGATGTATTTCAGTGACTATCTATTTCAATTAATAGCCAACAGCACATACTTAATAAAAACATTTTCAATAGACTTTTCCAGTATTTCTTATGAGGGCTAAATTATCAATTAATATACTTAAGGAAAGAGTAAAGTAACATGCTCAGATGAACTTTTCTCGTGCAGAATAAACATTACTCTTAAAAAATATTAAAGCAATCAGACATATTATTACAAAAAACAATTGTGGCTCCGGGGGACCAGGAGGACCACACAGGGCCATAGGAATTAGGACAAGGAGCCGCAAAGGGCTGCTCCTCCAAAAAAAATGGGACGACCAAAGGGGTACATTACTAACAACAACAAAAAGTCCTTGAACCAACCAGCCAGAGGGGAGTCTTCTCCCTGTGTCTGTTTTGAGCCTCACAGGCAGGCTCTTGTTGTTCCCACGGTGGAGCTGCACAACTCGCAACTCAAGAATCACGGAGAAGAAAAAGTCTTTCTTTCAGGATAGGGCAATCACCCCCCAGGGCAAATACCCTCAATGATCCTATCCAGTGTCTCAGGCAGTGCACCAGTTTTCTTCACTTTAATCTAACAGGCACCAAGGGCATAGCACCTGTACCCTAAACTCAAGTCCTTCCCTAACTCCTGTATTTGCACTTCTGGCGCACTGCTCTTTTGTTGGGGCCACAAATTGTACCCAATGTGCTCGGGCATCTCTTGATCAACAAACAAAGGCGTAGACTTGCATTCACTTTGGGACCAGGATTAAGAGGCCTGAAGCAACCCTTGTTTCAAAGGGGGTCACCTCAAGCAAAAGCCTCCTTGCCGTCCTTATCGGTCTGTGACTCTCTCAGCTGGGCGGCATCAAAAACTGGATCCACAGAAAGATTTCTTCATCCTGATTTGTGACCCCGTCTTTCGCCCAAGACAGTGGCAGGGGTACACACTTCACGTCCCAGTGCTTCCGCCTTCACTGAGGTCCTAGTTGCCAGCAACGCCTGTGCTGGTTACCTTCACTTTGGCTTCAAGCTGCAGTGGCGCTGACTCCCCAGGCTGGATCTGATGTCCGGGCCCCTCTGGCAATGGTTGTAAGGCAGCAAATATCTATTGGTGGACAGAACAAGAGGTCTTTAGACAAGGCACAGAAATAATCTAACAACAGAGAGGATAGTCTCAGAATACTTCCATAGTCTTGGGGCGCCCCATACATTAGCAAGGCACCCAAGAACCACTTCATCTATCTGAGAGTAGAAAACCCTGGACCTATTGGCAAGTATAAAAGGAACGTTTTGGTGAACTGACAAGAGTAATACATCACCCAATCCCAAACAGCCAAGGAAGTCTGTGTTCATTTACTAAATTCTGAGGAAAAGAGAAAAACAATACAGACATACTCCAAATACTTACATTGGTGTATTCCTATATTACCAATCTGAAGAACCCTCAAGAAAAAGGAAATGTTCTACACTTTTACTCATAGATTTTACATTACTTGTACAGGACTGCAGACACTTGTAAAATAATTTCTCTTACATGTTATGCTTAGGACCATGCTCTCATGTTATAGGTGCAGCAGGAAAATCTAAAACTGCTAATTTAACAGGGATTCTTATTGCAAAAAGAACTAAACTTCAACATAGTGAGTACTTTTTCTCCAGCAGAACATGTTATGACAAACAAACTCCTATAAAACAATATTTTCCTTCAAAATGTTTGCTAAGGATCACATGAGCGTCTTTCCTGCATTGTACTTTTCACGATCTGGACTATGCAACATCATTTTCAAAAGGAAAAAAACCTATCTCCAGCTCTAATAAGGGCTGTCAGCTTATTTACAGAGACTAGCTAATAAAAGACTAGCAATGCCCTTGCAAAACTGTATAGAACATGAGAATAACATAAACAATAATAGTGTTGCCACCTGAGATTTTTGAACAGAAACCCCCACTATACAATTTTCCTTAAAGATCAAATAAGGGAACATCAATCTGTTCTACTCATTCTTTCATACAGGATGGGCAGTAACATAGCTTATGTGTTTCATCTTTTTATTAATTCTAACAATTTTAAAACAGTATTACAGAATAGCCAATTGTAATTGTAATTGTAAGTAGCATTTATATAGCGCAGCTGTCACCCAACGGGCATCCTGGCGCTGGGATTACCTAAATCACTGTGCAGCTATAAAACTATGAATCATCATGCGCCAATCTCTCAAGGCTATTCTTTTGGAAAGAGCCTGGTTTTTAGCTTTTTTCTAAACTGCAGTAAGTCATCAGTCTGTCTGAGTTCACTTGGTAGTTCATTCCATAACCTTGCGGCTGCATAGCCAAATGATCTACCTCCTAGTCGGGTTTTCTTGACTCGTGGGGTACATACTAGGTGGGCTGCCAAGGAACGAAGACTTCTAGCTGGGGAGTACCAAGTAAACATTCTCTGTAATGGTTTAGGCCCCATTTTGTGTGCCGCCTTATGAACAATGCAAAGTGCCTTAACTGTCACATGGCCATTTCCTAGACAGCTTTAGACAGACTCAAAAAAAAGTGAGAAAAAGAAGAGAGAAAACATAATTTTGCCTACTCTTAATTTGTAGAGGAGCTAGCCTCCTTCCCCCATTTTGACAGTAGGAAAACCTGAAACAGGTTTTACTTCTGTCAACACTTTCAACCCCTATTTGTAGCAACTGGGCACAAACAAACTTGTAGGAGATATCTTAGAAAGTGGCTATTCTCTGATTCAGTCTAACATATTGCAAATTGAGTTAACTTTAAACCAATTTCTACAGCAATTGTACTAGATTAACATGAGGGCGCATGAATGCAAACTAAAATCCATTTCCTCCTTATCGTAGCCCCTACACAGTATTCTTTAAACTAAAACCATTATTTTATATAAATGGCAGATCAATGTTCAACTGAGGGTTGTCTTCCTTTCGTGGCATAGGACTGCGCAAAACGTGTGTTTGCCAAAAATAGGAAGCAAAGCTTCTCTTTCTCTCTTTGCGCTATCATCTCGTCTTTCAAAAAATCTTTCGAAGGTCGAAGTATCCAAGCAAACATTACCCTTCAGCCTGCTAAGTAGCTAAATACAGAACTCCGACCTTTGACCCGTTCAGCAGCTGCTCATTTTTGTGTGCAAGGCTTGCCATGCGGTTTTGTATTGCAAAGCAACTCTGGAGAATCACAGCGAAAAGCAGTCCTATACTTATTCTCAGTTATGTACAGTGGTGTGCAATCTAGTAATGCAGAGGCAGCTTTTAATTTTATACTTGCATATATATACTTATATTGAAGCCTAAGAGCACGTTAAAACTGCCTTGACTGGTAGAACTGCTTGTAAAATTGTGAATTTTAGCTCAATTTCGACTTTGGTGGTAGGGGCACTTAAAAATGAATATCCTACAATATTTTTGCATAATAGGAACCCCCAGAGTGTTCTCTAGATAGCCCAGGAATGGGAAATCAGAAATGCATAAGATATACCCTTTTAAAAACAAGTTTTGTACGGCTGGGTAAAGTGACATTTCACATTTAAGTTCCCTTCTTATTGCGATACAGCACTGCTTAAATTCAACTTTGATGCTAGGAATTCACAGTATGATGATTAGGCTTTATAAAGATGAAAAAACGAATTTAAAGCATTTATTTTTAGCAATATATTTTTTCCCATATAATTAAATTTTATTTTTTATCAATAAAACCAACCATTTTGATGATTCCACATTGGAAAAGCAAGCTTCATTCGTAGCCTATCATATTTAAACACATTCATTCATAACCCTAAGCACAGAAGCCTTACTTGAAACAGGAAAAGTCTGCGCCACTTTTAATGGACAGTTATCATTTAACATCGGAACCATAGATATACTTATGTAAAGAAGGCATTAAGAAAGGAAATCCCTACTTTCAATTTTGTTCTCTGTTATCCAAAATAATGAAACTGGTGTTTTGAAACTTTTAAAATAATGCAGGCCTGTATACCTACACTGACTTAAAATATCGCTGACGCAGCATTCCTGTCTGTGGCCGTGAGCAGGAATAGCCATATGCTATTTATGCAGCTGTTGTGTGTCAGCAGGCGTCGAATTTTCACGCCTTTCTCAGGAAAAAACCCCTTTATTATTTGAAATACCCTGACAGAGTTAAATCCCCATTTGCTGTGTCAAACGGTTTCTTTCAGTTAGTCAGTTTAAACACAGCTGTCGGAAAGCTTTTTTCTCGGGTGCTGAGAGAAAAGCATGTCACAGTCTATTTAAAAACTGAGGCATTTCAATGCAGTCAAATCTATCTTTCTATAATGTATATTAAGTTCAGCAACGACCAAATTCACTCATATGATGTGCATGCCTTTTAATGTCTAATACAATGTTTAAAGAAAAGGCTGTAACATTGTGTATTTAAGTCTATTGATTACAAAACATACAATTTCGTTTTTCTACCTCACTGTATGAGGCCTATTTTAATCCTATTGAATACGAATTCTAATTTTATGTTTAGCATTGTGGCAATTTGCACACATGTATAGTGTCTTACTCTGTCAATTTAATAGTAACATGCAGCTGTTTAGCATATGTTACATAATTTATTTCTGGATTTTTATTTAATATGTAAGTAACTAAATGACATTTTGCATAACAGAATAATGACAGCAAAAAAAAACATAAACAAACTCATTGAGCTCATTCAGACAGTTACAGAAGGACACAACACAGCGCGCTTAAAGCCAGCCATTCGTACACAGAGTACTCACACAAGTATTACCAATGTCAAACCAAAAACCCCACATAGACATTTAAACACACATTGAACCCACAAATCAATACTTAGGACAGCTTACAAAGTGTACGCAAGACCAACCTATTTGTAAATACTAATTGTAAGTCATATTTACAAGAAGAGCTCTCAAAAGTAGCCCAAAAAACTGTTCCATGGTCAAAAAGCTGAAATACGCCAAATTCGCCAGTTTTGGCTGGTAGAACACTCAAAAAGCGCTCTGCATATCACCACTTATGAATGTTACTAAGTGCGCAGATCCGGATCCGTTTTATGTACATATTTAGTTCCATGGGGTACTTAGTCACCAAGGAAGAAATATCTTTTTACTATACCTAAACCTATTTAGGTATCCCCTCTGAGGGAGTCAACTAAGTACTTACTAAATCCATATCGGTACCTCCAAAACAGCAACACTTTCTGCGAAGTGTACTGGAAACAGGCATGCCAAAAATAGTGCAGAATATGCAGTATTATAATCAAAGTAGCGCTTAAGGTACTCTTTGTACGTTGCGCTGTTCAAACAATTTCAAATAGAGAAAAATCAACTCATTACCTGCCTATATGAATTGCAATGCATATAAAACTTACAAAACAAATTCCAAAATTGGCCAATCATACAAACAAAGCCACAGTAAGTGTTACTAAAACTACCTTACCAATCAAAGGCATCAAACCAACAGCAAGTGCCGCAAAACGGCTCTTACCAATCAAATGGTGTCCAGGTTCCAACTGCCAAGTTCTCAAATTGACCAAATGGTCACTGCACGGCAAATCAACAGAAGAGATCTCAGTCAAGGACCGGCGCCGCCGGGCTGGTCAGATCAGAAAGAAAGGAAAACGCCATGGGTGCCAAGACTCAGGTCTCCTCAGGCAGCGATCGCGTCCAAGAGCGAGATTCCAATCCTTCATCTCGACCAGTCCTTCGGGCATCCGAGTCACTGATGAGTCCCACGTTGGAAGCGCCAATTTGTTGTGGTGAGCCTCAGCAAGGCCTACCAGTGCTTAGGGGTTCTCCCTTCTCTGCACAGAGTCCTCAGACACTTAGGAAGAAGTTGGCACAGAAACTGAAATATAAAAGACAGAGTTTATTAAACCTTATAAGGTGGAGCTAACATTCACACATCACCCTTCAGTAATGCATGAAGTAGCACACTGAATGGAAGGATCCTGGTCCTTTTATACCCACACAGGGGCTCAAATGAAGGCGGTACAAACACAAATGCTGGTTGTAGGTACATATAAGGTCATACAGAGAATGCACAGTCGACAAGTGGTTGGAGATAACAGTTTCTACTTTTAGTAGACACATCCTGACATTTATAAACTTGAAACAGCTGCAAGCTCAACTGAGCATGTGCAAAGCAAGAGGAACTAAAGTTAACTTGTCTCTAGGCAGATTTCAAGAGCAGTTAACAGGAAGGTAGGACAGAGCACATGGCGAGCACATGGTAGCACATGGCAGCCAAAATGGCTGACAGAAATACAAAATGGATTCCACAAAGCGGACAATTTAGCCTCTGAATACAGGCTGTCTTTAGCCAATGCTTAACTTAAGTGCTGCCAAATTACAACACTACTACAGGACCTCAGATGCAACACAGGATTGTATATTTTCATCACACTTGATGTGGAGGCCCTATACATGAGTATACCACAAGAGACATCCTTGCAAGTGATAGACACCTTACTGAAGGAGGAGGAGTGGAATTCCATCACACCCAAGAGCTTTGTCCTAGACTGTGCACACATGGAATTGACAAGGAATTATTTGGAGAGCACTTCTACCTACAGGTACACGGAACATCTATGGGGAGCACATTTGCCCCCAGTATAGCCTGCCTGTATGTTCATGATTTTGAACAAAAGAACATATACGGGAGCAACAATCCCTTCCATGGGAACATACAAATATGGAAAAGATTCATAGCCAACATATTTGTAATTTGGAGGGGGACAGAGACAGAAGCAAGACAATTTCTGGAATGGCTGAACACCAGGGACGGATTCCTGAGATTCACAATAACCATGAGCAAGGAATCCATTACCTTCCTCGATCTGAAAATCTGGTCTGAAAACGAGGAATTGAAAATGGAAGTCTTCTATAAACCTACAGATGTAAACAATTTACTATGCTACGACAGCTTCCACCCAAAGGCACTCAGGGATAACCTACCGGTTGGCCAATTTCTCAGGCTACGGAGAAATTGCACTGAAAGACTAACTTATGAAAACCACGCAACGAAGTTGGCAAATAAACTGGAAGAAAAATCTTACCCCAAACGGTTAGTCAAAAGAGATATGATGAAAGCAAAATACAACCCAAGGGAATCACTGTTGGAAACACATGAGAAACCCAAAAACAACAGATTGGTGTATGTTACCACGCATGGTACACATGCAAACACAGTAAAGAAAATAATCCTACGACATTGGAAGACCCTGAAACTGGAAAAACCTATGTTTTCTTCCAAGAGGGGAAAAGCACTCCGAGACCTTTGGATACATACCCGACCCAAAAAAACTGAAACCGGTGACCGCACAATACAAACCATGTGGAATCTACTGAGGTGACTGGACATTACCCTTGTGGCAGATGTAATATCTGCCCCCTAATGAAAGCCACCAAGGAAATAGATCTGGGACTATGCACCCCTTGGAGACTCACGAAACAGACAAATTGCAATAGTACCAATGTAGTCTACATCATCACATGCAAGTGCAATTTGAGATACGTGGGTATGACCACTAGGAAAGTCAGGATGCGTATCAATGAACACAGATGTACGTTCAGATGCGGAAAAACGATCACGAAACTAATGCGCCACTTCTGCACAGCGAGACACACAGAAAATGACTTTACATGGATGTGATAGGAAAATTACCAGCAACAGCCAGCGAGAAACAGCTATTGAAACTAGAACAGAGATGGATATATAGGCTTTTTAGCACCACAGAGGGATTAAATGAGGACATCCCCTGGACATCATTATCTTAAAGATCTAGCCTAGAATTTGAAAGATGATAATATGCAGCCAAAATACCGAGGGGTACAGGCGGCCACCAGCAACAATAACAAAAAATGATCCACCGAATGAGCACAACCCAAAAAAAAAACCCCAACTTCAATCAAACCATCACAAGGTGCTATCCCTATCCACTTTACATTGAAAGGAGACAGAACCGCATGACCATGTTCATTTGAAAAAACAGACTTTATTGGAAGAAACCGGGTTACCCATCCCCAAAATTACGAGTTGATCATAAGTCTTAGATGTATAAAAATACACGTCTACCAATGAAGTGACACAGTACAACACATGAAGATAAAGAGTCCTGAGTCGAGAGACTCCATTTCCCAGCATTCCCGATATAGCACGCGTCTGACACAAGACTCCGGCGACTCCACAACGGGAAACTGGGTAAAAGCAGACCACCGCCTTGGATCTAGTCACCCGGCGGCGGTCTGCGTGGAGAGATAGGTAATCCCTCGGTGTCTTGTCTTTGAGGAAGTAAGTAGGCGCGAATGGGAGAAAGAATGCGATGCGGACTAATGTAAAAGCACTCTAAGTGGACTCCCAGAATGCTGTTGAGCACACTCACACTGGCAATTTTGAATGAGAGTCTGTTTATCATACGACTAACGAAAGTAAGTAAGCTTGTCGTGTGTGCATTAGTTTACGGCAAATACCGACATTATAGATATCACAGCAATAACTGGATATGGCCTCTGACGGGAGCATACCCCAGACATGCACGAAGGGAATATGGTTACATGACAATCCCGACAATGGAGTCACTTTGGGATTGTGTATAAAAATCATAGCCCTCCACATAGAAAGTGCCCGAGAGTTAACAGAGTTATGTAAGATATAAAACCGCCAGCACAAAACACCCCGCCCGGAGCACATGCAAAGGAATGAATGATACAACCACTGGCAGGTTGGCCGGTTACATTGAGATGGACTCTCCTTACCTGCTCGACCACAAAGTAAAAGTAATGCAAGTATGGAATGAGGGGATCACATCCAGACAATAAGTGATAATTGGTATCTCCGTTTTTCCAACAAACTTGATCGACTACCCTGTATTTGTATTCTTGTAACCAACCCCCTCCTTCCTCTCCCCCATTTTTTCTTTCCTTCCCTAAAAAGAGTGTGACTACAAGACGGTGCCGCCCACAAGAACCACATGACCCTTGTCTTTATTAACTAGAGAGTAAGAATTTTTTTTTTTAAAGAAGCATATGTGAGAAACTATATAGGTTTCCTGAATTAGTCATCACACATAGCACAAGAAACCATTCGGATTTGGACCCACATCCAAAAAAACGGGCAACAACCAAGTGTTATAGGAAATTAGAGTAAAAACAAACATAAAAATCACTCCACACTTCACTTGGGAGCACCACAGTCACCGTTTTATAGGGATATAGTTAGTGTCAAAAGTGATATATATATATAAACAGATGGGTTTTACAGTGTCACAGGAATTTCAGCAAATAGATATGTTCTAGACCTTGAACGTAATTCAGGATATTCACCCAGTTAAAATTACACCTCGTGTTTGTCTTTTGAATGACCTTTCTGTCTTGCAGGAAACACCTCTGGACAAAAGACCAAGACAGGTGAGAGCTGTAGGGCTCACGAGTGTGCATGGTGCATAAGAGCAGGGATACAAATAAAACACAGCCCTGACGAAGGCCCCAGACCGGATCGGGCTCTTGGAGTGGGCCGAAACATGTTGGCACAGAGGGTACAATTGAATGATTATATTCAATAAAACCCCACAACATTTCGTTTTTATTCATACCCCGGTACCCTTGAAATAAAGAAGAATCTTTGGGTATACCTAGAGGTAATTTTAAACCACCCTTCTGGATCCCTGCTTATCCAGTTTGACTTTATCTAAGAACTCTATGGTTGAGTCCGCCCTGGTGGTACCATCTTACCAGGGTGTGGATAGGCGCCAATGATAAAGCATGTCACGATAAGTGAGTGAGGTGTCTATTCCAATATCTTTGGATGCTGCAGAGGTGCAAACTAATATCCTGAAGTAGAGGGGGTCTTCCTCTCCCCTCCCTTGTGAAATTCTTTAAGAATATCAGTTGCTCTTGTGTGTGAGTATTGTCAGCGGGAGAGTGCAAATGGTTGCATTGTCTCTCGCTCTCCGTTATGGTAACAACTTGGAAAAATTGTCAGTTGAAGTGGAGAGGCCATGTGAATTGAAGCTCAGCCTTGAGCTTGGGCCAGCATGGCTACCCTGAGCAGCTGAGAGTGTTGGAGACTAGCAATATGGACTATAGGCTGATGCTGGCCCCCGGGGACTAAAGTACTACCAAAGCACACTTCAAAGGTTGGTATGGATGTCAAGGGAGCATCAGTCAGACCATGCTTCAGTAGTGAAGGCACATCAGGCCCGTTGTTGGGCCACACTGAATGGTGAACAGCATGGTGAGTGCTGGGGGGGGGCTGCATAAGCTCCAGGGCTTCTGTTGGGCTTTGAAGGGGGTGGGATCTCCCCATTTTATAGCCTCGGTGCGAATGTAAAAGCTGACCCAGAACAGATGCAGACAACAGGGATGATGTGGCTATCCCCAACAATGTGAGGTGGGCAGGCAAGTGCGGTGAATGTAAGTCATGACACAGTGCTGCTGGGGTCGATTATAAATATGAATATTGCCTCCATGTCACATTCTCTGGGAGGTTGTGTATTTCTACCCACGCATCAAGTGAGAGCGTTATCTCAGCACAACTGCACTACTGGAATTTGGGTGGTGATCCTGGATGATCAAAAGCTAGGGATCCCTTCTCACAGGCAAATATGGGGAAGGGAGAACCCAAGCAGGCCAAGCTCCTCTTTGAATCACTGTGCACCAGGAGAGCCCAAGGCTCGGAAAATGCAATGACTTCCCAAATGGTTTCAAAGGAGGCCGAAGATCTCGACATCAAAACACTTGCTTCACATGCAGAGAATCCTAGCCTTCATTGACAACAAGCTGGATATGCTCTCATCTACAGTGGACAAGATGACAACTACACTCAATAAACAAGAAAAAAGACTTACCACAGCAGAAACATGTATATCCACCCTTGAGGATGACAGGCAGGCAACAGTGAAAAACTCCTGGATATGGCAAAGTGTTTAATGTGATCAAAGCCAAGAATGAGTACTTGGAGACTAGATCAAGACATAACAATCTGCGTTTTTACTGGGTATTCAGGAATCGACAAACATAGGAAGCATTGCAGACTATGTTGAGACACTCCTTAAATCCCTTTTTGATGCTGATAGTTTCTCTCCTCTGTTTGCCGTGGAGCATGCCCATTATTCCTTTGAACCCAGGCGCCTGCCAGGCATGAACCCCATCCAACTACCACAAGATTATTCAATTTCAGAGATTGCAACACTGTGCTATAGCTTGCATGGGAGAAACAGACACTGGTGCATGATGGAAATACCTTTTCCATAGTTTCAGATTTCACTTTGGCAGCTTAGGAGGTGCAGTGAGTACCTGCCCCTTAAAAGGAGACAGCACCAGGAATTCATACAATATGCTGTGCCCTATCCGGAATACCTCAAGATTACTCACTGAAAAAAGACCCATGTGTTTCCAACTCCATAAAGTGCCACAGCATTTGTGAAACAGCTCATTGCCAAATCAAAAGCTGCATCGTTCCACAGCACCAGCTCACCTGAAGAAGGCAAAAGTGATGTAGAGTGAAACAGAAATGTGGGACTATCTCTCATGTATGTACTGCTCCCATGCTGTGACATTATTCACCAATCTACTATCTAATGACCTTCAACATAAATGGAACTCTCTGGAAAGAGGGACAGAAGGTAGGATGCACAGGGCCGGACTGGGATCGCAAACCAGCCCTGGCAATTACGTCGGACCGGCCTCTGGCGGGGGGACGGGGGGAACGGGGGGCCTTGCTGGCGGAAACGCTGCTGCGCTTTTGTTACAACAGGCCAATTTTGCAGCACTGCTCCCAGCAACAAAAATGGCCCTCACCAGTACAAAACCGGCCCCCTCCCTTCCGGCCCACTGGGGAAACGCCCAGTGCCCGCTACGGCCAGTCCGGCCCTGAAGATGCATGATGTTACTCGACCGAAGACAGAGAGCACATCTGACAGATGGACTGCTCGCCCGTAGGTTGGAGGTGGCTGATGGGTCCCTGTGCATAACATGACAATAGTTGAAATCCCAAATGGTTACATGTTAGACTGTCATATATCTCAGGAGCTGATCCCAAGATAATGTAGGGACAAATTTTATAAAGCCTACTCTCAACTGCAGGTATACAACGAAGAAATGGCGGAGGGCAATCTTTCCACTAATTAAGAGAAACTATTTTCATCACACACTTAAAGCCGGCAAGCCTCCTACCCAAAGCAAGTCCTACTAGCCACTCTCCCTCATCATAAGATCCTTGCTAAAGTTTTAGTAAATAGGGTACTCCTGCTCCTCCCAGACCTAGTCCTCCCATACCAGATGGGCTTTATCATAGGCAGATCTGTCACATTTAACCTCAGTACACTATTTGCCGTAATACACCAATTAAACTGGGAACCATAGGTTGTGGCATTTTTTTAGATGCCACAAAGGCTTTAATTCTCTGGAGAGGCGGTTTGTGATAGAATGAGTCTGCCTGTGAGTAACACACTCTGAAGTGTGCAGCGGTTCATCTCCATAGCTTAATCGATGGTGAAGAGTCGGGTGGCCTGTGCTTGAGAAAGGGACCAAGCTCCTGCTGTGCAAAAATGGTTACTCAATCTGATATACTGCAACGGACAGCTGGAGCTCGACTTTTCCACAATCCCACAGGCCAGTAGACCCAGGAATGTTTGAGGTCACCTACAGGCATACTTGACAACACACAATGCGATCACACTCTGAACTAGCAGGGAGGCCGAGGATGACTCGTGGAAGGGTGACAGTCTGCAGAGTGCAGGCTTGATCACAAATTACATTGTGTTGTTGTAATGAATTATATGTAATCTGTAACTTGGGTTATGTGGGATGACTTACCATTTCTCTGGGCTACTTTGTTGACTCACCACTATCCAGAGGTTGGGGCTAGTGCTATGGGATGCCAATTGTAATAACTGTTTTTTTGTATATAACCGAAAATTTTATTTGAGACATTTTGGGCTGCATGTATGTACATTGTAGTTTGGGAAATTGACTTAATAACATTTTTTTTTTTAAATAAGCTGTTGGGCTGGTCCTGCTGGTAGAAAAGATCAGAAGTCTCCAAGTACTTGATTACCAACAATTATGCAGTTGTTCAATCATAAAAAGCAGTTTTCTGTTATTTTTATATATAGTGAGACACAGATATGCGCTTTTTTTATAGCCACTTTTTGCACACATTCAACCTGTACCTCTATAGAAAGACAATGGGGCATATTCTCAAGGAGCTATCGCCGAGTTATCGGCATTTTAACGCATCCAAAGTCGCGCTAAATTTATCGCCCCATTCACAAGCTGGTGCTAATAGCCCATAACACCAGTTTTCCTGCGAAAGCAGTCGCAAAAAACATCGCCACAGATGACCCCGGCAACTAACGCTAATGAGATGCAGAGTAGGCGTTCCTGAGCAAAAAGCCGCGACAACACCACAACGCAACATTCTCAACGACCAGCCACATCGGCGATAGGAACACAAAACAGGCGATATGGCGCGTTAACAGCAGGAATTTAACACCTGCTCTGACCTAGTGCAAAGTCGGACGTCAACCTGCACAAGAAAAGGGAGCCCAGCCCACAGCCACACCTGAAGAACAACAGATGCCATGGAGCCACTCACCATGAACCCCGGAGCCCCGAGAGGGCAACAACACCCACCGCCACCACCCCCAGGACTGCCACCCCCCCCCAACGGACCCCCCCGCCCCCCTCCCCCGGACCACCACAGAGGCAGCGCAGACAAAGACAGCGGACCTTCAGGAAATGCACCAGCCCCACAGACCTAACACCAGACAATGCCAATGCCCACTACAGGCCCAAAAGGACAACCATCCTCCGCATCCTGAACATCATTGCCCACAGGCTGACGGTACCAACACAGCGGACAACCAACATCCCTCCGAAGACAAAGCTGCTGGCTGTGCTGCAACTGTTGGCCTCTGGTATCCTCCCAAACAACAACCGCCCGAGTCGGAGGAGCCTCACAGCCAGCCCCATCCAAGTTCCTCACACCTGTCCTGGATGCCCTCACCAGCTAGGGACCAAGGACCCATACGTCCCCCACAATGCGCAGGAACAGCTGGAGACCAAGCAAGGACTATACGCTATAGCTGGATCCCCGCACGTGTTGGGGGCAATCGACTGCACACTTGTCCCACTTGTGCCCCCTGCCAACACCGCACACAAGTACCTCAACAGAAAGCAAACGCATCCCATCAACGTGCAGGCAATAGTGGACCACAGGGGACTCCTCACCAATGTCTTAGCCAACTACCCAGGCAGTGTGCATGGACCCTTCATCTTCCGACAGTCCAACATCAACCAGCGCTTCTAGGATGGCACCCATGGGAATGCACTGCTCGTTGGCAAGTACCAAATGAACACACCACACACCTCAACCCCACAATCATGCAACTCACAACTCTGGCACTGCACACGTCACAAAATCACATACAACATGCCAAACAACATGCCCCCCCCCACCAGACACGACAGCACAACTTTCCGTGGCAACCTTGGTCAGCCATGTACATGAGCCATCGACGGCATGGCACCTCAGCCACACAATACCGGAATGTGGGGAGAGGTGGGAACCAAGCATGTGCAAAGGAGGCAAGTGACCCATGAATGAGTATGTACACAATGCCAAGTGTGGCGGAGATGTGCTGGACAGACTGCAGTATGCAGACCACAGACATAGCCATGTCTACATGCATTGCTGGTGTTTGGAGTGTAGTGGACAGTGGACGCAACCATGTCACCCCAGCCAGTGGGGAAGATCGCGGAAATGTAGCTTGTGACGTCCCCCCCTGTAAGCATGTGCGGAGTGGGCTGGCCCGGCGTACGCCAGGCCAGCGCAGGGGTGTGAATAAAAAGCACATAGCTCTGGGTGTGGTTCTCTTCCGGAATGCCCAACGTGTCTGCCAGGGCGGCGCCTGCCAACGCCAAGAGGACGACGCCGTTGCCGTGAGCGGTGTGGCCTGCGATCCTGTGCGCCTGCTGCACCCCGGGCCGCTGGTCCCCAGACCCGTCATGCCCGCCCTTCGCAGCCAGGCCTCACTGCTCACCTGCCGACACCGGCGTGTGTCAAAGAGGGCCCACCACGTGCAAGCTCCAAGCCCGAGGCCCGCGACCTTCGCAGCCTCCTCAGACAATCACGGCCTCCGCGACACAGTCCTGCTTTACTCCTTTTTCGTTGACGTACTCCACCGCTGCCTCGGGCCTACACTACGCTCAAGTAGGTCACACATTTGGAACTGAGTCTTGATTATGCTATGGCAGAGTACACACTTTATGGCAGCGTTTATATCACTGTACTCCCTTCGATGTGGTGCCACCAACTCTATGCATAGCATCCCAACCAAACGTGTCTGTGGGCCCCTGATGACTACGCCTTCGGCCTACACTGCGGACGAGTAGGTCACACATGTTGAACTGATCCGTGATTTCTGCATGGCGAAGTTCATATCATTGTACGCAGGGAGATGAGTAAGAGGAAGACGGGTTTAGTACGGAGGAGAAAAGGACCATTGTTACGGAGGTGTTCGAACACTGCCGACAACTGCCCTGGTGTCACCAACCCTGTGCATCGCGGGCCAACAACACGTGGCTGTGAGCGCCTGCTGACCGCTGCCTCGGGCCTACACTGCGGTCAAGTAGGTCACACATTTGGAACTGAGTCTTGATTACACAATGGCTGAGTACACACTTTATGGCGGAGTTTATATCACTATACTCCCTTCGATGTGGTGACACAAAGTATGTGCATGGCATCCCAACCACACGTGTCTGTGGGCCCTTGATGACAACGCATTTAGCCTACACTGCGGTCGAGTAGGTCACACATTGGGAATTCAGTCATGAATCATTTATGGCAGACTTGACATCATTGTACTGGCCTCATCGCAGACTGCATCCCCTTTCAGCTCCGGTGCCACTAAGTCTGTTCCCCGACATCCATGGCCACTTTCTGGTTGAACTTTGGTGGCGACTGAGTCTATGGACTGGGGCTTGCCTTCATCATCATGTCGGTGATACTGACTTTGTGGCAAAAATGAGGCTGTGGCATTCCACTCCTCCATTTGCCGCTTCCGGCCGGCTTCTGCCCTCTGCATCATGCCCTGGAGGACACCTTCCACTGTCCCATGCAAACCTCCGCTACATTCACCTTCGACATCGACGAGGACCCGCTCACCTCGCGTGGCCCTATCTCACTGCACCGCAAGTCACCGTCCCATGGCGGTGTGCCTGTGCCGGCCGCAGTGCATCCGGGGCCACTAACTCTGTGCAGCTCAAGTCATGGCCCCTGTCTGATAGCATATTGGATGGCCTCTGGGTCGATGGACTGGGGGTCATCAAGGCCATGTGTCTGTGGCCCTGCGCTGTCCGCTGCCTCCGGCCTCAACTGCGGCCCACCTGGGCTCACACATCAAATCGAGTCCTGGCCTGCCTGGACATCGCATCACCGAAGGATGCACGCGCCACCACCGCCAGGACCAACTCCAAACAACAGGTGCCAGAGTCGTAAGTGTCTTACTGCCAGACTATCAGAGTTGCTCACACCAGTCGTGGGTGCCATCATCAGCTTGTTCCCTGCTCAGTTCTTCAGGTGCCACTAACTCAGTGCACCACAAATCATGGACCATTCTGCTTGCATGTTGGGTGAACACTGTACTTTCTCCGGCTACCACCATGATGCTTCACACTTATTTCTGTTATGCTGGTGTTTTCTGTTTCCGCTTTAATTGTGATCACTGTTCAAGTTGTTGCCAGCACCAACGACTCCATGAGGGCTGGCTTACACTCACCCCACACACATCCAGCACATGCGTCACTGTACTTGTGGCCATGCCAATAAAGGTGTCGAGCGCACGTGCCCGTGGCCAGTTCAACGAACTATCTGAGTGTGTCCGTGTGCTCATGATGTATGCATTTGTGCCCCGGGCACTACAACATTACATTGTGCTGTGTACAGAGGACGCAGCCATGTCCCCGCAGGCAGCGGGTGGGACATTGCACATGTAGCTTTGTCGTCCCCCACTCAATACATAAGAGGAGTGAACTTGGCCGGCGTACGCCAGTCCAGCGTGGGGGTGTGGATGATCATCCCGTGGCTCTGGGTGTGGTTCAGTACTGGAAATGTGCATGTGTCTCTGTCGCAGTGTGGGTCTCCGTTGGGGAGTGTAGGTGGGCCCTGATGGGACTTAGACACCCACGTATGTGATCTGGTTCAGCTTCCATGAGGTAGTACCCCACCCGCACATGTTCGGCCACCCCCTTCTGGCAGTCTGACACCTGGCCTTGGAATGCGATGTGTGCTTCGGTGGGCTGCTTGGGGCCAGCCGGGGTGGTGGGTGCGTCCAGCTGTGTTGTCTGTGCAGGGGGTGGGGTATCCTCGTTGCAGCGGTGCTGCCCTGCTCCTGGAGGTCGATTGCCTAAGATGTCCATGGACTGTTGTGGGGCGTAGGTGTCGGAAGTGTGGTGGTCCTCTTCAGCATCACTGTAGAGTTGTCTGGTCTGCTCTGCTGGAGGTGTTGTTTGTCCCTCTGCAATGTGAAGGGGAGATGCTTGTTGACATTGTGTTGGCATGTATGTTGCCGCATTGTTCAAGTTTACATTCAGACTTCATGACAATGTACATTGTGACTGTTTGGGAGGGGCAGACTATTTGATGCGGGTCAGTGGACATTTGGACTACATGACGTAGGTGAGGTTGTACACGTACATTTGCATCTCACAGTTTCCTGCTATGTCAGATGTGATTGGCCATTTTCTATGCACAGGCAGACCCAGTTGTGTCCTCTGTTCTGCAGTGTAGGTGTTGGACTGTGTACCACATTGTCGTCCATGTGGGTGTGCTGTAATTGCTATGTGTGTTTGCTGCTTTGTGTGGGAGTCGCACCTGCAGTTGTGATTTTGCTGCCCTTATCCCTTGGAGGTGGTGTGCCTTTGGCTTTTGTGCTTTTGAGGTGCTGTGATGTTGGCGACTTGGGTCATTTGTGCTCTTGGACGGTTTTTGTCTGCAGATGTGTTGTTGACGTCAGTGGTTGTTTGGGCAGGTGGATGTGGGGAGTGTGACCTGCTCCTTTCCGGATGTGGTCCACACTCAGCCACCTCAGTCTCGTGGCGTGCACAGTGTCATGGTGATTGTACTCCAGCCATGCTGCTGGTCATGTGGTGTCACTTGCATTGTCAGTGTGGCTCTCACATACGCATCTTTGCTGTGTTTCGCATGGGTGCATGTGTGTGTTGTGGAATTGGTGATGTGTGGGGTGGGACCTTTGGGCACATGGTGAACGGGGGCCTACTTGATGTTTGTATGTGTGCTGCAGTGTGCCACGGGGATCAGGGACATGACCCAGGGTTATTGTGGGTGTGCGGTGTGCTACACGTCGTTGTGCATGTGTGCCAATGTGCCCGTCCCCCCCGTCCCCACAGTCCCTGTTCGTTACTCACCCTGTTGCTGTTGTGTCAGGTCATGTCGAGGAGTGTCTGGACTCCCGACTCCTTGCACCGTCTCCACACTGACGACTGTGGGCGCCATTTGCTCCAGCTCCTCCTGTGGCGCAGGGCTCCCACCTCCATTCGCCGTTGCTGCCTTCCTGTTGGCAGCGGGTTTCTGCTTGGTTTGGCTTTTCACATCGTGCCAGCGCATCTTGGCCTCCTCGGCACTCCGACTGCATTCACGATGGGATGCCATTTTTCCGTCTCTATTGCCAATGACACGGTGGTGGTGATGGACAGTTGTTGTTGGTGCTCTGTCACCTCTGTGACGACGATCGGGTTTTCCTGCGGACTGTACCCCGTCTTCCTCTTCCTCTTCCTCTTCTCCTTTGCCTTCCCCGACCCCGAGGTTCATTGCTGGTGGTCTGTTGGGCTTGTGGAGTTCGCGTTGACCTGGGCACTCGTTCCGGGTGCATCCATGTTGCTGCGCAGTTTGATTTGTTTATGGTGTGTTTTTCTTGTTCAGCTTTTATGGTGCATTTTCCCGCCAGACGCGTGGGAATTGCAGGCCTATCGCTGGTTGTCGCTGTTTTTTTTTTCGTGGTTGGCCTCATCGCAACTTTATTCGCGTTGGTGTTTCGCATTTTTTTGGCGTCGCGTTCTTTTTAACGCGGTCATTTGACGCGTTATCGTGGGACTATCGCATGGTGACGCCAGGTTGAGAATGCTACGTTAACACGGTGTTGTTTTCCCGCAATGGACTGTGATGTGAGAAGTTGCGTTAAGCTAAAATTGCTGTGGTTATCACACGTTCTTGTGAATATGCCCCAATATGTATTTTGCTTAGGGCATTTTCTGTGGGCTTACAATCTCATAGATATTTTGGTCCCGTTCACAAAGGAAAATATGGAGGTGTATACTTACTCATGTGTAAATTTACACCTGCGCTTAGGTGTAAGTCTACACTTTTATGCTATCACCACTTCCGAATGTAGATGTACACCTAAATGCAGACTTACATGTCTCCACACCCCTCCGTTCAAGGGGTGGATATATCTAATGCTAAATTTATGAGTGTTAAGTTACTTCTAGCAACTTTTCAAATGCAGGTGGAGATCATCCTGTGGTTAAATTTTTTTCAAATATTAAACATATTTTAATGTAAAATAAAAATGTATATTAATTTAAATTAATTACTATTTTCCTAGAACCAATAAAATAAAATGTTACAGCACGGTAATTCATCAAAGTAAATGTTTAATAAATAATTAAATTATTAACATATATTTAATTTACTACATGGATATTCTTTTAATTGAAATGAAAACATTCAGCAGCATTTTAATGTTGAATTAATCATTATTAAATTTAAATAGTTATGTGTTTTTGTATTAACTTTAAATGACTTTTTAAAATCAATGAAAAATATAATTCAATTATTTCAAAAAAGAATTATTCATTTTAAAACTATACAATATACAATTTTTCATTTAATCCAACTATTTAGCACAAAAACACGTTTTTATATATATTTAATTTAAAAGTTGAAATAATGCAAGATTATTTCATATGGGGTGCTATATTTAGTCCCTTCCACCATTATTGTTTATGGGACTGATCTGCAGAACCTGTAAGTGGCTATGTAGACACTGGAGAATATTTGCTACTGACCTTTTTGGCTGTAATAACATTAGAAGTGTAGTGCGTGAATAGCAATGGGGATACTCTTTTGTGGTGGATGTTTGTGTTTTTATGTCCCTCCCTACACCCCACCCATTTAAGTGTAAATATTCCCCATTTTCCATCCACTCCCCCTGGTCCCACCCACATTTACTACCAAAACATAGGCATATGTATGCAGACATCTCCACACATGTAGCATTGACTTCCACATAGCAGGGGTAGGTATCCGCACGTACATTTGTGGAGTGCGTTTGCGTTTTGGAGTAATTTAGTAGTACTACTGTGATACTACTAAAACATAACACAAAATGCAGTATGTGACCCAGGCAATATGTGCGGTTAGTGTATACCTTGTGCAGTAAATACATTATTGTCTCTATTCTATTACCCAGCACCCAGCAGGTGGCAGACCCATCCCATTCAATTTGATGTCTCTGTACTCCTGACGAAATCTAGATTGATTTGCCAGTGTAGAAGTATTCGATGATCTCACAGGGTTCGCTAAAATGTTCACATAACACAATTAATAAAACACATTTGTATAATTGACATATGTTGACTACACCTCAGTGTTTCAGAATAAATTTCTCTTGAAACTACACTTTCTGAGACGTTTTGTACACAGGACCGTCAGAACAATAGCTAGTTTGCGCACTGTGCACAGTGACAGAGTTTATCAGTAATTTTGTTGTACTCGAGTAAAAATATAAAAAGCACATATTTTTCTCACAGTTTATCATTAGAATATGTTTTTTTTTTTTATGGGATACATGATATAGCAAAAATTATTACGGTCTGTTAATTGAATCAGCTGAAACTGGACAGAACTAGACTAGGCTAGCCCAGGAACAAGTCCAAGCAGAGGAACAGGCAATCTGGTGCTCACTGAGTGTCCAGGTGCCTGAAGGAAGGAACCCAGATAAAACTTCCTTGAAGGAAACAAGCATAAACATTACAGACATTTCCAGTATTCACAACTCTTCCCAAAAGCTGCCTTTACTTCATACACACACCTGGAAAATAATGGAGGCAGGTTATGGATGATGAGTTAGTAAAAAAAATAAAAATCAAAGTACAAAATGTTATGTTATGTTAAGCGACATTTGTATAGCGCATAATGACCAACAGTCTCTTAGCGCTTGTGAAAGAATTACAGAACCATACCTTCAGTACATAGCTGGACCTGTGGAAAACTTCAGAAGGTCTGTCTGGACCCCCAGACGACTGCCCAGCTGCTTGAGGCCTCCTTTGGTCCCCAAAGGAGTGCCCTGCTTCTACCAGAGGAGTGCCCTGCAGCTGAGGACTGCCTTGCTCCCCAAAGGGCTGCCCTGCTGCTTAAAGCCTACCTTGTTGCTTGAATCCAGGACTACCAGAGTGATTCTAAGGCATGGGTACTCGCAAACATTTGCCCAGGGGCCACAAAGTACAGTCTGTGGTGTGACCGAGGGCCACACTGATGGCAGCAGGATTGCGGAAGGGGGTCTGCGTGGGTCAGAGAATGTTGAAAGGAGGTCTAAAAAAATGTTAAATAAATGGACAAGCATTTATTTGCAGGTTAATAAATGCTGTCCCGTTTATTTAACATTTATTTCTGAATATTAGTGCTCAGCAACTAAACAGCAGCTCGTACTGCTGTTCACCAGGGAGGCCGCATGTAAAGGTCAAGAGGGCCGGAAGCGCCCCCTGGGCTGTACTTTGAGTATCACTGCTCTAAGGTCTAGTTGGCTGGCCTACTGTGTGAGCTACCGGGACATAACACGCTCCAGAGACCTTGAACCCTGTACCTGGCATCTGCTGGAGTGAGTCTTAAACCCCGAAGTGGAAGCCCCCAGGTTCTGGACCCTTGGAAGTGTTGTTAGAGGTGCTGCTACTGCCTAACCCTTGTTGCAGGGATTCTGCACATATACAGAACTATGCGCAGGAAAACAGGACCTCAGTGAATAGAGGTGTACCATACTACAACATTAGTACCCAAAATCCCAAACCGACTAGCTATAGTGTCTCATTAGTTCTCCGACTAACAGCGAAGCTACCAATGATTAGACAACCCAGAACACGACACTCCCGACTCTCTCAGAAATTGCGGGAGCCAGACAACTCTTTCGTTCACTCACTCATACTTGTCCACAATGCGAGTAATCAGAGTCACGGTATAGTTTAAAATGTTTATTTTAACTAACGCGCTCTATGGTACAGTACACGTGCCATTACTAGCAGCAAAATGCATAAACACAATATAGTCAGCATTGTCACAATTCCATAGAATATAAACGGGGATATAATTTTATAAAGACAGTGGAAAAGGACTACAATACCTAACCACCCTACCCGTGGTAAGAAATAGTTTATTATAAAAAAGAAGACCTCTGGGCTTTGTCAGCAGACCCCATACCTCAAGGCCTAGATGAAAGGTTTACATCTCAGGACAAGCACAGCTCTTCTCTCTGGAAAAGAGTCTCTCCCAAGTGCGTGCACAACATGTTTAGCTTACAATATTAAAGCATACGATTTTCAGTAGTGCAGCTGTGTGTCATGTTATGTCTAGGTTCGAGGGACTGACCAGAACAGAATAATGTTGTGATGCATCTCACTTACCTCACGTGGAGCTCACAGGTCGTCATGTTCAGTCTCCATGTTCTGTGTTCTTTTCTAGAGTGTGAGGCTGACGGCACTCCACGGCTGACAGTTGCAGCTGGGTCGTGGAGGTAGCTGGACGCCAGGTTGTGCTTCCAGTAAACTTCTTCTTTACTTCATACCGTCTATGAGTGGTTTCTTCCAGCAAGCGTCTCAACAATTTTGGCGACGATTATCTTCTCTGCTGAGCACAACTTGGTGTCGTTTTTCACCGTTTTCTTCTCCAGTGCCGCTTTCCTTGTTTGCTGTTCTCCGGATGAGCTGCCTTGTCGTTTCTGTCGCTGAAGTGGACTGCCTCTGAATTGTACTGCCTTTCGGAATCTCCTTGAGGTATTTATTTCTTTTCTGGTGTTTTCGGCGCGGCGCTACCGTTTTAGCCGCGCGCCGCATCCTCGAGCAGCCTCTCCCCTGTGACGTCATCTTTGTCTCCTGCATCACTGAAACGCACAACACCTTGCGTGTTGTGCGCAACGTACGTAACGCGGCGTAACGTGCCTAACGTGCCACCATCTTTATTTTTTTGTTGGTGAATGTTTACCGATCTCCTTCATCTCGTTTTGTTAATCACTTTCAAGTGATTTCTTCCAAATCTCTACGCTCTGCTCCTCGTCAAGGAATCTTCTAGCAAGTTCACTTCAAGTTCCACGCTCTCCTCCTCGTCAAAAGTCGTGTGGCAAGCTCTCTGAAAGTACAGTATTTTCCTTTGTATTATTCTGCTGACATCTTGTGGTCTACCTCGGTACTGCTCACCCGATTCTGCATAATTTCTTTGACTGAATAGCTTGATAGCCTTTTACTCAGTTACGGTGATCTTTACACTTTGTGTTAATTTTAGCAGTTAGTACTGTATTCTCTCCACAGGTATCATCGCTTTTATTCCTGAGTCATGTGTACCTATGCTTCAAATGTTATTATGCCACCAATGTTTCTTTCTCAACCAGGTACTCCACCAATAATATGGGAAGATTGGATTGAAATGCTTTACAATTATATTACAGCTTTGGATGGTAACAATTTTTCTCCTGACAGGAAAAAAGCTTTGTTATTGAGCGCATTGGGTACTGAAGGTTTGCTAAAGAAATTAATTTGGTCTTAGTTAGATACAAGTTTTACACTCAGCCGCAACTTGAAGGAGAAAGTATTGATGATTTTGTTTCTAGATTACGTGAACTATCAGTCAAGTGTCGCTTTGGGACCATGACAGAGGAACTGATCCGTGATCCGTTGATTGTTCAGTGTCGCGACAGGAAAATACAAGAGAGATTGTGGGCTGCCAAAGACCCTTCCTTAAAAGATGCCATTGAGATGGCTAAAGTCATCGAAGAATCTCAAAAGTGTATGAAAGAGTTGAGTAAGAAAGATAAACTATCACAAGAAGTTGCCGATGTTGAAAGTAAAGATGAATATGTTGATGTCAATGCTGTTTCTAAAAAAATTGTTAAACCTTTCACTGTTTCGGGGTCCATTCCTAAGTTTAAGAATAGAGAGTGTTTGCGTTGTGGTAGTCAATACCATTTAGCTGACTTTAAAAAATGTTTTGCGATAGACCAGAATTGCCGACGGTGTGGGCGGAAAGGTCACTATGCCAGAATGTGTAGACAATCTGATGTGTTTGATAGGGTCAAATCCAAAGTAAATGTCGTACAACAGTTCAATGAGCACAATACATCGGGAAATAGAGTCTTGGTTATTGGAGAGATTTGTAATCAGACAACGGTGGGAGTCACCCAAGATTCCATTAGATTAAATAGACCTACTGCTGTATTCAATGTTTGTGGCAAAGACATCACATTGATGGTGGACTCCGGTTCTTTATTCACGATTATTCCGGAGTCTTTGTTTCGAGCCACTTGGTAAGGGGTTCCGTTGTTGGACAAGGATATTAACCCAGTTGGTTATCAGGGCCAGTCTATCGATATTATGGGGTACATGTCAGGTTCAATCATTTTCAACTCACGCAGTACCCATAGAAAAGTTTATGTTGCCAAAGAGGGTCCCCCAATCTTGGGTTGGATGCACCAATATGACCTCCATATTGTTATCAACCCAAGATCTCACAATCAAATTATGGTGGTCCAGGAAGAAATTCAAGTCCAAGATATCCTAGAAGATGCTCACAGAGTGTTTGAGGACAGGCTTGGTTGTGTTAAGGGGTATCAGCACAAAATTATCCTTAAACCTTATGCGTGTCCTGTACAACACAAACTCAGGAAGGTTCCCCTATCTGTGAGACAGGGTCTTAAAGACCTATTAGATGACTTATTGAAGTCTGGAGTCATTGAACCAGTGGAGATTTCCTCCTGGATTTCTCCGGTGGTTTTGACCCTTAAGTCAGATGGTCGTCTTCGTTTTTGCAACGACCTCAGGTCTTTAAATCGTGACATAGTTACTGACACGTTTCCGTTGCCTAACATTAATGAATTGCTACAGTCTGTTGGGGGTGGTAAGTACTTTTCCAAGATTCATTTGAGAAGTGCTTACCAACAAATTGAACTACATCCAGACTCCAAGCCCCTTACAGCATTCATTACAACGGAAGGCATTTTCCAATTTAATCGCATGCCTTTTGGGCTAGCCTCGGCAGCGAGCGTCTTCCAGAGAATGATGTCAAACATGCTCAAAGATTTGCCAGGTGTCGTCTATTTTCAAGACGATATATTGGTTTCAGGGAAGAATATGCAGCAGCATAATGCCACTCTTAGGCAAGTTTTATGGAGGCTTGAGCAACAGGGGCTCACTGTTAACAAAGAAAAATGTGTTTCTCACAGACCAAGTTGATTATTTGGGATATTCGATCTCCAGTGGTGGTATTTCTCCCAAAAAGAACCTTTTAGAGGCTATAAATAATGCTCCTGCTCCCAAGGACAAGGACCAGCTCAGGTCCTTTCTGGGACTGGTCGAATATTATGCTAAATTTGTTCGTGGATTTGCTGATTTGTCTGAACCTTTGAGGAAATTACTTCGCAAAGGCTGTACATTTGAGTGGGGCAGAGAGCAGTCTGATGTTTTTTCAAAAATAAAGGGTCAGATTTGTAATGCAGGTATCCTTGCTCCTTTCAGTGCTTCTTGCAAGTCGTTTCTCACAGTGGATGCCAGTCTTACTGGCATTGGCGTGGTACTATCTCAACTTCAAAGAGGCACTGAGAGAACAATCGCATTTGCGTCCAGGACCCTTACTCAGGCTGAAAGGAATTACTCTGTAATTGAGCGTGAGGCTCTTGCTGCAGCTTGGGGTGTAGAGTATTTCAGGGTATATTTGTGGAGATCACGATTTGTGTTGAGGACCGATCATAAGCCGCTGATGAAGATTTTGTCTGCAGGAGGTGCTGGAAAGGGATCAGCGCGTCTTGCCAGGTTTGCTGCAAGGTTACAAGAGTATCTTTATGATGTAGAATTTATTCATGGTTGGAGAAACTTACAAGCGGATTGTTTGTCACGTATGTCACTTGACTGGGAAGTGGTTGACAAGGAAGTGGTTAACAAGCTAGAAAGTGAGGAAGCTGTTTCCTTTGTATATGATGTTGGTGAATGCAGCTTAGGGTCGTTTTCCAAACAACAGTGGTCTGAGGCCATGGTTAGTGATTCTGTTTTGCAGGATGTTATTCTCCTTATTAGGAAAGGTTCACCTCGTGAGAGTATGGTGCCTTCGTCTGTTAGGCCTTATTGGAAAATTTTGGATGAATTGTCTTCGAGTGGTAAAGATGTGGTTATGAGAGGAGAGAGGTTTGCGCTCTCAGATTGCACATTTTTAAACTTGCGCATGAAGGTCATTTGGGCCAAGGTATGACTATTAGACGAATCAAGCAAGAATTTTGGTGGCCTGCAATGGATGACCAAATTAGAGACTGGGGGGCATATTATCAAGAAGGGCGTTAAAAATTATCGCCAGTTTAGCGGCAGAAAACTGCCGCTAAAGCGGCGATAATGGGCTTGATAATATGTCCTTGAGAATTCCAATAGAAGTCCATGTTCTGGTGTGAACATGGGCTTCTATTGGAATTCTACAGGGCATAATATCAAGCCCATTATCGCCGCTTTAGCGGCAGTTTTCTGCCGCTAAACCGGCGATAATTTTAACGCCGTTCTTGATAATATGCCCCTTAGTAGTTAGTTGCTCTCTCTGTAAGGAGAGTGAAAAGAGACTAAAAGTTGGTTCTCAAAGTCCAATGGGTCACATTAATGATCCCGGTGAGCCTTGGCATACTATCTGTCTTGATTTCATTGGTCCTTTATCTGAGCTTTCCCTTGACATGCGGTTTGCTGCTGTGGTTGTAGATGTACACTCGAGATGGTTGTTTGTGGAATTTTTAAGAGATGTTACCACAAAGTCTGCTGTTGGAGTTTTAGAGAATTTATTTTTGCGCGAAGGGATTCCACAAGTTTTACTTACCGATAATGGTACCTGTTAGATTTGGGGGTCTCTAGTTGGCAGAGGTAGGTACCTTTGTCCAAATAGGGACCCTTGAGTCTAGTCAGAGAAAGTAGGTACACTCCTGAAATAACCCCTGCTCACCCTCTTGGTAGCTTGGCACGAGCAGACAGGCTTAGTTCAGAGGCAGTGTGTAAAGCATTTGTGAACACATACAGTAATTAAGTGACAACACTACAAATGGACACCACACAGGTTGTATATTTATAAAAATAAGAATATTTTATATAGAATTACCTCAAGACCATAAACGACAAAAATAATCCACAATACTGTCAAAAATCAAGAGTTCTGGTTAAAAATGCTTAAATCAAGGTTCTGTGCGAGTCGGTAGCCTTCTCCGGCTACTGCGATGTAAGGAACAGAGTCTATCAAATCCAGCTGACCGCGTCGATACGGGCCAGCACAGCGTAGACGGACTCGGTCACAGTACCTTTTACTTGAAGCGGCAGGCACGGGCGTGCGAGCCGGATGGCTGAACATCGCGGTCGCGATGCAAAATGGAAGCGTTGCAGGGCGCGTTGTCCCTCGATGCGGTGCAAGCAGCGGCTCGTTGACGGAGTCGGTGAGACCAAGGCCGTGCGTTGCAGGGCGAGACGGTGCTTCGATGCGGTGCTGGCAGATTACGGTGCGGCAACAGAGCCGGGTTCAGGAGCTGGCGTCGATCAGTCCGGACAGCGGTGCGAGTCGGGCGGTGCGTCGCGAAGCTTGCGAGGCGGTGCCCAACTCCAGTGCGGTCACAGGACTCGAACTCAGCAACAGTGACTGTGTCGGTCGGACCAGATGGATTCAGTGTAGCGAGGCGTTGCAAGGTGCGGTGCTCACAGGTTACGGTGCAGGCAGCGGCTCGTTGACGGAGTCGGGGAGACCAAGGCCGTGCGTTGCAAGATGCAGGCGTTGCTCGATGCGGTGCCAACAGGACACCGAGCCAGTCGGGAGAGTCGGTCACAGCTCCCTACCTCTGTAGCCACTGAAACAGTTTCCAGCAGCAATTCACAAAGGGGGTGAAGTCCAATGGTCCTGGGACTTCGATCAGGGGGCAAGCTCTCTTCCAAGCCCTTGGAGATCCTTCACAAGTTGATGAAAGTCACAGCAAAGCAAAAGTTCCTTTCTCCTTTCTTTGGCAGTCAGGCAAACCACTGCAGGCCAATCCCCCAAGCAGCACTTCAGGCTTAGGGATAGTCTCTCCTCAGTTTCTTCTTGGTTCCGCTCCTCAGCAAAGGTTTCTTCTTGTTCCCAAAAGTGATCTAATTTTCCTGGGGTTTGGGTGCCCCTCTTATGCCCTGATTCTCTTTGTTCTCTGGAGGCAGAGAGGCCTTTGCCTAGCTTAAACCAGTTCTGTGCAGCTTTGGAGCACTCTGTGTACATGACTCCTTCTTTCCTTTCAGAATGTGGGGCAGGGTACTCAGACGCCCGGCAGGGGGTGGAGCCAGCATTGTGGCAGGCAGGCACAGCCCTATTCAGACCCAGATGCAACTCCTCCCTCCACTCTGGATGCAGATCTCTCTATTCAGCCCTGTGCTGCCTCACCCTGTCTCCTGTGGCCACCCCCAGCCCCTGTTACGCACAAACCAGACACACAATACACAAGCTGGCAGAGGCAGGCTGGATAGTTAGGCAAGAAAATACCCACTTTCTAAAAGTGGTATTTTCAAACACAGAATGTTAAAACCAACTTCACTAAAAGATGTATTTTATCATCCTGAGTTCAGGCATACTAAACTCGAATTTCTACCTAGTTCCCTGAGTCAGTTTAGGATTATAAGATGTTATAATCAAACTGCCCATTCTGGCCTATGGGGAACAGGTAACCTTGCAATAGTGAAAAACGAAAATGGCTGTAATTCACTATTAGGACATGCCACACACACCAGGCATGTCCCACCTTATCCTTACAATGCACCCTGCCCGTAGGCCTACCATAGGGGTGTCTGATATGAAGAAAAGGAAGGTTTGGGGACTGGTAGGTGGGTGCACTTACCAAGTCGACATGGCAGTCACAGACTGCACACAGGCTCTGCAATGGCAGGCCTGAGACACACTTTACAAGCTACTTCTGTGGGTGGCACAACCAGTGCTGCAAGCCCACCAGCAGCATTTGATTTACAAGCCCTGGGCACACTCAGTGCACTGTACTAGGGTCTGATAGTAATTCAAATAAGCCAAACATGGAGTCACTAATTCACATCACAATTTACAATAGGGAGCACTTGCACTTTGGCACTGATTAGCAGTGGCAAAGTGCCCATGAGCATCTAGTCCAGCAAAAACATATCGACAACAGTGGAGGCATTATGAAAAAATGGAAGGGAGACCCATGCCAAGGATGCCAGGTCTAACAGTACCCAACTCACTTCTGGGGAAATGCGCTGCTTTCTTGAGAAGTGTGGTGGAAACATTCTTGTACTTCTTTGTATAACCCTATGGGCAATGGAATTGTAGAAAGGTCGAACAGACTTGTCAAAGGGACTATTCAACTTGCCTTAGCCAATGGATTGGCTCCCAGACGTCTTATTCAAGATAGGTTGTGGGCTTATTGTACCACTCCTCATAGTGTCACCTTGAAGTCTCCATTTTTGATTATGAGGGGTTGTTTTCCTAGTTCACGTCTTGTTCCTTCTTGGCTCAAAAATTGGGTGTCTTCTGGAGGTGAGCATCCTGGCGACATTGTTCCTTCTCTAGATCTCTGTTGGAGATTGGGTCAAATTGAAGTCGCGAAGGATTAAAGGTGGTCTTACTAAGTTCAAAGGTCCTTGCCGGGTGGTCGGTGTGGGAAGGTATTTTGTTGTCATTGAAGGAGGTGAACGTTGGAATTTGCGCAGAGTGGCTTTGTACCAGAAAGGTGGTTCTATTTCAAAGGCTTCCATGGAGGATGAAGGGTGTTCTGGGGCCATGTTCATTCCAGACATAGATGTTGGAAATGATTTACATTGTAATGGTTTGTTTCCTTCCTCCCAAGGTGGTAGGGTCCCTTGTGATGTGCCTGGTGTTGAGTTGCCTGTTAGAATTCGCAGACCGCCAGTCTTTCTTCAGGATTATGTTAGATCATACTTTTTTTTTCACCTCTTTCCTCCTATTCTCTTTTCTTTCAACTTACGTTTTGTTTCTTTTCTTCTCTCATTTTTTAAATTTTTTCTAAGGGAGAAGATGTGTTGTGATGCATCTCACTTACCTCACGTGGAGCTCACAGGTCTTCATGTTCGGTCTCCATGTTCTGTGTTCTTTTCTAGAGTGTGAGGCTGACGGCACTCCACGGCTGACAGTTGCAGCTGGGTCATGGAGGTAGCTGGACGCCAGGTTGTGCTTCCAGTAAACTTCTTCTTTACTTCATACCGTCTATGAGTGGTTTCTTCCAGCAAGCGTCTCAACAAATAACAAGGGGCAATGTTGATCGACCTTGTACATCGTGTGCAGACTAAATCTCAGAGCATGGCAGAGAACGCGAAAAGAAGACAGTTCTCATGTGAAAGGGCACAAACAGAGTCTTGCGAAATCTATGCATGCAGTGTTGTGCGCAAAAGCAGCCTCATGGCAGCGAAGCTCATGCTAACTTAGCAGATGTCAACAATGGACCCATAATCCATACTACACCATAAGAATTGTGACATAGAAAGTTTTTGACTAAACAATGAGAGAGCAAGGGAAAAATGGGGTGCGTCCGTATCCCCGGTATAATGATATCTGAAACAAAAAGGACGAACCCTCAATGTGGATGTGGTACAATCACTGGTTATGTTAGTACATGGACCCACTAGGTTTGTTTAAAAGACCCCTCACACACCAACCTGGTTGGTGTCATGCTTCATCATTGGGGTCCCAACCGGGTGGCCGAATGCCGCCCGGTTGTGCTACAACGCCTGATTACAGCGGAGCTGGTTGGTGTATATGTGAGATGTGATGTAAATTAAAAATATCTCTGAGAATCCTTGCCTGTAAACTTTTATTAGTGGCGGCTCAGGATATGGTTAAAAATAAGTGTGGTGCAACTAGAATTGTTATCCCTAGTTGACTAAGTGTGTGGTCAACATGTTTCAGCCCACAATGGGAAGTACAAGGGGCTTTCTTCAGGACCGTGTGGTGAAAAAGTGAGTGGCAAAGTGAGTAGTGCCACGAGAAAAGAGTAAAATGGTACCTACACACGCGCTAAGGTGTGTGGACTAAATGTCTCCGTACTTACGGACACAAAAAAACCTGTGGGAAGAAAGAGACAGCACAAGACATATATAAGCATTATTATTAAGCAACATAAAATGCAATCTTACATCGGTACTATGGGCTGGTACATGGACCGACCCTGTGATTGTACGCATGGTTTAAAGAGTCGTGAAAAACATGCTGCATGCGAAGAGTGACAAGCAGCCTATGTTGATCGCACCAGTTTTATAGATGCTAAGAAGCTGTAAAGCTCCCAGTGAGATCGAGTCGCTACATTTGTTCAGGGTGGTGAACTAGACATAAATAGTCAGAAGTCGGCACTCTAGAAATGTGGATGATCCAAAAACCACCGTAAATGGTGGACATGTGGGGCACTGTGAAATCTACAGTGGCGGTAGTGCCTATCAAGTGTGGACACATGTAGTCATGCGGTGCGTGCAGCAGTACTAATTAACACTAGTGATCACGCAGCGCGCTGGGACTATATTAAAAACAGTTAAAAAGGAGAACTTCTGTGGGCAACGCTATACATTGAGGCATAATTACACTATGTGTGAAATTGGGCAGCCGATCGGGACTCGGGAAGGGTCACATCCGATGACCGAATCTGGAGAAAAGAAATATGGAATAAGCACGGAAGCACGAGTGTGCTAAAATGCTGCTGTGGAAAAAGGAGAAAGTTACGCAACCTTACTTGGTATCGAGAAGGAACCTGACTGAGAACCTAGTGCGGTATCCCTGCATCCCGGCTGGTGAGTAACCCGGGAGGAAAGAAGCTATTTAAGCCCATAGGCTCCTTGGGGGACGTGCCGAAATGCTCGTGGAGGGAACGCTTTGCCAAGCGCAGTCACTTGGCTATTACTGGGAGCCCTGGATGAGGCGGGTGCGCATGCGCAATGGTGCTGGTGTGAAATAGAAAAGAGGGCGGCCATATTGGATTGGTCCAGAAGTGGAAAAGTGCTCCTTTAACTAAAAGCAGAATAACTAAGACTCTGAAGGAGAACAAGAGCCCAAAGTAAGGAAACATGCACTAATAGTAATGCGAAGAAAAAGGCGAAAGGGTGCATGGCAAGGTGTGCCAGGGGCCCAAAGTTGGGGCCTCAAAAAGAGTTATAAAGTCATGGGTAGAAGGAAAGTCTTACGCAATCCAAGATTAACAAATTCCAGAAAGACCTTAAAAAATGTCTCCTACACCAAGACCTACCCATATGCGGATGCCGATTACCAACCCCCCAAAAAACTAGATACATCGGGCGCATCTTCTGAAGATGACTCATCAGGCAGTAGTAGCTCTAGCACGGGTAGTTACCGCAGACGACAACAAGGAAGAGGAGGCAACACAGGCTGGCAACATCCATGGGCTCAAGGATTACCAGGACCTAACATGCAATACCCCCCTATGTACCCTCAGATGCATCCTCACTTTGGGTATGGCTGGAATCCGCCTTTTGGACCACCACCGCCATACATGAACCGAAACCAACGGCAACCTTTTTTAGACAGAGGCCAACGAGGACGCGGAAGGAGACGCAGAGGCAACCAGGTCCACTGGGAAGACGACCCACAACTAGGAGCCCAGACGAGGAGCAAAACCCAAGGCCAGCAGCCAGGCCCGAGCACACGATGAGCCTAGTTACCAATCTATCCACCCATGTCCTTACACCAGCTGAGCAGGCAGTCCTAGAGAAAGGACTAGGTTATGCACCTACAGCCAGACTCGATAAATTCAAGCTGCACTGCGAATTAGCCGAGTTTTTTCGCAAACTTAAGCTAAAAGCTTTCTTTGAAAATTCTCCCCCATCCGGGACAACACCACAGGGAGATACCTCCCTCAGAGCCAAGTCGAGCTTCATCCCTCCACCTAGTACTATACCACCAGAGATACTTGTCTTTGAGCAAACTGTTTTCAAAGAGATCGAAGCACTGAAGGACACAAATGTTTTCCAGAACACAAGCACAACGGAACGCCAAGCCCTTCAATCTTTGAAGACAAACACTGATATTGTAATTAAACCAGCTGACAAGGGTGGTGGGACCATCATTCTAAATAAAGATGATTACCAACGGGAATGTCACAGACTATTGAATGACACCAAGAACTATGAAAGACTCACACATGATCCCAGTGACAACCTGAAAATGCGTATCCTCAACCTTGTGGAAGATGCCGAAACCAGAGGCCACATCACTAAGAGCGAGGCTAAATTTCTAACAACCACATCGAGCAAAATACCATATTTTTACATTGTGCCAAAAACGCACAAGAACATAATACCTCCACCCGGACGCCCTATTGTATCAGGCATAGGATCCCTGCTGGAACCATTATCACGCTATTGTGACCACTTTTTACAACCATTGGTACAATGCACCAGCACGTACCTCAAAGACACAAAAGACCTACTTGGTCTTATCAGTTCTCTGTCTTATGACCCAGATACCTCCCTTTTGGTCAGTCTTGACGTGGAGAGTTTATATACCAGTCTCCCGCAAGATGATACCCTGCTGGTATTGCAATCTGCAATCAACAACACTAATTGGCAATATCGAACTTCCAAAAAGTTTGTTCTTGAGTGTGCTAAACTCGCACTCAAAGAAAATTTCTTCGAGTTTGAAGGCCGGCTCTTCCTACAGAAGTACGGCACTTCCATGGGGAGCGTTTTCGCCCCCAGCGTGGCGGGCCTCTATGTCTATGACTTCGAGACCAAACATCTACTTAACAATAACCAGTCACGCTTTCCCCAGATCAAATTTTACAAACGCTATATCGATGATATCTTATTGATCTGGGAAGGTGATAGCATCTCACTCACAACGTTCTGTGAGTGGCTTAACTCATGTGATCCCAATCTTCGTTTTACCTACAGTTTTGATAGACACAAGACTACTTTCCTTGATTTAGACATAGAAGCAGTGGGAGGAGGACTAAAGAGCAAAACCCATTTTAAAACCACTGCTCGCAATTCCCTCCTTCACTTCACAAGTTTTCACCCCAGATCACTGCGAGAGAATCTCCCCTACGGCCAGTATCTCCGGCTCCGTAGAAACTGCAGTGAAATAAGAGACTACAAAGCCCAAGCCAGAGATTTAAATGACAAACTACGACAGCGGGGCTATCCAAAATGGATTACAGACAAAGCCAACAAAAGGGCCAGGAATCAGAACCGTGAGGGACTAATTGAAACCCCAGCACGAGAATCGACACAGTCGCCACTCACATGTGTGACCACATACAATGCTGCTTCCCAAAAGTTACAGAAATCGTTCGAAAAAATTGGAAAATATTGAAGACAGGCAATTTTGATTGGGAACCTCCACTCTTTTCCAACAAAAGAGCCCGATCAATCAAAGATGCCATAGTTTCCACCCGACCACAGCCACAACAAAGGCCAGCGCATACTGTCCTCAACGCTTGGGGGCTCCCGGGCGTGGTGGGCCATTTTCCCTGTGGTAACTGCAGTGTATGCCACATCACTGAAACCACCAAAAGCCTCAGTTTGGAACCAGGGAAAATATGGCAATTGAGACAACACACGTACTGTAACACAGAACACGTGATCTACCGCATTACCTGCCCCTGTAACCTCATCTATATTGGCATGACTAATCGCAAGATCAAGACCAGGATCTGCGAACATCGCAGCACTATACGCTGTAAAAGAAATACAACCCGCATGACAAACCACTTCATGGAAGTGGGCCACACGACCAATGACATGCGCTGGGTCATAATAGAAGCACTGGACCCTAGCCTACCCAATATCGAGAGCCGCCTTCTGGAGAAGGAGCAAAGATGGGTTTATCGCCTGTCCAGTGACAAAACTGGCCTCAACGACAACATTCCTTGGAACAGTCTCAGGAGAACATAATTCCCGTCTCACTATATTCTTGCCCACGTTCTATTGAGCATCCTTCCTATAGCTAAGTCCTTGTAGTGATGGTATCGCCACATAACAGTTTCCATCTACCCATGACTTTATAACTCTTTTTGAGGCCCCAACTTTGGGCCCCTGGCACACCTTGCCATGCACCCTTTCGCCTTTTTCTTCGCATTACTATTAGTGCATGTTTCCTTACTTTGGGCTCTTGTTCTCCTTCAGAGTCTTAGTTATTCTGCTTTTAGTTAAAGGAGCACTTTTCCACTTCTGGACCATTCCAATATGGCCGCCCTCTTTTCTATTTCACACCAGCACCATTGCGCATGCGCACCCGCCTCATCCAGGGCTCCCAGTAATAGCCGAGTGACTGCGCTTGGCAAAGCGTTCCCTCCACGAGCATTTCGGCACGTCCCCCATGGAGCCTATGGGCTTAAATAGCTTCTTTCCTCCCGGGTTACTCACCAGCCGGGATGCAGGGATACCGCACTAGGTTCTCAGTCAGGTTCCTTCTCGATACCAAGTAAGGTTGCGTAACTTTCTCCTTTTTCCACAGCAGCATTTTAGCACACTCGTCCTTCCGTGCTTATTCCATATTTCTTTTCTCCAGATTCGGTCATCGGATGTGACCCTTCCCGAGTCTCGATCGGCTGCCCAATTTCACACATAGTGTAATTATGCCTCAATGTATAGCGTTGCCCACAGAAGTTCTCCTTTTTAACTGTTTTTAATATAGTCCCAGCGCGCTGCGTGATCACTAGTGTTAATTAGTACTGCTGCACGCACCGCATGACTACATGTGTCCACACTTGATAGGCACTACCGCCACTGTAGATTTCACAGTGCCCCACATGTCCACCATTTACGGTGGTTTTTGGATCATCCACATTTCTAGAGTGCCGACTTCTGACTATTTATGTCTAGTTCACCACCCTGAACAAATGTAGTGACTCGATCTCACTGGGAGCTTTACAGCTTCTTAGCATCTATAAAACTGGTGCGATCAACATAGGCTGCTTGTCACTCTTCGCATGCAGCATGTTTTTCACGACTCTTTAAACCATGCGTACAATCACAGGGTCGGTCCATGTACCAGCCCATAGTACCGATGTAAGATTGCATTTTATGTTGCTTAATAATAATGCTTATATATGTCTTGTGCTGTCTCTTTCTTCCCACAGGTTTTTTGTGTCCGTAAGTACGGAGACATTTAGTCCACACACCTTAGCGCGTGTGTAGGTACCATTTTACTCTTTTCACGTGGCACTACTCACTTTGCCACTCACTTTTTCACCACACGGTCCTGAAGAAAGCCCCTCGTACTTCCCATTGTGGGCTGAAACATGTTGACCACACACTTAGTCAACTAGGGATAACAATTCTAGTTGCACCACACTTATTTTTAACCATATCCTGAGCCGCCACTAATAAAAGTTTACAGGCAAGGATTCTCAGAGATATTTTTAATTTACATCACATCTCACATATACACCAACCAGCTCCGCTGTAATCAGGCGTTGTAGCACAACCGGGCGGCATTCGGCCACCCGGTTGGGACCCCAATGATGAAGCATGACACCAACCAGGTTGGTGTGTGAGGGGTCTTTTAAACAAACCTAGTGGGTCCATGTACTAACATAACCAGTGATTGTACCACATCCACATTGAGGGTTCGTCCTTTTTGTTTCAGATAGAAAGTTTTTCACCAAAGAGTGCCAGAAGAACCAAGAGAAGGCCGGGACATACCTGCCAACCAATCCGACCAAGGTGCATCACCAGTTGGCCTGACTTCACGGTACATTCTTCTCCACACCAGCAAATCCTGTTCAGCAAGACCTCCGAGTGATGGTATCCAGCTGCATGTAACCCTCTTTGGTGACAGCTCCGTCCCGCTAAATGTTTTCGCTTCCAAAAAATTGTCCTAGTCAGTAGGTAAAAATCTACGCCAGGCCAGACGGCAACAGGCTCCCCATTGACAATGACCCAATCTGCCTGGAAATCCGTCAGCAGCTTCACTGACACCTCATTCAGCACTCCCTGTGATGACAACTCCTCCTCTGACACAGCCTGCTACCTTGCCCTGCTGACCTCTGCCTTCTCTTGGACTTTTCTTCAAAAGTTCTTCTAAGTCCAAAGGTATGCCAAGACCGGACCCATTCCACCTCGTGTACTTGACCCTTGCTCCATAGCAGTCGGTCTTAATTTTTTACAAATCCCCAGTCTCACAAGACCAGATACTAGTGGTTTGTGCTTTGATGTTTCAGGCACTATGTTTCACACAAAAAAAAATTACATTCATAACTCCGGTTCTACTGATTGAATTTTATTTGTCATTTTATTTCTTTCATTTCTTTCTAGATTTCTAAATTGGTGTGGGATTTTACTTGTGTTGTGTTTTGACTTTATTCCTGTTTGTTTGCTGCATATATACTTTACACATTACCTCTAAGTTAAGCCTGACTGCTTTTGTGCCAAGGTACCCGATGGTTAAGCAAAGGCTAATTTAGTGACTTTTGAGGTTCACCCAGACAAGGAATGTGGCTGCTGCTCGAGAAGGGCTTACATCCCCTCAATCAATAACCCCATTTTTTAAATGGCCTTTTATCAGAGTCGATGCTTGCTGAAGACAGAGAGAGCCAGCTGGAGCTAGTCCAAGGGAAGGGGAAATAGCACTATCATCAAGGCTCACAGCGGGAAAAGTTGGAGAAGTCAATAGGCTGATACCAATGAATAATCTGACAAGGAAACAAAATGGGCTAAGTGCACCATGGTTACACTGCTTCATACTGGCAAATGTTATGTTATGTTATGTTATGTTAAAGGAATTTATTGAGAACACGTACACCATACGGTTTCATGGCGCTAAGGTCCAGGTAGTGCTGCCGCTAAGTGTATCATTCGTACACCTGGCAAAAAATCCATAATTGATTTTAATGAAGTTATACCTAGCACCAGAGTCTTCTCTTGCAGTGGAACAATCTATCCAGTCTGCTAGAAGCCACAAGGCCCAGATCTGAGTAGTAATGGAGTTACCAAGAACTTGTATCTATTGCCTCCTCTAGAGCAGACTCAAAGCGCTCCTCTTGGAACTTTGGGCCATGACTGAGCATCTTAAATCTGCCTCTCCTGCTATGAAGGTGGGCAGTGAAGAGGTTTCCTCCAGGTCAGCTCCCCAGCAGGGTTTGCAGTGTATGGTTCAAATTCAGAGGCTTTTCTAGAATTGTCTATAAATGTCAAAGCACTTGAGATATTAATTTGAAACTTGAGCATGATGCACGTTTTATTGTCTGCCCCAGTGTGTGAAACCAGTGTGTGAAACCAGTGTGTGGAAACCCCTCTGAGCACACAGCAATGGATCACCGAATCGAATGCTGAAAGGAAAGAAAGTGGTGACATTTGGCCTAATAAGGGAGTTCCTGGTATATTACTGGCAAGTCTCCTTAAATTACATGAGATATAAAAAAACACAGGGGCATATGTACAAGGACTGGCGAAAACTACCGCTAACACTAGTTAGCGGCAGTTTTCTTACCGCTGTGTACCGCTGAAAACTATCGCCTTGTTTGCGACGTATGTACAAGACGTCGCTGCATGGCGATAGCTTCAGGGATCAGTGGTGAAAACTGCCGCTAACATTAGCGTGATGGCGATAGGAATTCCGGCGCTAGCGGGCCAAAACCAACAAAAGGTCCATTAGCGGCAAAAAAACGCAAGTTAGTCAGCCTAACGTGAGTTTTTTTGCCTCTAATGGAAAAAATAGCCTATCAGTCAACTTCCAATAGGAAAATAGGCAAAAAAAATAATGAAATGCAGAATGGAGCAGCCAGGGCAAAGTGCAGCACAGATCAACAACCACCTCAAGCCACCCAACATCCAGGATGACCAGGATGAGAGCCTGGATGCCTCGCAGGACCTGCGTCTGGAACGTGGATGCCTCAATGGACCTGCGTCTGGAGCCTGGATGCGTCGATGGACCTGCGTCTGGAGCCTGGATACCTCACTGGACCTGCGTCTGGAGCGGGATGCGGAGGAGCTGTGGAGTTGATGAGCCATGGCGGTAAACATTGAGGCACGGCGATCGCCCGTACCTGGTGGTGAAGTCTGGCCGGTCACATGGAGACACGTTGCTGACCTGTATGAGAAGACCGCCTTGCGACCCTTGGAGCTGTGAATGGTAGAGGCACTCCTGTGTACCAACGTAGGGAGGTCTGCATCGCATAGTACGATCCACCACTACACCGGGGTGCACGGAGGAGATTACCAACGGTGGGCGGCACCTCTCTGCATCACAGGCCGGATGAGGTTGCGCTGGCCGGACGCTGTGGAGGGTGAGGCCCCTGAGGTGCGCCAAACTTGAGTGGCGGGAGTGCTGCAAGTTCACGCCTAAGGGGACCCTGCTGCATCAACTGCATCAGGAAGTACACCAGCGGACTTGGCGGCGACTGCTGTACCCAGGCTTGTACAATCCCACCTGGCTGAGGCTCCTGCTGGCTCAGTCACAGATTTGGAGAGAGTTTAGCGGATTGTGCCACGGTGTCAATGTCCAGGTAAGGAGAAGGTGGGACACGTAGCGTAGGAGGCAAGGGGTGTCGAGTCGCACAGGCCTAGCACCTGTAGATGATGCACCCCTTGTGTTGGCTCATCCGCTATGGTGGAAGAGCGTCGCCCCACTGCTTTCCAGCAGTGCAAGAAGAGGAACAATCATCACATGATGATAACTTCCTGATGTAATCGTGCCATGTTTCCTTTGCGGGCGGGAGGGTGGGTAGGGCTGCTCCACTCACGTAACAGGGCAGGGGTGGAGTGGCATGCCCACTCAAGTGCGCAGTGACTGTTTGGTCGGCCCGCTCAGGCCGCACAAAGCAGTCATGCGCACTGTCCTGTTCGCAATGCAGGCTGCATTACAGCCTGCATGGAGAACATGCCCACACCTCCAGGCCCTGGCTGAACGCCTCGTCCCGGCGCCAATGACCAATCCCAACTCCACATTGCAGCGTTGTGATTGGCTTAGGGGAGGAAGCCTGGCTGCCTACTTCCTGTTCCTCGAAGCAGACTCAGGGGAGCAGGAGCAACGAAGACACGGGACCCGGCCTAGAGGTAAGATTTCTCTCATTTAAATATTTACAACACTCGCTCACACACACACCCTCGAGTCCACGCCCCATCCAGTGTTCTTTCCGGCGTTTCCCACCTCCCAGGTGTCCAGTCCCCCCGCCTCACTTCTCAATGGCGGCGCTGTGCGGCCATGCGCAGCGGGCGTACTACTGATGTGCCAAAGGTATATATGGAGTTACGACGCATACCATTATATCGTATTCCATTACAATGCATACTAATACTAGGCATATTGCAACAGTAGGGAAGGTGTTGGATTGCGGAGATGTAAACTTTACTATTCCCACTTCAGTGAGTGCAACCCTAAAACTAACCCTTGCACCCCAAAGCAAACCCTGACCCCTAAAATTCATCTGTGAGCCCCCAAAACACACCCTAAAAATCTTATTTGACCCAAATGCACACCCCAATTTTCATATTTGACCCCAAAACACACCCCAAATTTCAAATATTACCCCATAATACACCCCACATTTCATCTCCGACACCCGAAACCCATACCCACCCTAAAAATTTAAAATACCCCATTACTGACCTCACAATGCGTTGTAATGGAATGCGATGAAAAGGCACCTGCATTGTTGGATTTGCGTTGTAAAGGCATTACGATGTATTGCCTGCGTTGTAATGGTCGTCTCCCGTGCCAAAGGCAAGCCATAGGCAAGCCTGTCTGCGTCCGTCTGCCCCTGGACAGCGTTCAGCACCAAGGACCCTTCCTCTCGGACACTCCACCCCTACGGCGCAGGCACCCTCCTCGCCATCAACCCTGGACGCCACATCGCCTGCCAGGACCAACATCTGCTCCGGACCGGACAGCGCCATCGCCATCACTGACTGCTACTAAATCACCCACAAGGACCACCCGACCGTCCAGGAGGAGGCATTGCCATCAGAAGCACACTCCGACTGACTACGCACTCTAATGACCCACGGATGAGCATGGAACACCTTAACTTCCAGATCAGGACCAACCCCATCCTCTGCGGCACCCTCATCTGCAGGCCCCGCGGGCCATGGACACCCATTCTCAAATACCATTGTAGACCTCATTGCACACCAGGCTCTCCCATCCACCGACGACATCCTACTCGGCGAACTCAAGTTCCACCTGGACAACCCCAGTGACCAGGACAACACCCCCTCCTTGGGTAGATCCCCAACATCAGACTCAAGCAGCTAGTCACCGCAGCAAGCCACATAGCAGGACAAACGGTCGAGCAAGTCTCCTCCGCCAGCGGAACCTTCAACCACAGCCACACCACCGGACTCTCCTGGACTGATCATCATTGTATACATCACGTCTTCACCATGCCCACCGTACACAACCGCCATCATTGCCCCCCTCGCAGCTGGATCAAGGCCACCGAAGTACGTCTTGTCAACTCCCTCAGCACCACCACTCCGCCAACGCTTACAGACGATGACACCGCAGCACCCAACCCCCACCGATGGATCTCCAACTGCGCCGACACCGGGGCACCCCTCAAGAACGGCACTGCGTCAGTACCTTACGCCTGCATGATGGCAGGCATCAGGGTGACGCAGTGCCACAGGGATAGGCTGGCCCCATGCATTGCTGGAGTTGGAACATGGTTGTGACACGACTGCAGCAATGTGTGACTTTAGCGCAGACAGATACATCAGGAATCCAGATGTATCGGTCATTACTTGCGTCATGGAGCGCTGTCCTGTGAATACAGCGCATCCGTGGTGTCGCAAGAAGAGGGTAGTGAAAAGTGTTGCAACGCTGTCTTGTCGCAGCGCTGCAACAATTTTCATGTGTGAGGCCCAGGAATGCGCACTATCTTATTGATGGTGCGCGGTCCTGCCCTGTAGTTTTGTCACAGGGCAGCGCAGCAACATTGCTTGCAGCGCAGTCCAGCAACAAAACCTGCTGAAATGAGGCCCCAAGTGTTATCTCCATTTTTAAGACCAGCTATTTTCTGGTCTTAAAAAACTGCCTCTTTAACTGCAGTTAGAGGCAGTTTTTTGGGTCCTCCAAACTTAAAGAATCCCCTTGTAAATATCGCGAAGTGGGGTTAGCGGCCGTTTTTGCACGGGAACGCCTCCCTTGCATGTCATTATCGCTAACAGAAGTGGCAATCTTTATAATGGACGTTTTCGCCTGAAAACTGCCGCTAACAGAGGTTAGCGACAGCTTGCACATATGGCGATAAAAATATTGCAGCAAAAGCGGCAGAAAAGTGCCGCTAACGCGGCGTTAACTCCTTGTACATATGCCCCACAGTGCCCAATCCATTCTTATAGTTTTGAGGGGCTGGAATAGTCCGAATTGTCACTCTTGCAGAACTGTGATGGTTAGCACTTGTGTTGGTACGGTCACTGGCAGCGGCAATGGCTTGTGCAAGCTGCAGTGGCGTTCTGACGAGGGCCCTGGCACTTTTTTTTTTTTAATTAAGCACTGCAGCCGATGCTTCGTATGTTTCTTCATATGCTTCGTTTTTCAACTCTATGGCATCCATTTCCTAGGGTCCTTGACTATAAAAGTACTCAATTCTTAGATTTCGATGCCTACACAAACACACACTCATATCGGAAATATTTTCGCATGCTGGGAAATCCTTCTCACTTCACCCCCAGAATAACTGAGAATGTTAGGAGAATCCTTTCTATCCCATTGCACACTTACTTGAAAGTTTTTGTGAATACTTTTATGTCTTCGGAGGGGGTGGAAAAATATTGGACATGGCTGTTTGTGGTCAGAACCACCCGAATGGCCACCCTCGCACTTGGAAACACTATTTTTCCTTCCTCTACATGTACAAATGTAGAAAACCAAGCATACTGGTGTATTTTTCACCCGTGGAAAGAGGAATTTACTCCAGTGTTGACTCTGAAATTTGTGTTTTTGCTATTTGGTGCTGCTTCACCTACCAGTGTTATCACCAAATACAAAGGTACTTCGTTTATCGACCACAGACGGATGAAACAATGAGGCGGCCCTGCTGGGATCCGAACCACTGGCCTGCAGTTTACACACAGATTTCAGTACCCAGTTCTGAACATCTTAGCGTTAATGTGTGATATGTATGTGACCTAAAAAATGGCACAATTACAAAACGAGTTTGCTGTCCTCAGGGACGGATATGCACAAATCATTCTAGAGCATCAGGTATAGATTATTCTATCCAAGAAATCTTTGGGCTGCTTGGACTACACTTGCCAAAGTTCCATTAGACTACTCAGAGTTCAGAGGGAAACATTTCCCTTTGATGTAGTCACGGAATTGTATTGTTTCGATTTGAGACTGATTTTCTGTCACTACTTGGCAGGATTAACCAGCGTAGATAAAATGCTTGTTTTCACCTGCCCCCATTACCGTCACGATCGTAATGTAAAGCAAATGAGCAAACCAGCCGAAGTGAAGAAAAAGAAATACGACGGCGTAGACCATTAATGATACGTCATACTTTTGGTATTTTCCATTTACAAGGCACTGGCCTGCATCCTCAAGAATCAAAGACCCTAGGCTCGGGAACGTCTCTTACGGTTAGTAAGATGTCTGTACGTGCCAGATTGGTTGTGTGCAGTCTGTGCACTTCACAAGACACACAGCTCTTTTTTATTCATGTTTTTTCTGCCTCTGCAGTTATCTGAGAAAGATTTGTGTCAATGCAGCATGTTCCCACTTCCTTAAAGTCATATCATTGTGCTATTAATTCCCCTTTCTAAAGATCCGATGATGTCACTGTACCATTTGCAGTCTTTAGTAGATCTTCATGAGCTCCCAGTGTGTAGGTCAGGCTTCAATGAGCGGTACAAAGCAGCATTCATTTATGCCAAGGACTAATGCAAATAATATGATCTGCAAAGCCAGATGTGGATTGCTGGCTTTGGATTGGTTGAGCTCCCAACATCATGCTTCAGACATTAGCGTTCTGTTCTCCACATCTTTCTGTGAATGGCATGTGCTGTTTTCAGTGGTTTGTCATTGGTGGAAAGTAAGTTATGTTGTCACAGATTCAATTTAGGCAGTGATCTGCCTGCCCAAAGTTTACAGTCTCACCTGTGAACATCCCATTACCAAGATTTATTGCATAGGACCTTTGTGCTTGGAGTTAAAAATATAAAGACTGCCTATGAATACATTCGACCCTGGTGCCCTCATCCTCAAACTCACCAGGGAACCTGAACAGGCTGCTGCTGGTCTGATATTAGAGAGAAGTGCAGGATCTTTTAGGGGATCTGTCATGCTCTACAGGATATATGTATATTAAAAAATGATTGCCTGCTGCTGTGGAGATCACAGGGGTTGCTATCAGGTCCAATACCTAGCTGCCAGGACTGAGCAGGCAGCTCCGCCCCACCTTTTCCTTTTTGTGGCAAGGATGGCTTGCAGATGTGCAGATTGAGAGCAAAGGGCTCTTTGAAGGTAGTAGCCGAATAGTCTATTTTGGAGGTGATAGGGACCGGTTTTGTAGAAGGTGAGCTATTGTAAGTGCCTTAAAAAAGACTCTTTTCTTCACTGGTAGCCAGTGAAGTTGTTTGCGATATTGAGTGAGAGAAGTTTGTTTAGGGAGACTGAAAAGCAATTGGATGGCCATATTTTTGATTTTTTGTAGTCTATAAGTCATTTAGTCTGGCATTCCTATGTACAGGACATTCGCGTAGTCTAATCTGGCCAGGATTGCCTGTACAACTATCTTCTGACCATCCCTGGGGAGTAGTTTGAGAAACTTCCTCAGCATTCTCAGGATCCAGCATACATTTTTAATTATTGCTGCGATCTGAGGTTTGAGTGAAAGCTGGGTGTCCACTAGTACCCCTAGATTTCTGGCCACTCCAGTTGGGGGGGGGAGTGCACAACTGTTTGACCAGGCCCCTAGCCAGCCTGGAAGGGGCTCTAATCCAAATAGCAGGATCATAGTTTGTTAGTATTACATTGTAGGGAGTTGGCATTGGGCCAGCCTATGACTGCTGTGACACTTACGGAGAATTTAATTTTGACCTTATCATCATTCTGTTGTATGTCAACAGCAGTTGGGTGTTATATGAGTAGGAGACTACCTGGACATCAACAGATTCAATGAGATAAGCCAAAGGGGTCATATACATATACTAAAAAGAGTGGGGCACTAGGTATGTAAAAGTAATAGCTTCGGAAAAGAAAAGTTTAAGCCCACAGTTTGTTCATTGTGTTCGAGGAAGAATTTTAACCAGGCCAGAGCTTTATCCTTCTACACCAATATGGGCATGGTGTAGAATCAAGATCTCATGTGAGATCATGTTGAATGCAGCCGAGAGGTCCAAATTAATTAGTGTGGCATTATATCCTGTATCTAGTGTGATTTCCATAAGAGCTGACTCCGTACTATGAAGAGCTTTAAACCCAGATTGGAAGGGGGGGAGCTTAAAGCATTCTAAGAAGGACATTAACTGCGTGTTCACTGCTTTTTCAATTATTTTTGTAATCCCTGGCAGTAGTGATATAGGTCTGAAATTTCTTGAGTAATGGTGCGACATAGACTTTTTCCACTCTAAGGGTACTATGCCCGATTTGTAAGGAGGTGGAGAAGCGCTCTTGATAAATGGGAGCAATAGTGGTCCCTAGAGCACTCATAACCTGGGGAGGAAGGGGTCCGAAGTTGATTTTGGAGAAAGAGTTCTCCAGTTCCAGAGTGGTAGAGGCTATGAATTGAGTTAGTTTATCCTGTGCCATGGGCAAGGGAGAACACATGATGTTCAGAAGCAATGTATTGTGCATTTTGCCCTCGAACAAATCACTCAGATGAGAACAGAGGGATGCACTTGTCTCAAGTGGGGTTGCAAAATATTTGGGATCAGTGAAGGTAGATGCAATAAAAAAAAAATCCTTTGCAATATTATTGGCTTTTTCAATTGTTTTAGAGTAAATAAGTGTGTCGTGCAGATTTCAAATTGCCATGATATGTGCTTAAGGCCCTTTCATAGTGGCTCTTGTCCAATTCATTATAGTGTTTTCTCCAAAGGCATTCCAGTTTTATACAGCCCGTCCTTTCTTCCACAAGTTCCGAGGTGAACCAGCGGGCGGACTGAAAATGACTAGTGGACCTTGACTTCATTGTTGCGGCTGCTATGGAGGCCGCCTGTGAAAGACAGTTGTTCACAGTAACCTCACCCGTTGTGATGTACCTGAGAGTGGGGGTTTGGTTACTTCAAGAGTTTGCTTCAGGAGGGGAGTATCTCTTTTATTCCAAGCACAATTCTCTTGGATGGGTTCAGTTCGTTCTGAATTTTTTGGGAGCAGCCAAGACCATGAGAAAGGTAATTTAAAATGGTTTGACCAGGGTATTTCTAGTGGCTTATTGTGTTCTATAGCAGTATTGGAGAAGATATCATCTATGCTATGGCCTGCTTTATGGGTGGGACCCATGATTGATGTTGTGAAATCAATATCTGTGAGTGACTCAATCAACTTGACTGCTAGATTGTCTGAGGGCTTGTTCAGCTGAATATTAAAGTCTCCTAACACAGTAAATTTGGAATACTTGAAGGCTGAAAGGCTCAGTGCTTGAGAAATAGAGTTAAGGAAATCTCCTGCGGGCCCCGGGGGGCTATAAAGCAGCACACCTGCTAAGGAGCATTGCACTGAAGGGGAGATAACAAAACCCATGGCTTCAGCACCTATGATGTCCCCCACCTTAAAGGTGGTGCATTTCAGTGAGTTCTTAAAAGTAACAGCCACCCCTCCACCCCTCTTACCCACCCAGTCTAAATGCAGGCAGGCATAGTGAGGGGGAAGTGCCAGATGTAGGTCAGGGCAGGACTCCTCTGTTAGCCAGGTCTCAGTCATGAGGAGGGCATCAAGCTGTCCTTCCTCAATTAGGTTATATGTATCCAAAGCGTATTCGGAGGAGTGAACGTACATTAATTAAGGCGGCTTTAATTTTTCTGTGGGTGACTGATTGGTTCTGCATAAACTCATTGGTACCCTGATTACAGACAGCAGCATCAAGATCCAGTAGCAGCTGCTGTGCTGGCAGAGCGCTGGGGTGTGGGGGAGGGAGAACGGGACAAGAAAGGGACCAAAACAGGAGGAAAACAGAAATAAAGAAAGGAAAAAACAAAAACTTAACTTAGGATTGCCTGCCGCTCTTCTGTTCCGAGTCTTGCTGCAGCTGCAACACAGGCTCCCAGTGTCCCTTGTGGCCAATCCTGACACTGCTCTAATGTTTGAAAGCGGCTTCAAGATTGGCCTGAGCGCTGATAAATGTGAATCCTTCAACATCATTGCCAGATGAAGAGAGTGTGATTGAAATGGATGAAGTTGATCATGATTGTCTGAATGTACTCGAATATTGTACAAAACCGAGACCCGATATATGGGATGAGCCTTTAAAGGAATCAGATTATATTCTGTTTGTGGATGGCTCATGTTTGAGAACGAATGATGGAGTTCTGAGTGCAGCATATGCAGTTTGCACCGTAGCTGCTGTAATGGAAGCATATTGTTTGAGAGGGATACGTTCTGCTCAAGTAGCGGAGTTGATTGCTCTAATTCAAGCATGTAAATTGGGAAAGAATGTCCGAGTCACAGTAATCACGGATAGCCAATATGGCTTTGGAGTGGTTCATGATTTTGGGCAGATCTGGTCCCAGAGAGGTTTCTTGACATCTGCAGGAACCCCAATAAGAAATGGTGAATTTGTGAAAAAGTTGCTTGAGGCGATACAGCTGCCTAAACAGATTGCGGTGGTAAAGTGCAATGCACATAAAAATGGGGAAGACTACATAACTGTCGGCAATAAGTTTGCTGATGAAATAGCTCAGTACTGTGCCAAAAATGTAGTCTCATTAAACAGAAACCGAGAGAGAGAGCATATTTCATGTCCGTTGCTTTTTACTAACCCTGTCGAGACATGGGATGAGGTGAGACAATTACAGGAAGCAGCAGATGATGGGGAAAAAGATAGCTGGATAAAAGCAGGATGCAGAAAACGGGAGGAAAATTATGTTTGGGTTTACAGAGATGAAAGACCAGTTATGCCTGATAGCATGATTTCTGACATGGCACGGATGTACCATGGACAAGCTCATATTGGGAGAGATGCAATGATCAGACTTTTTAGGCAAACATGGTATAATCCAAAATTCAGAGCTATAGCTGAGAGTCTTTGTCAAAGATGTCTTATCTGTCAACAGCTAAATCCAGGAAGAAAGACAGTAGTGAGTCTAGGAACAATAAGACGAGAGGGAGGTCCTTTCACGAGAATGCAAATGGATTTTATAAGAAATGCCCCCAAGCAATAGACTAAGATACGTTCTTGTAGTCGTCTGTTTGTTTTCTCGTTGGGTGGAAGCATACCCGACCAGAAGGAATGATGGAATCACAGTAGCTAAACTAATGCTGCGAGAATTCATTCCAAGGTATGGTTTTCCAGTAACGATTGAAACAGATAGAGGAACACATTTTCAAAACGAATTGATTCAACTGATTTGTGAAGCACTTAGTATTAAACAGAAATTGCACTGTGCATACAGACCAGAGGCTTCTGGAATAGTAGAGCAAGTGAATGGAACAATAAAGAACAGGCTAGGGAAAATGTGTCAAGCCACAGGACTCAAATGGCCAGATGCCTTGCCATTGGTCTTAATGACTATCAGAAGCATACCTGAAAGAAAGACAGGACTTAGTCCCCACGAAATAATCATGGGACGAGCGATGAGGCAAGCACATGTACCTGTCAACAAACTACTGACTATAACTGATGATCTCGTGTTGGATTATTGCAAAGGATTGGATGATGTGGTACGTTCTGTGTTTCATCAGGTTGGACCGGATGCGACCACTCTTGAAAGAAAACCAGCTCATGACTTGAATCCAGGAGATTGGGTCCGCATAAAAGTCCACCGAAGAAGAAACTGTTTGGTTCCTCGCTGGGACCAACCACGACAAGTGATCCTGGTGACAACAACTGCAGTCAAATGTGCAGGAGTAAAACACTGGGTACATGCCAGCCACACCATCAGAGTTCCAGATCCTGAAGCTCGACCTGTGAGTCGACATCTGGAAATATCAGATACCAGTTCAGCATCTGATGCAGAGGAAGAGACTAACAGGACTCCAGAAATTGAAGATCGACCTGTAAGTCGACATCTGGAAGACCCAAGTACAAGTGTAACGACAGGAGGAGAGGAGGAAATAGTAAAAATTCCAGAATCTGAAGATCGACATGTGAGTCGACATCTGGAAATATCAGACACTAGTTCAGCATCTGATACAGAGCATTCTGATTGTGATGAAAATCTGAAAAGAGATTGGAAATTTGATAGCATTAAAGAAGAAACTGAGCAAAAAGATAGTAACAGTGAGCAAACAAGTACAAGTTATGGTGAAGATCCTTCAGAAATTATATTAATAGACGAAGAAGGGACAGTTTCAAATAGAAAGGTAGAAGAATTGGAAGACCCCCGAGGAGCAGTAGGGACAGATCGGCGAACAAAGAAACAGGGAAATTCAGAAACAGATAGAGAGATTGACACAAATTCGGAAGAACCTCGAGGAGGGACAGAAGTAGGTGATCAAAGGAAAACAAGAGGAAAATCAAAAACAGATGAAGGAAGTGAAATTCTAAAAATTAAGATAAGAGACAATAAAGAAAGGACTGAAACAGAGTCAGAAGAAAGTGGAGAAGAAAGAAACCAGAAACTAGAGTCGCGAAAGAGAACTTGGAGAACAGAAAGAGAGGAAAAAGAAAGTGAACCAAAAAGGCCAAGAAAAGGAGACAATTGGCCCCACGAAGTTAAGAGATTGAGATACAAGATCATAAGGTTAGATGGAAAGAATGCAGAACAAGTAAATGAAATAACAAGTCAAAAGGAACAAGAAAGACAAGGAGGAAAACACTTGCAGAAAACAAAAAGAGTGAAGAAAGTTAATCTAAAGTATAAATCGCCTGAATGGCTATACATTGCGTTGACTGATATCAAAGAAGAAGAGATCACTCACGAGAACCCGGAACAAAGCTACAATTTAATGGGTGAAGGTGAAGTGCAACAAATTTAAAGAAATTTGAACAAATTTCTACCGGACTGGACAAAACACTGGATTTGACAAGAAAGAGTTCTGAAAAGAACTAAAGAAAGTACCAAACGAGACAAAGTGAGAGCGTAGGGTGGCTAAGAGGTCATTTCTGAGGTGTGGTGACACATTTTCTGTACATATTATAAAATAGGTAATAGAACAAAATGGTAGATACTAAAAATAGAACATGTAGATGTGAGTTCTTACGTAGATGGTGTAAGATGTGCTTCTTTTGTACAGGATTATTAATGACCGTATGGATTATTTTAGCAATCACCATTCCAATTAGATTAGCTGTAGAAGAGACGTCTATATTAAAGAATAACACAGAGATAGAAAAGGGAGCTAACTTGCAGGAAACAGCTATATTAAAAAGTAGTGCAGAGTTACATAAGGACAAATCAATAACAGATTTTTCAAAAAATGTTTTTACTAAATTATTATATGAGTATGTAGAAACAATGGATGTGAGAGATTGTTACGTTTGTATGCAATTGCCTGCGTCTGTTGCAGAAGGTGTGACCTATCATCACCTTCCTTTGACGTATGGAATAACATGTAGTGTTTTAGCAAGTCTATTTTACAAGACAGGAAGATTAGAATATTACTATACTGATATAGATAAGATTTTTGCAGAGATTCCTATAATTTCTGAACTAAACAAAGTGAAAGAAGCAAGAACGTTTGGTGAATTTTTCATAGAAAATAAAATTCGAACATTAGATGATATAGTTAAAAACAACCTTACCTGTGAGTTAAGGAATGAAGAAAAGGTGTTTTTAGAAATGGTCTAGGATAAAAGAGTAAAATTTCAAAGAAAAGTGATAGAAGAGACAAAAACACCTCTTTGGGCGTTTGAGGAAGAAAATCATGACAAGAAAAAGACAAATGCAGCTATGTCTCTGGATTGGCCTCAACAGGGAAGGTTGTGCATTAGAAGAAATAGAACAAGATATGACAACTATTTCGTGGGTTCCAGTGATTGCCAAGACAATTATAACATTTTAGGAGGTTGGGGATTCAAAGGGGGAAAAGATCCAATATTTCCTGGGATCTATTATATTTGCAGTAACAGAGCTTATTACAGGTTGCCGGACCATTGGTATGGATCATGTTACTTAGTCCTCGTCTTTCCAAAGATTTTTCATGAAGATAGAACAGAAAAGGGAACACACGAAATGGTAAAGACATTTACACATAGGAAAAGGGAGAGCTTTTCAGAAATAGTAGGTGATATTTTTGGAGCATTGATACCAGCAGTGGGAATATCTTTGAATGCATTTAAAATTCGGAAGTTATCCACAGTAGTAGATCGTTTATCTACAGATACTGCTGGAGGGTTCTTGATGGTAAATACCGAAATGGTTGCCATGAGAGCTATGGTGATGCAAAATCGACTTGCCCTTGACATTCTTTTGGCAAAAGAGGGTGGAGTCTGTGGAATGTTGAAAGTCCAACATTGTTGCACTTACATTCCAGATAAAAGTGAAAATATATTAAGAATATTACCAATTTGCACAAAGAACTTGTTCCACTGGAGGTTGAAAATGCATTGGGAAAACTTGGTAAGAGTTTTTCCTCAGTAATAAATTGGTTTACTAGAATGAGTAGATTAGTAATAGGGAAAATCATAATAATAGCGACCATAATAGTACTAATAGTCCTAGTATTAAAATTGATAATTGTATGTATAAAGAGAAGAAAAAGACAGAATAAAATAGAAAAGGAAAATAAGATAAATAAAGAAAGAGAAAGAGAGATGGGTGAAATAGAGCTAGAAGAAATAAAAGAAAACATGTATAAGAAAACAAAGAGACAAGATGAAAGGGATACAGTTGTGTAAACTAACAAAAACAAACTGGACAAGAAATATGCTATCTGACAAAATTGTGTAACATGGGTTTTTGTGGTGATATTAAAAATCACCAAAGGGGGAGTTGATGGAGCAGGGTAAACGAAAAAATTTAACCTCCTAATATTTATGTTGAATAATTAACACACAGGTACGTCTCAGTAAATAACCAAAACAGTATGTCTCATGATAAGGGTTATGGGTAACACGTTATATCCGTGCAAACTAATTTACTTACATTTGTTAACGTGGATAACATAAATCTAATGATTTGCGTACTAATTAGAATAATAATTGCATGATTTGTGCTTGAAAATAAACTGTGTGGTGGCAAAGTAAAGCGGTTGGTAAGTAAGAAATAGCTTTATATGTCGCTTTTGCTAGGCTTATATTCTTTATTCTTAACTATGTTCTGTTTATCTTTATAAATAGTTCGCTTAGGCCTGTTGTGCCGCGATGTAAAATGGCTGCCGAGGCAAGCAAGCTAGAGTACGCAGGTGCAAAATGGTTTCCGCGAATGAGAAAGGCTGTGAACAGAGGGATCATGTGACCGTCCCAAAGCCTAGGATGGAAGCTTGGTCAAGGCTGCGATGACCTTATTATACAAACGTGTGCCAAAGAAGGACATTGCGAAAAGCCTGAGACGTTGCAGTGAATACGTGAATGAACAATGAACTGTTCAATTTAAAGTATCAGAAAAAGGATACAGATAGAGACCAATGTGCGGATGGGTAATGTCATGAACCCGTGAGAAACGACAGAAGTATGAACTTTCCACAAAGAACTGGTTGGAGCAAGGATATTCATAATGAGATGTATACTGACCCCAAATAGACCAATTAGAGAGAATCTCGCCCCCAAAGATGTAACATTTTCACTTAGTAAGCTAGTATTAGGGTATAAGAAGACCTACTCTGAGGGAGGGGGGATCGGATGCTACTGCTTTTTGCTGGTGTTGTTGCTGCGGGAGCCGCTGTTTTATATTTTTATTGAGCACGGGACGCTGCTGATGGAGAAACCTTTTTGCTTTAATAGATTTTTCCATTTTTAATATTATTAGACCTTTTATTCTTAAATACTATAAGGGAAAAGAACTGGATTGTGGCGGGAAACACCATATAGGTGATCCGTCGAGAAGGCCTGTTTTACAGGACAGATAGACAGTTTTTCGGGAGTTCTATGCTGTGATCTGAATTCATTGCTGTGACGAACTTTGTTTTTCCATCTAATAGGTATGCATTGCAACTTAAATGTATTCTTATAATGATGATAAATGTATTAACCTGAATAATAAATTTGAAACTTATTCATGCTTCTAAAAGATTAGATAAACTTTATTATCTTTAAAACAATGAGTCTGTGGTTCTTTAGCTCAATGATAAATATAAATGTTTAAAGGTTTATAGTGATTGAGCTGGTCTTAATCACCATCAACTGATTCCTAGTAGTTGGTCCATCGACCAATGAGCGGAATACCTTAAGGTTTGAGAAGTATTATGTCGTTTTAAAAGGTATCCCGTCTCCTTCCAGCAAATCATTTACTGTTTTCTCCTAAGTAAAACGGATGAAATCCAGGGAATATATGAGAGAGTGAATGTTTATGCGGTGTTATGGGCCCCACCGTCATATGGATAATAAGTTGTGGAAAGAGGGATAATTGTACCTAGACGTGTTAAAGATTGCAGGAATCGCTGTTAGCATGAGCTGAAAGCCATTTTGTACTTGGCAGCCATTTTAGTTAGCCATGTGCTCGCCATGTGCTTTCTCCCTCTTCCAGAGTCTTGCACATGCTCAGAGAGGCCTAGCTGGTAGAATGCACCTGCTCCTAGTATAGAACTGTCAGGCTATTCTTACTCATGTAAGCAGTTTAGTCTCCCTCCCACTTTGTGGAGCAAGCAAATTTTGTATACCCATATTAGTCAATAAGCATGCTTGTATGTGCTAGGACCTCCCCTTGATTTTATGCTGACTATGTAACAAATACATATATAAGGACCCTGTTCTCTGCACTCATTAGAATGCCTCCTACAGTGGCCTGCGGGTACCGTAAGATGCAATCTCCCTCATCTGAGGTTAATAAAACATGTTTTTTGATATTACAGCTTCTGTGCCAATCTCTTCTTTGTTGGTCTTAAGGACCAGATGTATCAGTGAACCCCTAAGAAGGTTTTTATTTCTACAAATGGCGCCCGAAAGTGGACCTCATCGGTGCAGCGGCTATCCAAGGGAGTGGTCTTGAAGGGAGACAGGAATCTACTGAGGAGTACAGGACAGGAATCTACTGAGGAGGTACCCTGCGCACGGAGATTGTTTGTCTTCCAGCCCAGTATATTTCTGGTCTTCCTGATCTGATCCTCCAAGTGTTTGCCGCTCCCGACTGAGAACTTCTTTGGCGTGAGTATTTTAAAACGACCGTTAGGTCACTCAGAACTTGGCAGTTGGAACCTGGACACCATTTGATTGGTAAGAGCCGTTTTGCGGCACTTGCTGTTGGTTTGATGCCTTTGATTGGTAAGGTAGTTTTAGTAACACTTACTGTGGCTTTGTTTGTATGATTGGCCAATTTTGGAATTTGTTTTGTAAGTTATATATGCATTGCAATTCATATAGGCAGGTAATGAGGAGATTTTTCTCTAACTTTGAAAACTTGAACGGCACACATTGTGTTAAGTGTCACTTGGAGTATAATATTATATATGCTATAATATTTTTGGCATGCCTGTTTCTAGCACACTTCGCAGAAAGTGTTGCTGTTTTGGAGGTACCGATATGGATTTAGTAAGTACTTAGTTGACTCCCCTCAGAGGGGATACCTAAATAGGTTTACGTATAGTAAAAAGATATTTCTTCCTTGGTGACTAAGTACCCCATGGAACTAAATATGTACATAAACGGATCCGGATCTGCGCACTTAGTAACATTCATAAGTGGTGATATGCAGAGCGCTTTTTGAGTGTTCTACCAGCCAAAACTGGCGAATTTGGTGTATTTTGGCTTCTTGACCATGGAACAGTTTTTTGGGCTACTTTTGAGAGCTCTTCTTGTAAATATGACTTACAATTAGTATTTACAAATAGGTTGGTCTTGCGTACACTTTGTAAGCAGTCCTAAGTGTTGATTTGTGGGTTAAATATGTGTTTCAATGTCTATGTGGGGTTTGTGGTTTGACATTGGTAATACTTGTGTGAGTACTCTTTGTGAAAGAATGTCTAGCTTTAAGCGCGCTGTGTTGTGTACTCTGCGTGTATGACCCCCCTTCTGTAACTGTCTGAATGAGCTCAATGAGTTTGTTTATGTTTTTTGCTGTCATCATTCTGTTATGCAAAATGTCATTTAGTTACTTGCATATTAAATAAAAATCCAGAAATGAATTATATAACATATGCTAAACAGCTGCATGTTACTATTAAATTGACAGAGTACGACACTGTACATGTGTGCAAATTGCCACAATGCTAAAGATAAAATTAGAATTCATATTCAATAGGATTAAAATAGGCCTCATACAGAGGAAAAAAAACGAAATTATGTGTTTTGTAATCAATAGACTAAAATACATGTTACAGCCTTTTCCTTAAATACATTGTATTAGACATTAAAAGGCATGCACATCATATGAGTGAATTTGGTCGTTGCTGAACTAAATACACATTATAGAAAGATAGATTTGACTGCATTGAAATGCCTCAGTTTTTAAATAGACTGTGACATGCTTTTCTTTCAGCACCCGAGAAAAAAGCTTTCCAACAGCTGTGTTTAAACTGACTAACTGAAAAGAAACTGTTTGACACAGCAAATGGGGATTTAACTCTGTCAGGGTATTTCAAATAATAAAGGGGTTTTTTCCTGAGAAAGGCGTGAAAATTCGACGCCTGCTGACAAACAACAGCTGCATAAATAGCATATGGCTATTCCTGATCACGGCCACAGACAGGAATGCTGAGTCAGCGAAATTTTAAGTCAGTGTAAAACTGGTATAAGGGCCTGCATTATTTTAAAAGTTTCAAAAAAACCAGTTTCATTATTTTGGATAACAGAGAACAAAATTGAAAGTAGGGATTTCCTTTCTTAATGCCTTTTTTACATAAGTACATCTGTGGTTCTGATGTTAAATGATAACTGTCCTTTTAAAAAGTGGCGCAGACTTTTCATGTTTCAAGTAAGGCTTCTGTGCTTAGGGTTATGAATGAATGCGTTTAAATATGATAGGCTACGAATGAAGCTTGCTTTTCAAATGTGGAATCATCAAAATGGTTGGTTTTGATTAAAAAAAAAAAAAAATTAATTATATGAAAAAAAATATATTGTTAAACATAAATGCTTTAAATTCGTTTTTTCATCTTTATAAAGCCTAATCATCATACTGTGAATTCCTAGTATCAAAGTTGAATTTAAGCAGTGCTGTACCGCAATAAGAAGGGAACTTAAATGTGAAATGTCACTTTACCCAGCCGTACAAAACTCATTTTTATAAGGGTATATCTTATACATTTCTGATTTCCCATTCCTGGGCTATCTAGAGAACACTCTGGGGGTTCCTATTATGCAAAAATATTGTAGGATATTCATTTTTAAGTGCCCCTACCACCAAAGTCGAAATTGAGCTAAATTCACAATTTTACAAGCAGTTCTACCACTCAAGGCAGTTTTAACGTGCTCTCAGGCTTCAATAAAGTATATGCAAGTATAGAATAAACAGCTGACCTACTGCACCCAACATACTATACATAAATGAAAATAAGTATACAGAAACCAGCAGACGTTATTATCCTACCTTTAAATTACTGGCAAACGGATCGGACAGGACTGCCTTTTAGCTGTGATTCTCCAGAGTTGCTTTGCATTACGAAAACCGCATGGCAAGCCTTGCACAAACAAAATGAGCAGCTGCTGAACGGGTCAAAGGTCGGAGTTCTGCATTTAGCAACTTAGCAGGGTGAAGGGTAATGTTTGCTGGGACACTTCGACCTTCGAAAAGTTTTTGAAAGACGAGATGATAGCGCAAAGAGAGGAAGAGAAGCTTTGCTTCCTATTTTTGGCAAACACACGTTTTGCACAGTCATATGAAACGAAGGAAAACAACCCTCAGTTGAGCATTGATCTGCCAGGTATATAAAATAATGGTTTTAGTTTAAAGAATACTGTGTAGGGGCTACGATAAGGAGGAAATGGATTTTAGTTTGCATTCATGCGCCCTCATGTTAATCTAGTACAATTGCTCAAGGAATTGATACATTTGTTGCTGACGCTTTCTACAGTACTCGATGTGCTTGAATCAGAGAATAGCCACTTTCTAAGATATCTCCTACAAGTTTGTTTGTGCCCAGTTGCTACAAATAGGGGTTGAAAGTGTTGACAGAAGTAAAACCTGTTTCAGGTTTTCCTACTGTCAAAATGGGGAAGGAGGCTAGCTCCTCTACAAATTAAGGGTAGGCAAAATTATGTTTTCTCTCTTCTTTTTCTCACTTTTTTTGAGTCTGTCTAAGCTGTCTAGGAAATGGCCATGTGATAGTTATTGGCTATTCTGTAATACTGTTTTAAAATTGTTAGAATTAATAAAATGATAAAATCTATGCTATGTTACTGCCCATCCTGTATGAAAGAATGAGTAGAACAGATTGATGTTCCCTTATTTGATCTTTAAGGAGAACTGTATAGTGGCGGTTTCTGTTCAAAAATCTCAGGTGGCAACACTATTATTGTTTATGTTATTCTCATGTTCTATACAGTTTTGCAAGGGCATTGCTAGTTTTTTATTAGCTAGTCTCTGTCAATAAGCTGACAGCCCTTATTAGAGCTGGAGATAGGGTTTTTTTCCTTTTGAAAATGATGTTGCATAGTCCAGATCGTGAAAAGTACAATGCAGGAAAGACGCTCATGTGATCCTTAGCAAACATTTTGAAGGAAAATATTGTTTTATAGGAGTTTGTTTGTCATAACATGTTCTGCTGGAGAAAATGTACTCACTATGTTGAAGTTTAGTTCTTTTTGCAATAAGAATCCCTGTTAAATTAGCAGTTTTAGATTTTCCTGCTGCACCTATAACATGAGAGCATGGTCCTAAGCATAACATGTAAGAGAAATTATTTTACAAGTGTCTGCAGTCCTGTACAAGTAATGTAAAATCTATGAGTAAAAGTGTAGAACATTTCCTTTTTCTTGAGGGTTCTTCAGATTGGTAATATAGGAATACACCAATGTAAGTATTTGGAGTATGTCTGTATTGTTTTTCTCTTTTCCTCAGAATTTAGTAAATGAACACAGACTTCCTTGGCTGTTTGGGATTGGGTGATGTATTACTCTTGTCAGTTCACCAAAACGTTCCTTTTATACTTGCCAATAGGTCCAGGGTTTTCTACTCTCAGATAGATGAAGTGGCTCTTGGGTGCCTTGCTAATGTATGGGGCGCCCCAGGACTAAGAGAGTATTCTGAGACTATCCTCTCTGTTGTTAGATTATTTCTGTGCCTTGTCTAAAGACCTCTTGTTCTGTCCACCAATAGATATTTGCTGCCTTACAACCATTGCCAGAGGGGCCCGGACATCAGATCCAGCCTGGGGAGTCAGCGCCACTCCAGTTTGAAGCCAAAGTTAAAGGAACCAGCATAGGCGTTGCTGGCAACTAGGACCTCAGTGAAGGCGGAAGCACTGGGACGTGAAGTGTGTACCCCTGCCACTGTCTTGGGCGAAAGACGGGGTTACAAATCAGGATGGAGAAATCTTTGTGTGGATCCAGTTTTTGATGCCCAGCTGAGAGAGTCACAGAACGACAAGGACGGCAAGGAGGCTTTTGCTTGAGGTGACCCCCTTTGAAACAAGGGTTGCTTCAGGCCTTTGAGTCCTGGTCCCAAGTGAATGCAAGTCTACGCCTTTGTTTGTTGATCAAGAGATGCCCGAGCACACTGGGTACAATTTGTGGCCCTAACAAAAGAGCAGTGCGCCAGAGGTGCAATACAGGAGTTAGGGAAGGACTTGAGTTTAGGGTACAGGTGCTGTGCCCTTGGTGCCTGTTAGATTAAAGTGAAGAAAACTGGTGCACTGCCTGAGACACTGGACAGGATCATTGAGGGTATTTGCCCTGGGGGGTGATTGCCCTATCCTGAAAGAAAGACTTTTCCTTCTCTGTGATTCTTGAGTTGCGAGTTGTGCAGCTCCACCGTGGGAACAACAAGAGCCTGCCTGTGAGGCTCAAACGGACACAGGGAGAAGACTCCCCTCTGGCTGTTGGTTCTAGAAATTCCCAAGGACTCTTTTTTTTGTTAGTAATGTACCCCTTTGGTCGTCCCATTTTTTTGGGAGGAGCAGCCCTTTGCGGCTCCTTGTCCTAATTCCTATGGCCCTGTGTGGTCCTCCTGGTCCCCCGGAGCCAGGATTGTTTTTGTAATAATATGTCTGATTGCTTTAATATTTTTTAAGAGTAATGTTTATTCTGCACGAGAAAAGTTCATCTGAGCATGTTACTTTACTCTTTCCTTAAGTATATTAATTGATAATTTAGCCCTCATAAAAAATACTGAGAAAGTCTATTGAAAATGTTTTTATTAGGTATGTGCTGTTGGCTATTTTGAAATTGACATAAATAGTCACTGAAATACATCAGAGCCCTGAAACTTAAAATTAGACTAGATGGTTTTGGTATTTGCTTTCTGCTTAGGATTGGAAAATATTGAGATTTCTGTTTGAGATAATAGTCATTATTCTCTCTTGCTACCTGTATGACCCAATGCTCTGTTCACTTTGTACTCCTGCTTATACCTTGTATATACCTGCTTAATGAAATGTTTAGAATGTAAATGCCCACCTAGCATAGGATATTGATGAATTTATGAGAAGAAAATGTGCAAAATATTTTCTATGTCTCTACTAGATCATGGGAATGTCTTTAGCTCATGCTAAAAGGATCATCTGTTAAAGATTGCAGGAATCGCTGTTAGCATGAGCTGAAAGCCATTTTGTACTTGGCAGCCATTTTAGTTAGCCATGTGCTCGCCATGTGCTTTCTCCCTCTTCCAGAGTCTTGCACATGCTCAGAGAGGCCTAGCTGGTAGAATGCACCTGCTCCTAGTATAGAACTGTCAGGCTATTCTTACTCATGTAAGCAGTTTAGTCTCCCTCCCACTTTGTGGAGCAAGCAAATTTTGTATACCCATATTAGTCAATAAGCATGCTTGTATGTGCTAGGACCTCCCCTTGATTTTATGCTGACTATGTAACAAATACATATATAAGGACCCTGTTCTCTGCACTCATTAGAATGCCTCCTACAGTGGCCTGCGGGTACCGTAAGATGCAATCTCCCTCATCTGAGGTTAATAAAACATGTTTTTTGATATTACAGCTTCTGTGCCAATCTCTTCTTTGTTGGTCTTAAGGACCAGATGTATCAGTGAACCCCTAAGAAGGTTTTTATTTCTACAGACGTCCAAAGCATATAGGAGAAGAAATTTTATTGATAGCGCTGGATCAAGAGACAGTGGTCATCATGGATCTTTTGATATAATTCTCCTGGTGCTGCAAAGTGTCCAGCACCTTGAGACCCTGATGGGTGAATAGTTGCGCTTTATAAGAAACATGATTGATTGATTAATTGCTTCGGAATTGTGCTGTGTTGTTGCTGCAACCAGGATCTCCTTACATGGATTATTGATTTCAAGTGTGAAAACCTCTTCCTTCCTAAAGGATTGTGCTATGGACATTTTGGATTACAGAGAAGTGTCCTGAAGATGTGTGAGATTGAAAATTGACCTTGAACTAATTCTTGGACACTTTTTTTAAACTCTAAAGACAGAGTTATAAGTCCCTGAACTCTTAAGACTGGGATTATCTGTTTTGCTAAGAGGTCATGTTAAGGAACAAGTAGATTTCGTAAGAAGACATTCCACATGTGTATGTATCAAAGCACATTGTGTAAAAGGTATTAGATTTCCAGTCTGTGTATGTATTGCTAAAAATAGGGAACTGCAGAATGTAAATGGTGTTTCTTATTTTTTTTCAGTTCTACAAAAGTCATGTAGAAACTCTGCTCATTTACACAAAACAATAAATAGGGACTTTGCTTGAGGTAGTAATTCTAAATATAGGGAGAGGTGTGAGTGTACATGTATTTTGCAAATACAAATGCAAATAATTTTTTATTGCACAATTACTTAAAATCTCTGCAATTCTTACAAAAGGATGTTAAAAACAATTTCCGTTCTCTGTTAAAAAAGAGTTTGTGTCTGGAATGGCTAAAATTCATAGCGATCATCTACAGGTAAAATAGATTTGATTTCAGACATAAATCTTACAAAACAGGTGGCCATCTGGGCAGAGTCACCCTTCATGCACTCCTCTGGGGCCTTTTGGCATGTCCGCACATTGAGGATGCACCAGATTGGACGCAGCCAAAAAATTCGCAAGGGGCGCAGGGTCTTACAAATGCATAAAACGTGGATTAAAGTTTCCTTCCCATTGATGCAGAAACGGCATTGAGAGGGCGTATCTTCCTTATACCTCTGGCCATACTTATACGCCATCAGGGGGATTAGGCCAAAAAGTAGTCTCATTAAGTGGTGTTTCACTAATGGCTTCATGGGGGATGATAAATAGTGTGGTAGGGTTTCACGATCGTAGAGTTTTGACGCCCAGCTACCATGGGAGAGATTTTTCACGGCAAGTGCATCATGTTCCGCTGACAAGATCTTTGCTTGTTTGGTCAACACTTTTGCGGCCACACCTATGGGTAGCGAGCTAGATCATATATATCGTGGGCTTCCAGTGCATCCAAACAGTGTGTTAAAAATTGACTCCAAGTGGTTCTAGGTTTATTTAGCAGGGACCAGATGTGACTCTTTAATGTGAGGTCGCGGACCTTTTTATTATTTAAGCAGTAGGCAATAAATCTTGCTTTCATGCTCCAATGTTGAGATGGCAGGCTAAACTCCATGCGGATTTGGGCATGGGAGGTCGAGTTGGGTAGATGGAACACTCTGCGAAAACAGTCTGATTGCGCTCTGTCTAGCCAAGTGAACATTTTGTCTTTAAAAGTTAGCGCACCAAAGGCTAAAGTCGGTAAAAGTTTGGCACCTATCACACAAATTAACGGCGAGAGATCCGGAGAGTGGAGGGCTTTCTTAGTTCTTAAGAAGGCCCCCTACAGGCAGCGGGCCACTCCTTGCATTGCAGCAATATGCAGTGCCGGTCTTCCTCTATGAACTATCCAGACTCCCAGGTACTTATATGCGGCCACTACCTCTATGAATTTTCCTTTGTTGTACTAGAAGCGCTTTCTTGCTCGTTGTTGCAATACCATCATCACCTTTGTTTTGCTGATGTTTATCTCTAAAGCGTTTGTTTTGCAGTAAGGCCAATGAGTCAAAGAAGCTCTGGAGGCCCACCTGGGTTTGATCGAGGAGAATCGTATCGTCTACATATTGCATTGATTGAATTTTGGTGGATGTGATTTTGGGCGGAAATGCTCAAGAGAGAGCCAGCCACTCAGGCAGGTCTGCTAGGTACAGATTAAAGAGTAGTGGGGCCAATATGCATCCTTGCTTTAAGCCTCTGTTGGTCATGATTTTATTGGTTGTTGACCATCTAGAAGAAACTCTTATTTTTACCCAGGTGTCAGTGTGCAGAGCGATGAGAGCATTCAATAGAGATTGCGAGATGCCCCAGTTCTTTAATTTTCCCCACAATCTGGGACAAACAACTCTGTCAAAAGCTGTTCGGAAGTCGATGAACCCCAGATATAGCGACTTTCCTTTTGTAGCGAGCGTGCCCTCCATCATGTGAGCTAGACAGATCAAGTTGTCTTCAATGTGGCAGCCCTTTTGGAAGCCGGTTTTAGTGTAGGGTATCAGTTTGCGGTCTTCCACCCAGGTTGTCAATTCTTGAAGTACAGTGCTTGCATAGGCCTTCCCTTTGACGTCAAGGAGGGCGATCATCCGGTAGTTATAGGGGCTAGACCATGACCTTTTTTTTGTGGATAGGGACAAGAAGAGAGCCTCGCCATGAGTCAGGAATAGGCCCGTCCATTCTGCTTGCCTCAAATAGGGTAGCCAAGAGTACAGCCCAATTGTGCGTCGAGGCTTTGTACACCTTTGTTGGAATGCCTCCTGGGCGCATTTTTTTAATAATAAATATGACTTGGGTTGGTGTGATCTTAATGGTGTGCTCCGGTCCTATGTGAGGGTTGATATGGCTAGAGCTGTGGTGGCCAAGCCGATTGTTGCTAATGGGCTCTACGTAGAGTGTTTCAATGTGAGCCTCCCATTCGGCAGGAGCAATATGTGTTACGGTTGATTGTTGGGCGGATCTGGCACTCTTGTTTACCCAGCTCCAGAATCTTCTTTGGTCCTTTGATTTTATTATTTCGTGAGTGGTTGCCCAGTGGTGTTCTTCTTTCGTCTTCAGGTAGGTGAATCTTGCTTTCCTGTACTCCTTGCGAGTGATCGATATCTCCTCGCGAAGAAATTTGTGTTCAATGTCATCGTAGGCACGCCTGCGCAGTAAGTTGTTTAATTTGCGTTTAATTTTCATTGTGGTTTGCCTGTGCTCAATAAAGTGGTGGGTTTTTGTAGTGGGTTTGTTTGGCCTTTTAGCTGTCTTTGTTGCTAAGTTTTCTCTAAGGTCTTCCACTGCCATTTCCCACAATGTTGCAGTCAGTTGATCGTTGGACTCTTGATTCAATTTGTCTAGGAAATGGTCCACCCTCTCTTCAATTATGTCCTGAAGGTCCAAGGTCCACCGTACCTTTCTTACAGGGTCCAAGTTGCCTTTTTTCCCAATCAGCTGGGTTACTGGGCGGCGGCACTGCAGGAATGACACTTAGCACGTGAGAATGGCGTGATCACTTTCGGGTGAGGGAGTTACCACGAATTCCTGCACTAGATGGAAGTGAGCGACCGAAGTCCAAATGTAGTCAAGAGTGGCCATTCTAGAGAAAGATATGTGCGTGTAAGCGGCAGGCGAATCTGATTCGAGTCTTCGGTTTAGAATACAGAGGTCTAGTTGGTTTAGGTAAGCTGCTACCTTTGTGCTGCGTACATCCTTCCGTTGGTACTGATGCCTTATGTCCAGAATGGCCCACATTTGATCGTCCTGTGAAGTTAGGGAAGAGGAGTCCAAGCCTGTCTCCAGTAAGTTTGCATTGAAGTCTCCCATTTTTAGCCACGTCATTAGGAAAGTGAGAGAAAAGATCTCTCACAGCAGGGAGCATTTTGCTCAGTGTTGCCTCTCGCTTGATTTTAGAAGGATGTAAGTAGATGCAGCCAAGGATCATTGTTTGTTGTTTCGAGTTGGGATCTTCCAATTGCTGGGTCTGAGTTTTAAGGAAAATGTAATCTCCATGCCCTTTCAGAGCAAGGAAACCTGTACAGCCAGGTTGTTCTTCACAGAGATTGACATCCCTCCTGATGCGTGGCCACCTGCTTGGGATGCTATTGCATAGGATTCATAAACGGTGAAGTCCTCCCAGGAGATAGTTTGCAAGGACCAAGTTTCTTGTAGAGCGATGATGTCATACCTCTTCAAGTGGGAGGTTGTTGTCCTTTCAGCTTTTTCCTTGGTTAGTCCTCGGATGTTCCAGGAACAGATTTTAAGGTGGTAAGCAGTGTCCTTATTAGTTTTAATTTCAGCCGAGGTGCTAGGTGCTTCACCCTAGAGCCTGGGGGAGCCAGGACCAGTCTTGGGAATTCTGCCATTTAAGAGCACACTGGAGTGGGCCTCCTGCCTTGCTTGTAGTTATTTGCAGTAAACCCTCTCTCCAGGGCATTGTTTTGGTTCCTGCTAGGGAGCCACACAGGACTGAAGTAGATGACTGCCTGGTCATATTACTGTAGGTCACGCTTTTTTTATTGGAGTCCGTTGAAGTGTTGAGGGTTCTGGGGCTTATTTACAAGCATCTTGCGCCACTTTTGCGTCATTTTTAACATGGGAAAAGTGACGTACGGGTGGCGCAAGGGGCTTGTAAATAAGCCCCTCTATCTTTTAAGAAAGCCGGGTACTTAACTGATGCCGCAAAGCTAACCTGAATACCCCAGTCACCCAGGCGATTTTTGTTCTTCATTAGGGCAAAGGCCATGTCTTTACTGTAGAAGGTTACTTTCGAGGCCTCATTTATCTCACCCTGTTCTGGGGCAACAAATCCCACACTTTCAATGTCTGTTTTAATATTTTCTAGTCCTGGGAGATATGAGCACAGCTTTAAGATATTTCCTCTGTTGAGAGTGTCCCATTTTCCTTGGGACACGTACTCTGGGTGCAACTTTAGTTTCAAGCCTTCTTGGGGCAAGTGGGTTTTCTCCGTGATGTTCACTGCCGTTTTGTTCAGCTGTTGTGAGAGGTTTACCACAGAGCCTTCATTAGGCACCCTAGTCTTGGGTGATCGGCTTAGGTATTCTGGTCTGTCTGCTAGGAGACAGTTTAGGCAGGCATCATAAGAAGATTCTTCCCCTCTTACATTTCCTCAGGGATGCTGCAGCCAGCCATCAGCTATTTCGAGTGGATTAAGTACCTTCTCGTGTCGTTTTTTTTCCCGACCAGTCCAGGAGGTTTGCTTGTATAGCTATCTCTTCTGTGAGTTTTTTGGTTTCGGGGCCTTCTTCGCCCGGCTTCGATCGTCTGTGATGAGTCTTGACAGCTTGTATCTTTATATTGGGAACCCCTGCCCGGGGTTTTTTTTGCACCATGTTGGCGGAGAGACTCGTTTCTTGATGGTTCGGTATGCTTGTCAGGAGTTGGGGGGGGGGTTCTCTGCTATGTTTCTTAGATAATTGTCTCGACGTTGCTTTTTCCCGATTCTTCGCTGATTCAAGCTCGGTACTTAGATCATTATCTACATTGTTTTGGCGCGCACCTTGTGCTTCGGTATTTTGTTCTGGAGAGCGAGTAGCTGCGGTTTCTTCTCCAAGGGTCTATGTGAACTTTCGGTTCCCTGTCTTCACTTTGGAGCCTGCATAGTAGGGCACCATTCTTTTTCTTAGACTTATTTAGTTTCTTTAGTCTTTTCTTGTTTTTCCTAGATAAATGTTGGCCTCTCTAGGTGGTGTATTTGCCGTGTTTATTACCTCAGCTGGTAAGATCAGATTACTGATGTCTACTGCAGAGTTAGGTGGAGTGAGATTATCTGCGTCTTTTGTTATTAGTGTTTTTTGGGTAAGTCCATATTCTTGTTTATTGTCGGCTTTCAAGATGCGGCCTGGTCCTCTTGTGTGTCAATGGTCCATTGCTCCGGAGCCTCAAAGGGGTCATGACCGTACGACTGGTTTCTTGTACTGTTGCCAGTCACGTTACCTCCTGGGTGCTCTGTTCTGCAGGGACATTCTTTACTTAATGTGGGCCAAGGTAGATGTTGGCTTTGAGGTGGCAGGGGAGAAAGGGTTTTGGGTGCTCGTCTGCATGCCTCATTCTTCAGGTCTTCAATTAGGGTGGACATTACGTCCTGGAGCGTTTCTATTTTTTTTAGTATGGGGTTGCAGCTGTATTCCTTGTACATTTGAGTTTGCGTTGAGTTGTTCTGAACTCTGCGTATCAGAGAATTTAGTTGATTGAGCTTGGTATCAATTCTAGTTATTAGGTCAGCTATCAGGTGTAGGATGTTTATTTGTGCATCCAGTTTGTCTGCATGCAAGTGAGCTGCGTTAGCCATTGAGTTCAGGGCTTGGTTAGTGATTGTAAGCAGAGTCTAAACCTTGTGGACGGATGGTGTGTGGAGTGCCTCCCTGTGCGGACATTCTGTTTTTGGAGGTTCGTTAGCCTGGGTTTGAGATTGTAAATATGTTGAATTTGAGTAGCTACTAGTTGGCGAGAGTCGTTCCCCTTGGGAGTTTTTATGTAAGTCTTGTTGTAGCTTGGCTGCTTTATGACTGTCAATGCTGTTATTGGCGGTCATCAAGTAGGCATTCATTATGCAACCCCTGGGCTCAGGCTGGTGTAGTTCCTCGGGGCAGGTGTTGCAAGGTTGCTCACAAGGAACAGGTAACGACGGAAAATCAGGCGAGGGCAGATCGAACCTGAGCTCTTGGGTGCAAGACTCCAGTGCATCATTAGATTGCTTTATTACTATTTGAGGGAACGACGGGCTTGATGAATTGATAAACAGACTTACTGAACTCGCTGAGCTTGTAGACGAGATCCATATTGGTGATTTCTGGCTAGAATGATGGTTTAAGGCAAGGTCTCGGGCTTCTCAAAAGTCCAGGGGCTCTAACCATAGCGGTGGCTGTTGATGAGCCACACTAGGGTTCGTGTTGCCGGAGCATCTGGGTTCACCCGAGACTGATTTTTTGTTTTGCGAGTCGTCCAGGCGACTTTCTCGAGGTTTCCTTTGAGAAGGGGGCGGGGCTGGTTGCAAAGGTGCTAGATCTTTCCCATGAATAATTATTTCTGGATAGAGAGAAACAGGGTGAGGAGTACTTGTTCGGTATTCCTCACTCTGGCTGTGGCTACTGGGGCTCTTGACTCCCATGAGGGGGACTGCTTGCGTGAGCTTTAGCATTTTTTTTGCCAACCCGGTTGAGATAATCCCTGATGTCTCTGGTGTCGCTATTATTTCCTTTGGCTGGCACAGGAGTGCTTCCTGGTTGTTGCTTCTCATGTGCATCTTGCTTTCCTTCGGCCGGGGATGTCAGGAGATTTCCATGCCTTCCTAATTTGGGCCCCTCGTGCACCTCCTGGTTTCCTTCCATCCGGGACCATGACTGATTCCCTCGCTTTCCTCCTTGGGGGTACAACATCTTTGCTTTCTGTCTTTTGGCAGTCTTATGGGGGCGGTGGGAGTTTTGCAGCTGCAGGGAATATCTTGTTCGCATTACTCCCCCTTGTTCGAGATTAAGATCTTTTTGGGGAGGTTGCCTTTCCCTCTTCTCCTTTCCTCTCCTCCCTCTTTGCTCTCCTGCGGGACTGCAGCCAGACGTCGATGAGGTCAGGCTCCGCTAGGTAATTGAGTGGCTGAGAGAAGAGCCACTATGTGGTGCTGGGGGGGGAGAACGGAAGGGGTGGGTGGAGGGCCGAGCGGGAACACACCGGGCCACCCGCAAGCCACACCCAAGCCTAGTTGCGCTTTTGCAGGGGCCCGGGTTCACACTGAGCAGCCGGTCACTACTACCGCTGCAGCTCAACCACCACCGCCACCACCTCCACCACCGCCTTACCCCCTCTACTTCCCCAATGCCACTCCTGTCCTCTTTCGTGACTTCTTCAGACGAGGAGAGAACGGGGAGGGAGCTCACAGTTTGCTTAGAAAGAGCCTGGCGAGGGCGAGCGATACGGGGCGGAGGTCACTGGCTGGAGGCCGTGAGTGGGGACGGCAGAGGAGAGGCAGGTGAAAGACACCACCACAGGAGGGGCAAACAAACGGGCAGGTAAGCAGGCCAGCTGAAGCTGGCACGATTAGAGCCGGCCGCGGGCCGGGGGGCCAGGGGAGGTGACTAGGGCTGCCCTGCCTGGCCCCGGTAATGCACCCTCTTACTTGTTACTCTTGTTTCGGCACTCGGTGCTGTGTTGCTACCAATTCCCGGTATTACCTGCCTGCTCCTGCACGGCTCAGCACAACTCAATCGGCTCTTATCCTCGCCGCTCTCACACAGCTCTCCCGACTCCACTCGGTGCTCGGCCCTCGCCTCCTTGTTCCTCCTCGTCACCTCCTCCTCCAGGCAGCTGGAGTGCAGCAGAGGTGCAGCCAGTTCTCCTTGCCTCCTTGTCCGTGCCCCAGCACCCCTACGCCCTGGAACTCCTGCTTTCGGCAGGGGGGAGAGATGAGATAGGCTGTCACCCACAATGGGGGCTGGGGCTGGGGCCCGGGGCTTGGCTGGTCAGTGAGAGAGAGAGCGGGCGGAAGACTCGTAGCGGGCCCGTGAGCTGCTGGGAGCCGAGAGCCACCCGGTCTTGGCGTCGGAAACGTGAATCGTACATGTAATTTGCAAGATATTTTTGTTCCTTTGTGTTTAGATTTCAGTGATTCACAATTACGTACTGAAGCATACAGGCTTGGTAACACAGATATATTGCTAAGGCACGTCAATTAACAAATACAGTTACATTTATGTAAGGTATTTAATTTTTAGAGATCTGCTAAAACCTGCGGACCTTCTTAACCCAGAGGTGATAAGGCACAGTTTGGAATCCTGTGACTCTGTTTTCATTTTTATCCAACTTCCCTTACACCCGCTTGTACCAATGGCCCTCATATTTGAGCATTTGGCGATGCAGCGCGAGAAACGAAATTCGTTTTATTTATTCATATGTGTACTTACCTGTAATCGGCCGTAATCCGTAGTTTACTACCCCCCACCCTGCCCCTCCCCCTCCCCACGTCAGCGCCCGGCGGCACTCCCACCACCGACCGCTACTGCTAAAGGGGGCCGTGCACAGAATACAAAAGTGAACTGGACCAGAGTTGCCCATTTCACTTGTTACATTTAATCCCTCACTCACTCAGATCAGTGTCAGATCACAAACGATAACGCAATTGAACTATCCCTAAAACACCTGTACCCACTGCAGATATTCCAGAAGCACAAAATGCAATATGGTGAGTTGCATAACTCAATGCAGCATAATGTGCGTCTAAGATTGTTTATGAATGTTAACAAGCTACAGATAATTGTACAGAGATGGGAGAATACTGGCAATCTACATTAGATTTAATCAGTGACAGATGATGCACTTTTGTTTGATCTTTTTTTCCCTTTATTGATTGTTTATGTTATAAATTAGAAAAAACTTCAGTAAAGAGATCTTTAAAAAAAAAAAAAAATCCTTACAACATCTTCAGATAAGAAACAAAATGCTTCTTCCTTTGAGTTAAATATACACTATCACTAGTATGACGTACGAATATCGAAAAGACAGCAATCTCTTTGTCTTGCTTCAGTTTCCAATTGATCTCAAACCAAGGCTTTCCAGTTCCAGTACTGCTGAAGACGCAAGAACACTCCCTGCCAGGCGTCACCATGCTGCCCCTGTGCTGTCATAACATGCAGCTATGTCAGCACTTCCAATGTGTGCCACAATGCAGAAGATTTATGTGACAGGTATGCTTGTGAAAACCTGTGCTTAGAAACTGCGAACAGCGAGAGCTACAAATTTAACAAGATCTGCAATTACACCACTGCATGAGACAATAGGAAGAAAATGTGTAGGCGCTAAGAGCGGAGTGGAAGGGATGCGACAACGGCAATAGGGGCAGAGAGGGAGGTGGAGGGACAGAGAGAGAGTTAGCAGGTGACAGGTTGCAGTGAAATCAGAGAGGCAGCTCTTCCCATGCACAGGGCGTCTGGATATTGCAACACCCTGTGATCTTTTAGCGATATTGATTTGCCTTCGGCTGTACAGGGGGCCCATTTGAAGGATGGGGGGCACCCTGGAAGGTTGCGGCCCCCTGCAGGATGGGGATGGTGAGAGGCAGTTAGAAATAATGAGAGAGGGGTACAGGAAGGAAAGAATGGAGGAGGAGGGACATAAAGGCAGAGTGAAATAGTGGAAGAGGAGGGACATTCTCCTAGCACCTTTAATCTTCATATATACATTTTCCATCATGCTGCCAGATAGGCCAATGCCAACAGCTCACTGGATGCCAGAGGCATGCAGTTGAGGGGCATCGCTGTGGGGAGCTACTTCTCCAGGCGCATTAAGGATCTGGTTTACCCATTTTTTGGTCTCGCACAGCACACCACCGTTTTCCCTCCAAGCACGGATTAGACTCCATGTTGTCAGTGCCTGTGGTGTGATGTGCCACACTGATGGGTCACAATGCATGTAGGTCATTTACACAGCATAGAATCAGTGATGTTACTGTGAAACTTTATGCTTAAGTCGGTTGTGTTCTAGCGTGCCAAAGTCCCCTTTAAATATACTGCACACTTGGGGGCCCATTAGGATGGCGTGCGGACTTCAGTCCGCCCGCCATCCTAGTGGTAACGGAACCGCCCGCCTGCCATGCGGCAGTCCCGCACCCCTGATAATGATGCGACCGCCACCGCGGCGGTTGCATCTGGCAATTCAACATTGCGGCGGGTGCTGCTGGCTGCAGCACCCGCCGCAATGTCCAATGGCCATGTTGTGCATTTCCATGCACAACGTGGCAGGCACCGCGCGGGGCCTGCCACCTTGTGCATGAAAATGTAGGGGGTACCATAGGTACCCCCCAAGTGCACCCCCCCAACCCTCCCGGGGGCCCGCAACAAGCCCCCAAAGCAAATCCCCACCAGCCTCGATGCCGCCATTGAAAGGCCTTTCAGGACACGCATCCTGATATGGCTGGTGGTGCCTGCTAGGCACCGCCACCATATTAGTGGCCCAAGTCCGCCCGGCCGGCAATCGTAACGATTGCCGACCGGCGGAAAAGCAGCGGACGCACTTTGCGTCCGCCACAATACCCCCGCCATCATAATATGGCGGGGGTATTCCACTGTAGGATGGAATAACGATCGCCACCGCCGGCCCCGCGGTGGCGATCGTTACGCCATCCTAATGACCCTTTTGGTTACCACCCCCACTTGAGCCCATGTATACTATAACATAGATCGGCGCTCGACCGGTGCATGCTGGGATACCAAATAGCAGCGATTGAAACAAGTTGACTTCAACAGAAGTGAAAACACTGAGACGCCAGACTCAGTGCCCAAGTCAAAGTTAAAGCAATTTTCTCCTTCGCCATGAAAAGCAGAAATAGATTCAGTTAAAAATATTTATATTAAGAAAGGCAACAGTAGAAACTATTTCACATCCTAGAAAAAGAAAGAAAATATATCGCTGCAAACAATGGTACTTCCTGCCATTATGTAGACCAACGAAATGCGGGTTTATCAAGTTATACGAACGCAACGTATATAAGAGGCCAATAAAATTAAAGCCCCTTCTGTGTGTGGGGGCCCGCACCTCGGGGCAGATTTACAAGAACTGGCGCATCTCTGCATATTAGCAGAGATGCGTCAGTTCATTTACGTCCCGTAAAAAAACCCTTGCGCCACCATGGATGCATTGCATTTACAATGCGGCGCACTGTGGCGCAAGGATAGACAGATGCGTGACGCATCTTTTGGCGTACAGGCAGCGCATTGCTGGAGTCGTGTCGCAAGCACGACGCAACTCCAGCAATGGTTAGGAATGCCTATTCCTAACATGCTGCGTCACTCCTTACGCCTGCTTCAAGCACGTGTAAGGTTTTGACGCAATGGCGTCGCAAAAGTGACTCAGTGAAATCTTGTAGATTTCACGGCCTCACTTTTACGAGGCTTTCTCACGTCGGAACGCCCACCCTGCATACATTATACCTGACGCAGGTATAATGTAGCACAGGGCTTTACAACGTGACACATCTCCCTAGATGCGTCACGTTGTAAATATGTCGCAACGTGGCGCATTGTTTATGACGCCGCTGCATCACAGAAGTGACGCAACAGCGGCGTAAAGTTGTCGCAAGGGGCTTGTAGATCTGTCCCCTCGTGTCTGGAAACACTTGTGCCTATTGTGAGCTGTGCAGATTCCGCAGCTTGTGTCGCAACCTGTGAAAGCATATGCTGGGCATCCACACATCTCTATCTCAAGGAGGCTCGCTGTTTTACGAGCTGGCTTCCGAAACCCATCCCTTACCTCCTGGAATCTAACAGAATATTTCCAGTGCCCTTCCAGCAGCCGAGCTGTCACGGGAAAGAATCAGGAAGAGACGAGACCTGAAGATCACAGTGCGGCTGTAAACCCAGAAAAGGAACAAAAGATGCTTCTCCTTTCTCCACGTACAGGGAAGTGCTGAAGAGACACTGAAAAAACAGCACTGTGACGCAAGAGAAACATATTTTCCTCTACTAAATATGAGAACTTGGATTTTTGTTTTAATTGCTCGAGTATTTGAAAGCGAAATACTTTTTGCAGTTATTTACCACTAAATTGACATACTATCGGCAGTTTACATAAAAAGAAATCGCGACACTCGCGCTTTAGCTTTAAACATCTTAAGGTAAAGCATGTGTGCTGCGATTGCTTCAAAAATAAAGAAATAGACAAAAACATTTTGACAATTGCTTTACTTTTGAAGCAATCGTGGCGATTGTAACAAAAGCAAACAAATAGAAAAAAAAATGGTGGCCACACGCTTTTTTTTCTATTTATTTGCTTTTGTTACAATGGCGGCACCCGCACTTTAGCTTTAAACATCTTAAGCTAAAGCGCAGGTGACGCAATTGCTTCAAAAGTGAAGAAAAAGAATAGAAAATGCAATTTTTTTTCTATTTCTTTACTTTTGTCTAGTGGTTCGTCCCAGCCACCAGTTTCACATTCAGATTCAGTAAATTTTCTCGAGGTAAAGATCCTTCAGTGGAGCATTGTCAAATCCAGGCCTGGAAGCCGTGGCTGGGCATGACGCCACAAGGACAGAAGTCTTCTTTGTAAGATCTGATGAAAATTTGTTTCCTGTGGCAAAAGTAAAAACGGAGTGATCTAAGAAATCCTGCTTATCTAGATAGCACCTTTCTTGAACAGCCTTTGCACTTTGCCCCATCCACGCGAGGTCAAAAATGTCTTTCTTCAAAAGTTTCCAAAAATGGAATAAGTTCCTTCTGGATGCTTGAAATGCTTCCAAACGTTCAGGATTTCTTCTAGTGGATCCATGGCACCGATCCAATGTGCTGACAGACTTCTCTAGCCCTGTATCTTTAGTAGCAAAGCCAAAAGTAAAATCCCACTAGGCTTTCTGACTCCTTCTTTGCATATGCCAGTGTTCATTGAGTTTCCTGTCTATTACAAGGAGCAAGCTTCACTAACCCTAAGAGAATCGCCTCCAGAGCTTGGGTACTATAGAGATCTGGATCCAAGATCTCAGTCCTTGTTTAACCTGTTAGCCTTGGGGTGGTCTTCCTACGAACTTTTTGCCTTATTCCTCCATTTTTGCTGATCCCGTTTTTGTTGGCTTTTAGGATTCTGCAACCTTTACCACTTCTACCCAGTACTAAAGTGCTTGTGCTCTCTCCTCTAAACATGGTAAAACTGGCTTGCACCCAATTGGCACATTTAATTTACTTGTAAGTCCCAAGTAAAGTGGTACTCCATGTACCCAGGGCATGTAAATTAAATGGTACTAGTGGGCCTGCAGCACTTATTGTGCCAGCCACTTAAGTAGCCTTTAAACCTGTTTCAGGTCTGCCATTGCACCCTGAATATGCCGCTTTAAATCACTATTTTGACCTGGCAAGAAAGACCTCTTGCCAGGCCTAAACCTCCCTTTTTAATACATGTAAGTCACCAAGAGGGTAGGTCCACCCCAGTACTGGACTCTTGCAAGTGGGAATGAAGGTGCTCTGCCAGCCCAGCTGTGGTCCTGTGAGCAGCACCAATGAAGTGCGATGCATCTCCTCGCAGTCGCATTATTACCACTGCTGCACAATGCATCCCTGAAGTAGAACATCGCAACCCGCAGCATCCTCGAAACTGTCACTGCGTGACTCATCTTCGACGGAGATCTTGCGCATGGCAAGCCCCACGTTAACTGCATTCTCAACGGTGATGCAGGACTTTGCATCACAGCCCTTCACTGATGGTGTCCTCGACGATGATCCAGGACTCCACACTGCAACCTTGCAGCTTCCTCAGAACCACCGCTGCGCGATGCACCCTTGACGCCTGATTCCGCAATGCTCCAGAAACCAGGATTTAAGGTAGTTTGTTTAGTGGGCCTAACTTGGTCCCTGTATCTGGCTTGCGCTCCAGCGTGGTCAGCCTGAACTTTTGACTTTGATCCCGTGCCGGCGCGACCAAATAACTACAGTTGTCACTTTGTGCTTCTAGGCACTACATTTACTTAAATCTTTAAAATTGCATATCTCTGGTTCTACTTATTGTTTTGGTCTCAAATAATTTATTACATTTTATACTGCTTGTGCTGTGTGGGATTTTTCTTGCGTTGTGTTTCACTTTCTCACTGTTTGAAGCCCTGCATAAATACTTTATACATTGCCCCTAAATTAAGCCTGACTTTTTCGTGCCAAGCTACCAGATGTTTAAGCACAGGTTAATTTGGGATTTGCTTGTGTTTCACCCTGACAAAGATTGTGGTTGCTTCTTGAGTAGGGTGACATCCCCTCCCCCTCAATCAGTAACGCAATTTCCAACAGCCTTATTTCCCCACCTCTAAATAGGCAAGGAAACCACATATTTGATGAGGCAGATGCCCAGCTGATTTATGACGAGTCTTTGTTTCTTCCAAACTGTAAATGAGCCCCTTATCCCAGTACTACAATTTAAATTTTCATTCCTACCAAGTCATCAGAGTTCAAAAATCCATACAAAACCAGCATTCCCTGTGCTGCATATTAGACACTGTGCGCCCATCCAGCGAAATAGTTTTTCTGGCATGAAATGGAAATTGAGAAATAATGGTGTATCTTAAACTTAGCAGTATTCAATGAAGAAAACATTTTCCTGACTTTCCTACTTCTTTAATACATAGAGCCTGCAACGACCTTGCACAGCTTAAGCACATTACATCTTTTCACCTGTTTTACATTACCCTTCAATGTGCTTTCGCCATACACTATTCCCTCCTCCCTCTCTACGTCCTCAACCTTGGATTATTAAGGGAATTCACTCACTAAAAACTAGGTTCAGGGCACCCCTCCGCAGATGGAAGAAAAATAAGATCCCAAAAATCTTGACATTTACAAACAAGCATTGGACACAATCTGTATAGCCATGACCAATGCAAAGTCCGCTTACTTTCAAAATATCATATCTTGCCTGTGATCCCACACCCAACATCTAGCTGGCATAATCAATAGTTTAATCTCCCCACCATGTACAATTATCACTCACTCTTCACTTTCTATTCAGTTCTTTACCGTGTACGTCTCATCCAAGATCCCCAAGAAAAGGGACAAACTCATTGCTCCTCACCCTTCTCTCACTCCCACCATCCCCATCTCCACTCAGCTATTCTTTCTGACATCTCTCCCACGTAATGAGCATGTCCCCATGCTCAGACCTACTCAACCTTAATTACCTTCATGTCACTCTTTCAGCCCACAGACTATTAAACCATAGGATCTCTCTCTTCACTGGTGCTTCTCTGCCTAATCTCCGTATTGAATCACTCCCTCTCTTAACTTGAACTTATCCACAATGTTTCCAACCTGCTATCATACTACTAAAAACACCACTTCTGACCCTCCCTTCACCTCTAACTATTGCCTAGTACTCCAAATACCATTCTTCTCCATGGTACTAGAACGCCTAATTTTCAAGTGAATTACTATGTATCTCTCGTCTACCAACCCTCTCAACCTCTTCCAATCAGGCTTCCAGGCCCTCAATCAACTGAAACTGCACTCTTTAAATTGTCAGCTTTATTTGCTCAGTGCACCAAAATCAGCTGTACACTTTCCTAATTCTTTTTAACCAGTTGGCAACATGTTGCACTATAAACCAAACTGCATTACTTTCCTCTACCTCTGACATTGGCATCAGCGGTTCTGCGCTTCTACCAATGTATATCAGAGCAGCCCTTCTCAGTGGCACAAGATGACAAGACATCAAGACCAATTCCATTACCCATTAGGATCTCTCAAGAGCAAGTCCTACGTCCACTTCTATTCTCCCTATCAAAACATCTCCCCCTCTTGGTGATATAGTCTCCTCCCTTGACTTCTCTTTGACTTTCAGCTAAAAGCAGGGCCATCTACAAATCAGTGTGTGCACAATTGTGTATAAAGTAGTCTTGAAATTCACCAGTAGTCTCACAGAACTGATAATTGCCCTGTACACACCATTCTCAAGTAATACATAGGAAGTCCTTGGGTTACAGTCTGCCACATTCTCTGGCTTGGGTTGATAATTTGTCTCAGCCTGCACTTTGCCAGAGGGTTACTAAAACTGTGTGATATTTGATTCTAAATTTGCAAACATGCATCAATTTGTTGACATTTAACTGAGTATGATGTTGCAACCAATAATTTCACTTTAAAAGCTAGAGCTAGAAAAGAACTAAAAACCTAGTTATTGAATAAGTGACTCGTCCTGATCAGCACCCTTTTCTGCTAAAGAATACATACAGAATCCTGAGAACCTCTGGAAGTTTTGAGTGCTCGAATATTGGTGTTTAAACTGTGATGTCATGGCTATTGAACATATGGAGTCTTAATTAAAATATTTTATAAAATCAAAAAACAAAGGGCTTGATTTAGAGTTTGGTGGAGGAGAGACATCTGCCAAAAGAGTGGCACAGATTCCCATCTGCTTTATCTAGAGTCAACAGACATCTGTGCACTTTAAATAGGATGGGAAGGTCAGCTCCATGAAAGGCATTTTAATCCTATCCCATTCCCTCATAAGCATTGTACATTTCATTAACAGGGGATTGTAATTCATTCTAATTATGTTATCAACTTCACCCAAACACCTATGGGTTCAGCCACCAAGATGTCTGCAGTGTCTCTGAAATTATAATTTTTTCCTTATTTTGCAAGTAAACCAAGAATGTCCCAAACTTGTGGGCCATTCCTTGAATAAGTGTTAAAGCTGTGTCCACATCCTTCATATACACTGCCTGATCATTGGCATACACTGCAACTTTAGTAGAAATCACAATAAACTGGAGGTAATGAATCTCAGAAGATAGCACAATATATTTGAGAAAATGGTCTAGGTATGAGGCAAAAATAAGAAGGGGAGGGGACAGCTCCGTCACGGCATTTTTGGCTACCTCCCCAACATAATCCCATTGTGCATACCCAGCTTTTGAGGAGCCACACTGTGATCTAATTCTGGCTACAAAAAAGCTTGAAAGCTAACAGGAGTAGGAGGAGGGACCGGAGAAACTAAAATGATGCAGTACCATTTTCTTCAGCTTCCAGCAGGATCATATTATCTGCAGGAGACATAATCAGAGCAATATCAAATATAGTGATAACAATTTTGATGTAGGTTGTGGTCCTGATTTGGCACAAACATATAATGTCATCAGGAGATGATTTCCAGCACCTGTCGTACCACCTTTTTGGGCAAAATCCTCTCATAAATGTTAACACCTGAATTAAGCATAGATTAGATATTGGACAATGTGACTCACAGTACTTCAGAGAGTGATTGTTTTTCAAGAGGATTGCTATATTGCTTCAGTACCAGGAATACAAAATTAGACCATGATCTTCAAAATCATTAGTCATTTCTCAGACTATGGTAGCTAATATTGCCCAAAGGCTGTATAGCTCCATGAGAGGACTTTCTTCCATCGCTGCTTACTTATTAAGTAATCACTAGTATTTGTCGGCACCTCTTCCAGTGAGAAATCTCTTTCATGTTGTTCTAGGGTAGCCTCCCCATATTGTACCTTCTCAAATATTATAAAAAGCATGTATCACAAGATGAATCTTCTACCCGATATAACTTCTGTTAAGACACATAAAAGGTACTAAATACAGCCACCAATCTGTACCCCAATGCATTGTGCAAATTCAAAACAACCTAAATCTACCCCGTGACATACTTAACTTAGTGGTAAAGGCAGATATTTATTGAGGGATATGTGGTACGTATACACTTACTGGCACCTACCAACAGCTTCTTTTGCCATCTTATCCCTGCACCATTTAAGAGTCTTAGCCTGAATGCCTACCAGCTGCTTATAAATATAATCAGGCAGACAGTCCCCAATCTTAACAGCAGTTGTATGCTGACTCTCCAATGCTCCAAGCTCATCTCATCGTGTATTTTATCAGTCTTCATGTTTTTGGGGTATAAAGAGTATTCTAAGGTAGCTACCAGAATAATGCCTTTAAAGTATCCATGTCAAATTAATATGTCACTTTCCACACCACAATCATAAATCAAGAGTTTTATGTCTACAAACTGCCCTTATGTACAATATGTTGTAACTACATGCAACATCTCTGTTAAAGGGGTTACTCAATAAATAAATACATACAGCATGCAAAATAATCTCAAAGGGGCGGATATTGTGTCTCTTCTGGAATATGCCAATGTAGGGATGAAGAAACTATATTCAAGTGTAGTCACCTGTGTAGTCTTCGAACAATCTAGAAGTGCCAATGTCACCATCAGATGTACAGGTGGTGCTCAGACTTTTGGCACCCAAACATAAAACAGACGAACTGTAGTATCAGCCTGACATTCGTAATGAAAATAGAATCCTACAAACATTAGAAGGGTGAATTCTACATGGTCCTTTCCAGCAGTAAATCCTGACAAGATACTGTATAATCCTTTATGGGCGCCAGATGAAAAACAAATAGCTAAGTGATCTTGCCATTGTGTCTGAACGATGGTCCACTGGCCTTTATCATTCGCAGAAGAGATCTCTGTTCTCCTAATATCATGGCTAACCAATATAGATGCCTTTGTATTTGCAGCTGTCAAGCTGTCAAAGAAGCAGCCTATTTTTATACAGAAAAATTTGCCTTGGATGGTTTACTCCTAAACGTAGATATCATGCAAACAATATAGCCATTACACAGAGAACACATAACATCCTCTTTTCCAGTCGATATTAGCCATCTAGACTTAATACTTAAGAATATTTGTGGCTGGATGTCTAAAGTTTATTCCTACTCATCTCCCCTCCCAATACACTCTATACATCCAGTCTTGGGTAGATAGCAACACAAATATCATTGATTGCAGCACATTTCTGGGTTTTACCCTCAACGTGAGACTCAACCTTCCCACCGAAACAAAACAAACAGCCAATATATCAGTTTCACTAAAGGTTACCCCACAGAATAATAAAATTATGCATACATGATCAAGATCCAGAGTACCACTGCCAACTTTTAAACAAACAAAAATCACAATTTCTTTTTACATGCAGTCCCATTGACTTTAATGAAACAGGCTCCATTGAAACAAAATGTTTGCTTTAGTAAACACCAATCACAGGCATGTGGACTGCTAACTCCGGCAGGCAACCATCCCTGTGATTTCCTTGTAGTAAGTCGCAATTTGCGACCTACCTCATTACTATTCATGAGGTTGGTCAGGTTCTAAACAGTACTATTGAGATTTTTAAGAACCAACCTATTAGTAAATATTTATTGGTTACAAAAATGCTGGCAGCAGTTTGCAAACATTGTTTTGCGGGCAGATGTTTGTACATCTGACCCTAAATTCTTCGATTGCATTACACTCATCCTCTACATGCTCCATTGGTTTTACTTACTGATGCAAGATGCTTCTTCAAAACAGATTATCACGTGCACATAATACTACACTCTGGCCCTACAGTAATACGCACAGAAACTAATAATATGAAATGGATCCCATGACTTAGAGGTTCTTACTCCATGATCCTGAAACCTCTAGTATTGAGATAATGTAATCACCTTTCTGGACGCACTCCAAAAGTTAAAAAATACCTTCCTCCCCAACTAAGGATATCAACCTTTCATGTTGCTTTCAGGAAAATCTCAAACATCTTCTCTTTGAATGGCATTTTACATAGGGACATAATAACTCTCCCAGCTCTCTTTCTCTTCAAAGCCTTAAACTTGTACAGTCCTTTCAAGATAATTCTTTGTTTCGAGATTTGTAAATAATTTCATAACTTCCTTAGTCTCCTTTTATGATTATTTAAACAGACTGTCTGTGCTAACTTCGTTTTCTTATATAGAATAGCTTGCAACACAGTTTTAATCTTTCATATACCTCTTGCACATGTGATCTATTTTACCTCAATTTAAATGCTTTCTGTATTCAGATGCTGTAATCTCTTACAAGTAGGTAATTTCTTCATACAATCAAATGACCAATGGGGTATAGATTTGTATTTTTCGCCACTCCGATGGTGGATTCGGCATGGTTGCAAACATTTTTATGCCATTATAAATATTTATGTATGCCTTACCCGCCCTGTTCACGACATCTTCAAAATAAATAATAAACAAGTATTGTCTAAGCAAAAATTCCTGGCCTTCGCAAACGTGTAATGTATTTGTTTATTTATTTAAGTATGTATTTATTTGCAAACAAATTTTAAAAAAAGACAAAAATAGGAAAAACTGTAATAAGAGGGTTGCGTTGGACCGAAGGCTGGGAAGACCGTATCTCACTCTATGCGGACGATATTTTACTATACTTGGCCTCCCCACATAGATCCCTGCGTAGAGTTCTGAACATATTTACTAATTTTGGGACATGCTCCGGGTATACAATCAACTGGACAAAATCGCTTATTTTCGTGCTTAAGGGCAACTCGCCGGTCCTGCCAAAAGAATATCAACTCAAGATAGTAACGGAGGGGTTCAAATACTTGGGAATTTTCATTACTAAGGATCCCAAACTATTTTATGAAACTAATCTTTTGCCACCACTGCGGCGACTCAAGTGTGACGTAGAACACTGGCAGTCTCTTCCGTTGTCACTCTTGGGGAGAGCCGCATTGTTTAAGATGATGTCACTGCCCCGTTTTTTATACGTTTTACAGAATTCACCCGCCGTAGTCCCTACATCATATTTTAGACGAGTGGAGAGTGCACAGCGAACGCTGCTCTGGGGAAGTGGTCCACCACGTATCTCCTTCCCGAAACTGGTGAGAGGGTGGTAGGATGGGGGAATCGGTTTGCCAAATATTAGGAAATACTACTGGGCGGTGCACCTAGCGGCCATCAACCACTGTATATACCGGCCACCCACTGACCCGGGCTATGCCATGGATAGATGGCTCCTCCCTGGGGGTAATTACACATGAGCGCTATACTCAAAACCTGCGAAATTCCCCTTGACAGGCCCCACAAAACACTCAGTACATGTGTGGCACTTGGTCCAGAAAAATATGGGATGGGCAAAGACAATCACTCGAAGCACCCCATTGTGGGACTCAGAACAATTGGGCGATCTCTGGAAAATGAAGGGGTTTGATAGATGGGAACTAATAGGGATCTCGCGGTTGGCCGATCTTTGGACAAAAGTGGAGGTTCTACCCTTCACAGCCCTCCAACAAAAATATGAACTCACAGAATCGGAGAGATTCAGGTGTCTACAGATAAGGCACGCTCTACATGCAGTCTTCCCGAGAGGGGAGATTCCTCCCGAAGCCTCTACTCTCGAGGATAGGCTTTTGGACGGTTATATGCCCAAGAAGGCAATTTCCCTGACATACTCGAAATTGATAAATCACTCACCTGATCCCCTTCCTCAACTTCGTGCTAAGTGGGAAAGGGACCAAACGGAGCTTGACGAGGACGAATGGATGGAGGCACTAGCGTCCCCAAGGGAAGGGGCAATATCCTCTAAGTTGAAGTTGGTGCAATTGAAAATACTGCACAGAATCTATGTTACTGGGCCAACATTGGTCAGGATGGGATATGGCACTGATACTAGTTGTCGACGGCAATGTGGCCAGGAAGGCACTTTTTTTTACATACTATGGGAATGCCCACATATAGCTAGATATTGGAGAGCGGTTCACTCCTGTATGGGGGAGGTTATGGGTCAGACAATAACTATGGAGACCAAGCGCTGTCTCCTAAATATATGGGAGCCAACGGACCTGGGTAGCAAAGAGAAAACCTGGGTGACTCTGGGATTGATGGTCGCCAAGAAAATGGGGGGTACGCGCAACCCCGATACTAAGAGAATGGGAGGGTGACATGGATTGGTGCATGTATCGAGAAAAAACAGTGTATGTATCTCGAGGCTGCCCTAAGAAATGGATGCAAATATGGGGGAAATGGAACGACTACAGAGGCAACATCTGTGAACCACCAGCATTGCCGGCGCGGCCGTCCCTGGGAGAGTCAACACCCTAATATTTCAATGTTCACTGTAAAGTAATCTGTATATGAGAATATGGTACTGTATGTAATGTATCGACTATCATGCTATTTGCCTTGGACCATTTACAAGCTGTGACAGTGTTTGGTTAATAATAAAAAGAATTTGGAAAAAAAAAATAGGAAAGGCTCATCAACCCAGGAACACCAGCCCTGAGTTGAGGTGCACTACTTTTTAGGCAGCTTTGTGCCTGTGATTCAGCAACATGTTGCTACTCACTGCACAAGACAGCTATTGGATGTAGTGAACTGATCTATTGCCTCATGCTGTATTCTGTGGTGGGCCGAAGCAAAATGTCAATGATACTTGAACAAAGTAGTATATAAAGAAGGCTGGCAGGAAGCCCATATATGTATATATCGATACTTGAACAAAGCAGTAGATAAAGAGGGCTGGCAGTAAGCCCATATGTGTATGTATGTATGTTTGTAATTTTATGTGCCTAAAAATAAGTATAGGTGTCAGGTGGTCTTGTATTGCCTGACTTGGTCATTGATTTTGTCTGGGAGAAGCTTTACAGATAATATTTGACAAGGTGACAAGTTTCCCCAGCCATTAGAAATTAGTGGCAGTTGTGCACTCCTGAGGGCCCTTCAAAGTATCTGGTGTGCTACTTATTCTCAATACCAGTGGCAGCTCCTGGAGGGAGTGTTGCGGGCGGTGGGGCGGGGGAGGGGCAGGGTGGGGGGTAGTAAACTACGGCGTACGGCCGAACAGATTTAAGTAACTAAATAAAACGAATTACATTGCGTGCGCTGCATCGCCATTTGCGATGCAGCGCGTGCAATGTAATTTGTTTTATTTATTTATTTAGTTACTTAAATCTGTTCGTCCGTACGCCGTAGTTTACTGCCCCCACCCTGCCCCGCCCCACCCCACCGCCCCGCAACACTCCCTCTAGGAGCCTCCACTGCTCAATACTACTGTAGGAAGCTGGCTCTCTATATAGTGTACTAAAAAGAAGTACACTGTGCAGAGAGTCCAGAGAATCCCCAAATGGTACACTGAGGTAAAAACAGATCATTTTAATGCTATTTTTGCGGTAGTGTGGGCGAGCTGTTACTTATGTTATGTTATTTTATGTTATTTTAATTTGTATCGCGCACAGATACTCGTGAGTGTCCCGGCGCGGAGCAAAGAGAGGTAACCAACAGAGAATTAGGCAAAGAGATAGGTTTTCAGGTTCTTCTTGAAGATGCGCGGGTCCTGGATATTCCGAAGTGTGATAGGAAGAGCGTTCCAGGCAACAGCCGTTTTCCTCGCCAAGGAGCTGCCTCCAAGCCTCTGACATTGGAAGCGGGGAACCAGAGCTTAGCGCTGGGACAGAGACCGCAGATGACGTTCTGGAGTATAGAAGGCGAAGCGTTTCTGTAAGTAGGTGGGACCAAGCCCATGAAGAGCACGATGGGCCATGACCAGGGATTTAAATTTGACCCGTTCAACCACCGGAAGCCAGTGCAGAGAGCGCAGGTAAGGTCTCATGCTAGTCCTGGCCGGAATTTCCAGAAGGAGTCTGGCTGCCGCATTCTGGACCACCTAAAGTTTCTTTAACCGGTAGTCCGGAATACCCACATAAAGGGCATTGGCATAGTCCAATCGAGACAAAATAAGGGCGCAGATGACGGACTCCTTCGCCTTCATAGGTAGGAGCGGTAGAAATTTTCTCAAAGATTTCAACAGCCCAAAACAGGTACCCGCAAGTTTCTTGATCTGTGTGGCGAAGGAAAGATTTTCCTCGAACCACACCCCTAGGTTCTTGGCCGGCTTCCCTATAGAGGTGGGGCTGGGAAACTCAGGGGGCCAGAAAGTATCTCTAAAATTCGGCGGGAACTTTCCATAGAGAAGAATCTCTGATTTTTCTTCGTTGCATTTGAGTTGTGCTGCGGCAAGCCAATGAAAAATAGAGGACAGGCAGTGTTGGGCAGAGGAAACCGAGTCCACATTCTTGTCCCAGGTGAAAAGGAGCTGGGTGTAATCAGCATAGGCCATGACCTTAGCCCCAAGTTGCTCTGCTAGGTACACCAGAGGTGTGACATAGATATTAAAAAGAAGGGGGCTAAGGGAGGACCCCTGCTGAACCCCTGTGATCACTACCTGAGCAGAGGAGGAGGACGGAAAAAGCCATATCTGTTGAGCCCGTCCTTCCAGGAAGGATTTGAGCCATCCCCACACCGCGCCTGACACCCCTATCTCTGTTAGCCGTGATAGGAGGAGGGAGTGAGGGACAGTGTCGAACGCCGCGGACAGGTCAAGCAAAACCAACGCTGCTTTCCCGCCGGCATCCAAACACTCCCTAATTGACTCCACAACCTCCACCAGGGCCGACTCGGTGCTGTGGGAGGCTCTGAACCCTGACTGGGCTGGGTGTAACAGGTCCTCTCTCTCAACAAACTCCGTGAGTTGTCTGTTCACCACCTTCTAGCATACCTTGGCCAGGCTAGGTAACAGGGAGATGGGCCAATAGTTTGTTAGGATGAGAGGATCGTGGGACGGCTTTTTTAAGAGAGGCACAATCTTTGCCTGCTTCCAGGCTTCTGGTATGCAGGCATCCACCAGGGATAGATTGATAATGCCGTTGACCTCGTTATTAATGGTCTCGGCAACAGCTGCCAGCATTCTAGCCGGGCATGGATCCGAGGGGGTGCCCGACTTCAGGCCCCTAAGAATTTTAAGGGACTCAGAAAGGTCCACGGGCTTGAAGGTGTGCAGAGAATGCTCTGGATCAACTGGTGGTGATACCATCATTGTCCTGGTGTCCATATTACAGGGGGCAAACGCCGCCTGAATAGAAAAGATTTTGTCCCGGAAGAAATTAGAAAGGCTCTCACACCAGGTGTCTGTAGATCTAGACTCCCTAGATAGAGCAGCAGGGGATGTGAAACTCTGTACAATAGAAAAGATTTCTTTAGCGTTGTTTTTAGCTAATTCAATGCGAGAGGCATAGAATTCCCTCTTTGCCTGGTTAATTGCATCATAGTAGATTTTTTGTTGAAAGCGGAGCCTCTGCTTGGCTATCAGAGGGTAGTGCTAAGCATTTGTTGTACTCAACGGAGGCAATAAATGAGACACACACTCAAGTATAAATCCGAGACCAATTTATAGAAATAATATCGATTTTTATAGAATTGTTAAGACCAAGAACACAGTTCTAAGGTAAATACTTTCAGAGTTACAATTTTTCAAAGTTTGGAAGAATGTGCAATTACGCACCATAGGAAACAATGGGGAAAACGCAGAATAATGCATAGATAATCAGGCAATGCTTTCACGATGTTCATCTACTTGTTTTAGGTCAATGTCAGGACCAGGTCCAAAGTTCCCACAACAGAAGTTCGGGAGAGTACCGGATCGGGCGGGAGCAGAGTGCTTAGGGTCTTGAAAACTGGTGAGTAAAGACGAAGAGGGCCACTTCAAAACACACTGCACAGAGGGACTGACAGGTAAGTCTGGTGGGGTTCCTTTGGGGGAGGAGGTCGCAAGGGCTTGGGGACCATGGGAGCACAGCTGGTTAGTTGATGCCAGGGCCGCTGCATTCGGGTGCAGAACGAACAGGTCAGCCGGGTGTTGTGCATCTTGAGGTCCTCGTGGTCAGGAGCAGCCAACTTTGAGAGGTGATCTTGGGACAGCTGGTCCACTCAGGAAGTGAGTCTCAGGTATCTCAATGCCCCTCAATGAGGGTGCTTGCTTCTGGTGCTTTGGGACTCTTCTTATTGGTATTTTCTGTTGGGAGTCCGGTACCCCAGGTATTGGTACGCCGTGGCTCCAGTAGGTCTTCGTGTCTCCAAACTTGAGCTATTGCACCTTTTCTTGCTTCGGTGCTACGTCGAGGTCATTGGGGAGCGGCAAGTCACCAAACTAGACTTCGTGGGATGGGTGACTGCAGATTGCAGGGGAGTGATACCTTCACTTCAAGGGAGCCTCTTGGTGATTTCTTGAAGGTTGGAGGTGTTCTGGGGTTCTTGGAGTCCTTTTAGGTTTCAGGACAACACAGCAGCAGCGATTGGTGCCTTTTTCTTCTGCAGCAGGGCTTCAGGTCTCGTGCAGCGTTTTTTTTTCTGTCCTGGTCTTCTCTTGTCCATGAATCTGATGTTTAGATCCCGGGATGCCACCTAAATACTGAATTTAGGGGCGTTACAAGGGGAGACAAGTAGTAGCCAATGGGCTACCTACCTTTAGGGTGTCTATACCCTCTAGTGACCACTTCCTGTGGGAAGAAGCACTACCAAAGATAGGTTGTTTTTTCATCATCCAAATATGGTGGCATTTCAGGAGAGGGGTTCACCTCACCTGCCCCATCCTAGGGGTGGTGTAGGCTAAGTGGGGACCCTTCTCCTAATCTCACTAAATTTCCCACCTTTCCTCCCACCAAAAGTGGAGCAGGAAAAGGGGCTTGGCTTGGCAAGTCAGGAACCACACCAGTGCTTGGTAGGTTGTCAGGGAACCCTCTGAAAGGGTCACCTGTGTGAATTTATTAATAAATCCATCACTGGCACCAGTGAGTATTTATTAAGACAAGATGTTTGGTACAAAACATCTTAGAGATAAGTGAAGCCATCATGGAGCTAGAAAACTTGTGTTGACAGGTATCCAGCCCATACACTCTTCATGGCTTCCCTGTGCTCTTATAACATCCCTGAATAGACTGGACATTGTCGGGGCATATCTGCTCATGATGATATGCCCTCATAGAATATAGTGCACCCTGCCTTAGGGCTAAAGGCCTGCAGTAGGGTTATCTTACCTATATCTTATGCAGTGTATGGGTGACATGGCACATAGGGCTGTCTGCCATGTTGACTCTTTGATTTTCTCTGCACCAAGACATGCAGCCTGCAATGGCTGAGTGCATAGCCTTGGTGAGGGGTCTCTGGGGTGGCACAACCAGTGCTGCAGCCCCAGAGGACCCTCTTCAGTACCCATGCCCTAGGTACCAGGGACACAATTTAGATGGGGCTTACAAGGGTAGCTGCTGTGCCAATCGTGGTACAGTATTTGGGAAACTGGGAACCTAGTTTGCAGGGACCTAGTGCACTTATAGTTTGAAATCACATCAGGCGAAAAGTGGGTGCTAACCAATGCAAAAAGAGGCACTTTCCTACAACTACAATAGCAGGATCTTAGGACAAAGTATTTCACAGTCATCATGTTTTTAATTTCCAGACCTTTCATTCAGGGCAGCTGAGGAGAAACCCATCGTATGTTAAGGGCTGTCCACGTTTAGCTTCATCATCTCCATGAGACATTGGACTGTACTCTATTCTCTGTACATCAGGGCCTACTCACTAAGATATCATGGAGGTTACCCCTGTAGTACTCCTTTATGTACTCTTACATGCCTGATGAATTAGCCACTAAACAAAATGAGGGAAAAATGAAACTATTCAGGGATTCATACACTATCAGTACAAATATAAAAGACCGTGCCTTCTTTGCACTTTTACTGATAGGGATTTGGAAGTTTCAGGGTCTGTTCACAAAGACATGTCAGAGTTCGTAAAAGAGTACTCCTATAGTACTTCTTCCCATGCTCATAAATGCTTTTGTGAACCTGCCCCAGTGTGCTTTCCATCAGACTTCCTCCTACAACTTGTCCTCATAAACGGGGCCTAGCTCTTCACCCCCCCCTTGACATGTATGTCCTAGGATCTGAAGCCAGGAATTGGTGCAGCATTCTATAAAACCCTGATATGAAGGTTTTATAGAATGATGCCATGTGTAGATGAGAGCATCTATTAAAAAGGAATCAGAAAGTGGAAGTGCCCACTCTGATCACATCAAACAATTGTTTTCCATTTCTCAAACAGGCGGGCTGAACTCGTATTGAAAAGGTGCAAAGGTCGCACCATTTCAAAGCAGGTACATCCATTGTCTCCAGATCAAATTATGGATCTGAGCTTACATAGTCTGAGGGGTAGGTCTTACTGGTTTTTTACTGGATACTTTTGGACCAACTTTTTTAGGGTCCTCAGTTTCTGTAGCTATAATGTACAGAAGAATATTTTGAAAAAATAACCACCCTTTTTAACCATAGAAGACGAGAATAAAAAAATTCCAAAAACCTCTAGGGGCCAAATTCAAATATATTTTAAATTCTGGGGCCTATTCACAACGAAATGGTGCAGCGTGGCACTGCAAGCAATTTAGCAACGCCGCGCTGCGTCATTTAAAAAAAGGCAGGGATGCATCGTATTCACAAGAATACTGAGCACCCCTGTGTTTTCCCTTGCATCTGCGCTAAAAAAGCTGCCTAGCACCAACGCAGACACCCTTGCCATGGTGCAAGACTGTCTGCGTTGCAGGGATGATTGTTTATGTGCATGAAGGGACACCTTTTTGAGGCTTGTATAACTTTTTTTAGGCACTTTTACCGAAAAGCCTTGGAAAGCATATAGATTGTGAGGCAGGAGATTATTTTTAATAATGCTCATCCTCCATATTCAGCAGATGACTGGACTGGTCCATCTACCTAGATCTGATCTGATCTCCTAGAACAACGATGAGTAGGTTGCTTCATATAATATCAAAGGATTATTGGTTAAAATTGGTTAATGTATAGCCAAATAATGCATTTGTTTATTCGTCCAGTTAAAAGGGAGTAGCTTAATAAGATGATATACGTCAGAAGTTGGGAGAGTTAAAATATGAAGCTGAATTATTAAAAAAGTGTATTTTGAAAGCAGGTACTTCTTCGATTCATTTTGGCCCACAATTCAGGCACAGGCATGAGTGGCTCAATGTTATACATCTGTGAAAAACACAAGATTATACTTATTAACCTTTAATTTATAACCCTTTTTCCCTGAGCTGGACCTAGTTTTCCGTGTCCAATGTTTCATTACTTTGCTGGATATGTTTCAACTGCATCAGCTTTTAGACCTAGTGCTGTTTGCCACAGTGTCTCTTTCCTCTACTGTGCCACTTTGGCTCAGCCACAGGATTATGGCAATTACCTCCATCGCAGGTGAAGGACAGGCCGACAGGGAAAGTCCAGCAATATCTAGGGTTTTCTTCAGCGAGTAAGATTTGTCTTCTATGAAGAGTAGCTGGATCACCTCCTGAAAACTCCAAAGACATCTAATTCTTTATTTGGTTTCATAATTGGTAAATATGGGCCCGATTCACAAAGGTAAACTATCACTTTTGTGTCAGTTCACTCTTTTTTTTCGCCGTTCACAAACAAATGGTTTAGTAGTAAGTTTACGAGTGTGGAGATTCCGCAGTCGAGGTGGAGAACTCAGCACATCAGAAGGATACACAGACATCTCTCTTTATGTACTGTGTCTCCTCCCAGACTGCGGAGTCTCCACAGTTGTAAACTTACTATTAAATCTTTTGTTTGAGAATAGCGAATAAGAGTAAACTTTCACAAAAGTGTAAGTTTATCTTTGTGAATGAGGCCCTCAGTCTATACCATCTGAATGTGTTCTCTCTCTCTTTCCGTTTGGGCTTAGCAAGGAGAACACTATGGCTACGATTTGTTTGGCATTCAATGCCGTTAAGATCTCTTCAATAAATCCTGCAACAGTTTCTATCAACTCCTTCCTTCAAGTTAGTAATCTGTAGACTCTCACCCGTGGTGTTAACATTTGAGTTCAAGCAGTGTGGCCTTCAGCTCTGTACATTTTGCCTGAAAATTGTTCTATTTTTTAAGAGATTGTCAATTGTCTTCCAGCAACAACACATCATATTTCCTTTAAGATCCTGGTCAAGTCCTGCTTCACGTACATTAGACCTATTTGATGCTTCTTGATCTCTGCTCGGAGATGACGTAGGCATTCAACTTGATCCTTCTTTGTTATAAGCTGAGGGTCTGATGTATGTGTCATGGGGGCCTCTGAGTGTCATCACTGTCCCAATAAACCGCTATCATTTCTTTGGATCACAAATAAGCAGCAGATGGTCTAGGGAAGTGAATAATTAGCTACCAGTCAGTTTCATTGAAGTAGCCTAAGGTCTTTCAGTAAGTTAGTTGATTCACTACATTTGATGTTTTCATATATTTTGATTTTTGTGTTTTTTCCGGCGTCCTCAAAACAAAGACAATTGAAATATGTACTTCATTACTAGCTTCTGCATATGTTAGTAGTTTTTATTACCTAACAGAATACAGGAAACGTTATAGATTGTTTAGATCTCATTTACTAGGACTCTTGTTGATGCCCTTGATGGAGCAAGGTTTCAAAATTGAAACTTGCTTGTATGCAATCTTCCTCATAGTATTAATATATTAAAATTTGTACTGTCAATACTAATCCTTGCATTCACAAACACGAAAGGGATAGACGCTTGCCTATGTGTTTTACTAATGAATAACGCTTGTCCATAAACCAAGATGGCCGCTAAAAGCGCAGGACTTTATTGCGCATGTCACAACCTGATCACATGGTGTGACGTCTTTCTTTGCTTGGTGGGAAACTTCTGCTTCTGCGCAGTGTGTATTAAAATGGCCGCTAAATTTTTTCACATGCTTAAGCTTGCTCTTATGTCATTATTAAATTGTCGTTCTCTTAACGCTACTAATGCAGGATAGTATTATGATTAAATGGGAATAGAGTTAGGGAAAGTGGGTATACAGTGAAACTTTTTATTTGTGATTTTAATATTTTCTTCTTGCACTTTTAGTAATTCGTAAATTTGGGCCTGGGTTGGTGTCTTGAAACTCGAGAGACAGAGGGTTCTGCGCATGTGTCCTGTATGCCTGCCAAGTGAAGTCAACTTGGACGTCTCCCAAGGCCACGACCTATTGGCCGAAGATGATGTACCCAATGTTTCCGGCGGAACAAATTGTTACTTTTCTCTTGTAAAATATATAACATTTGTCATGAGACGGGTGGGAAATAAAGCGAATGTATTAATTTGAAGGGGAGGGAACGTAAAGACAATAGGCTTTACAATTTAGGCCAAATTGACATGGTGCGAGAATCCACCTCCTGTCCCTGTCCAATCAGAAGTAGTGGTCCCATATTTTAGCAACATTAAGGGGAGGTACATGGGCGTAGAAGGGTATAATAGAAAATAGTATTAGTAAATTAGTCAGAGCAGGATTCCAAAAGAGCATACTTTCACAAAGCACAGGAGAGCGGAGATGCTGACAGAAGAGCTCCAGACTGCCCAGCTGATCGGTTGCTGACTGAATTCCTGTCCGGAGGAGGTCCTGAGGAGGGGCGGCGGAGTCCATTAGACGGGAGAATCGAGAGAAGTCGAGTATCAGAGAGGGGAACGGCGCAGGCGTCGTTGTAGAGAGGTCACCGGTCCTGTCCTGATCCTGGAAGAAGTCTTTACTCTTCATCCTTCCTGGGTCCTATCTTTTCCAACTCCTTGGCTAAGGGGCTTGGTTCTCGCATTTTAGGTAATTATACTGCAACCTTTAGTTGCGCTGCTGTCTCTATCTTCTCCTCTTCCTTAAACACCGTCATTTATTAGCAAAATCATTTCTATGCTTTTTCTTGGGTATTTCAATCAAGTACCGTGTTTTCTGTATTTTACTCTGCTAAAACTTTAGATAAACATTTTAAAACTTCCTGACTCAGTGATTATTTCAGGATTATGTACTATAATGAATGTCACTCATTTTAAACTTCCCAATTAGCAAAGGATCCATTGGTAAGTTATTACTCTTCAATCAGAAGGTAATTGGTAGCAGGGACTTTGATAAAAGAGTACATTTGACACCCAGCGTAAGTATTAGTGTAGTGTGAATGTATGGGCCCAAGTGAGTATATGGTGTATGAATGCAGTTGGCTAATATTGCGCTGGATCAGTTTTCTGGTAAGCAGAGGACGGTTGTTGTTACTCTTTGTTAATTGGGTAATGAGAATTTTATTTGTATTTTTATGAACTAACATCCGCTTATTTTTGAGTTTTTTGTTATATGTTGTCCAGAATACCCCGAGGTAGGTAAAAAAGAATAGTGGGTGGCAAGTGGAAGCCATACTGCAATGAGGTTATCTGTCAGGCAGAAATAGTACTGATAAGTTAAGCAGGACTTCAAGTACTCGTTAGGGACTCTATGCGTGTGAGTAATAGCAAAAAGGGTACGCTGATAAAAATTTGATGTTATATCACCTAGTAAGGGTAACATTGGAGAAGTAACAGGTACTTCTGGAGCTTGTGTGAAGAGTAGACGGAAGTGTTTTACTCGTAGTGTATGTATTAGTAAACGGAAAGGTTTTACTAAAGTGTGGAAGAAACTATCTTTTTCGAAATTAGTGGAAACTGGCACGATAGCGAATGTTTTATGTTGTTACTGAAATTTAATTAAGATTTATAGAGAAAATAAGTTTGCGTAAATTTTGTAAAGGGAGGGTCAGTTGCCGGAGAGGGAACTGACGTCACAAAACGCCGCGCTGTGGTAGGTTGAAACAGCATGTGTGGAAAAACCCTTGTAAAGGAGGGGTGAGTAGTCAGGAGTAGTATTGACGTCAAAGGAACCGCGCTGGGATTGGTTAAACCAGCGAGGACAGAAAAGAGCAGATTGTAAAGGAGGGGTTGACAGAGAAACGTCACCAAAAAGCCGCGCAAGGATTGGCTCGGAAATAAAAGATAGCAGACATTTGATTGGTCGAAAATATAGAAGCAAAATTCTTAGTGGATAAGGATTGCATGTTAAAACGTGATCCGACTTTAACAGGAACTCGTCCGGATAGGAGATTCCTAGGTTTTGCAGAATATAATTTTGTACACAGAAGATTAGATAGAATGTACGGAGAAAAGAGAAAAATGTCATTATTACAAAAGATTAAGAATTATTTTAAAAAGGACAAACCAATCAAAACTAGAGAAGGAATTATTATTCCACCAGCTAAAACGCCAGCATCATTTATGATGATGGAGAGAGGTTATCATACCTGTGTATGGATGGAAAATTGGATAGAATACACCAAAAATGATGGAGTATTAGCATTTCCCCAGAATGGCACATTCAATGGGCGAATTCTTCAGAACTTAAGATTGAGGATGAATGACTTAGAACCCAGACCTAGATTAACCCAGTACGAAGCTCTAGAAGAATGGGAAACCGAGGCATTTGAGCGGGATAGATCTAGAAGTAATAGGAGTTATCCAGGATTTTACCCCAGATATTTACGTGAGTCGAGAGAGGGTCAGATGAAACAATGGAGAAGGACAATGATTACAGAGGGACTCTATCCATTATTCACAGAAGGAGAGAAATCAGGAGGGAAATGTACGGAAAAGAAAACATTTAATGAGAAATGAGGATTCAGAAGACGAATTTATGGAAGAAATGTTAAGAAATCCCCCACCATATCAGGAAGGGACAAGTGGATGTCCTCCTAGTGCACCACCACAAACTCCCATGGTACCAAAGGTAATGCATGAATTCACCCCGACTAGAATACTTCATGACAAAGAAAAAGTAGCCCTAGAAAAAAACAGAGCAGAATTAATACAGAAAATAACTCAGATAAAAGTACATCCTGATTCGTTGACCATACCAGTAACAATTGGTCCAGTAGTTCCATTATATGGTACTCAGGGAAAGTGTCCTCAACCCATACTTGCACCTACTCCTGTGAGTAATCCCAGACCTGACGCTCCAGTTATTATTGAGGATCAATTTAGTGACTGTGAATCCACAATATCACTTATGGATTTGCCTATTCGAGGTTCTGTAAATAGTACTCCAAGAAAAGATGTACCTGGAGGTTCAAAAGATGTAAGTTTAGTAACTTCATCAGGAGCAAAAAGTGCTACCATAGTAACACCTGAAGATCTAGAAAGATGGGTACAAGGGTCAGTTAAACAGTGCACACCTCCAAAAGTACTGGATATCCATAAATTGAAAGTTGAATTAGAAGAAATAATAGCAGGAAATGTAGGAGTAGAACGCTTGAATACCTATGATGAAGAAGAATTATTATTCTTGTGCAGGAGTATCACTAGAAATGTAAAGATATTCCATGAAAAATTGTCCAACTTAGCATTACAGATGGGAATCGAAATAGGGAGATCAAAAGTATTACAGAAACCCTATAGAGCAGAATTTGCAGACAAGGATTTAGAAAATATGAATGCATCTGGAAGATTACAAATAAGAGAATTAATGTTAGTTTTACAAAAATGGGGAGATCTAGATAAATGGAGGTCTAGATGGGCCAAGAAAAAGGAAGAAGCACGAACAAGTAGAACAGCATCAGAATATGTGATGAAGGAAGCAGGAAAAGCAGACCAAATGTATCCAATGCGAGAAGTTGCGGGAGGAGGATATGTACATGTCCCATGGAGCAGACAGGATATTTTATCATTTACGAATGATTTTCCAAAGCTGAGAGAAAAACCAATTGAATGGTACAAGCAGGTTGAAAGGTTTGTGAAAGTGTCAAAGGTATTGTTGAAGGATTTAGATGGTTTGTTTGACATAGTGGTACCTGCCGATTTATGGACAGATTGTAAGATCACAGTCGATTGGCCTAGTGATGAATATCCTAGAGATCCGAAAACAGGTGCCCCGTCAAATGATGTGATGAAAAAGTATCAGCAGGTGATAACATACCTGAAAGGGAAAATACCCCGAAAGAAACAGATTGGGTGAAAATAGATCGAACAACCCAAGAAGCCAGTGAAACAGTACATTCCTATTATGAGCGTTTATTGCAGGTGTTTAAACAGTATAGTGGATTCGAGGACATTGGAGACAAAAACATGAGTCAGTTTGTGTATCGGTTTGTTTACGGTCTGAAGCCAGAGATTTGCCAGATGATTAAACAACATATGCTGTGTTGGCAGGGAAAGCCCATAGATGAGATTCTGAAGTATGCAAAATATTGTGGAGACGATATTGAGGATAGACACAAGAAATTGCAGGAAAAAGTGATGTGGGCTCAGGTGAAAATGGCAGAGAAGCAGGGAATTAATTTGGAAAATCTGAGTGAAAATCCAGGAAAAGATTCTGGAACGAGTGGTGATACGGGAAATGGTGGAAAATTTAGAGGACGAATGAGTAGAGAAGAAGCAAAAAGAAATTTCCTTGTCATGGATGCGGAAAATTGGGGCATTGGAAGGATGAATGTAAAACGATTCGGAATAATAATGGCCCAAATCAAAACTTAAATCCACAGACGCAGAATGACTCACAACAGGGTGTAAATCCCCAGAGTCAATTACCACCTCCACCTGTTCAGGGTAATGTAAGCAGAGCAAAACATGGTACAGACATTAGATACCCAGGAGGGAGTGGTAAGAATGATTATATGACATCACAATTTCTTTTGCAGGACAATTATTGTAAATTCGACTCATGACGGTGCCTAGGAGAGGGGAAGAAGGAGTGCATACTTGGCGCATCCTCACAGGTAGATCAGTCTGGTCCATATGTTGAAGGAAATGTGAAAGGTAATGATATTACTTTCCTTTTGGACACTGGTGCTACCAGGTCTACTGTGAGATCAGCAGACATCCCAGACCTTCCTCTCTCTGGTGAAGATATCCAAGTAGTAGGGGTAGCTAATCAAAGAATTAGAACACCTCTTACAGAACCAATGGAAGTCAAAATAGGAAACTTCAGAGAAATGCACCAATTTGTAGTGTGCGATTCTAGCCCAGTAAATTTATTAGGTAGGGATTTATTGTGCAAAATGAACTGTACAATTTTCTGCACGCCGGATGGTGTGGCAGTTCAGACACCAGATGAGGACCATGTTTATAAAATTATGGTTGCAAAACAAGGTACAGAAATAGATGAAATGTTTTCGCTGATAACAAAAGATGAGTTGCCAGAAGAATTAAAAGGTACAGTAAACTCAATAGTATGGGATTTCACCGGAAAAGAAGTAGGACTTATGGCAAAAATAGATCCAGTTCAAATTACAGTAAAAGAAGGTGCAATTTTCCCAAATACTAAACAATACAAAATGAGTGCAGAAGTAAAAGCAGGAGTCATTGAAGAAATCAATCGAATGGAAAAACAAAACATACTAAAAGAAGTAATGAGTAGCCCATGTAATTCACCAATCATGGGACTAAAGAAACCTAGTGGAAAATATAGGATTGTTCAGGATCTGAGGAAAATAAATAAGATTGTAGAACCATGTTGTCCCATAGTACCAAATCCTGCAGTAATTCTATACCAGATCCCTTGGAATGCAGGATGGTTCACAGTAATTGATTTGTGTCAAGCATTCTTTTCAATACCATTGCATCCAGACAGACAGTATCTTTTCTCATTTAAATTTGAGAACAAAGTCTATGTGTGGAACCGTGTTCCTCAGGGGTACACAAAAAGTCCTTCAATTTTCAATCAGATACTGAAAAAGTGCCTTGAAAAACTAGTGATGCCAGGAAGCTCAGTTTTAGTTCAATATATCGACGACTTGTTAATAGCTTCGACCACCAGAGAAGACTGTGTTGTTGATTCCATAGCATTATTAAATCTTTTGGCTGAGGAAGGGCATAAAGTCTCACCTGAAAAGTTATAGTTTTGCAGGACAGCTGATAAATATCTGGGACACCAAATTGAGAGGGGAAAAAGAAGAGTAACCTCTGAAAGAGTAGAATTAATAAAGAGAATGCAAATGCCTGTAACTCAAAGACAAGTGAGAATGTTCCTAGGAATAGTAGGATACTGTCGACAATGGATACCAAATTTTTCCATGTTGGCTAAACCCTTAATTAACATGACGAAAAAGAAAGCAAAGGACCCTGTTGAATGGGAGGATGAAAGTGTAGAAGCTTTTGTAAAATTGAGAAACGCACTTTGTTCAGCACCTGCCTTAGGCATGCCTGATTATAAAAGAGAATTCGCATTATTCTGTCAAGAGAGAGAAAATTGTGCACTTTCTGTCCTAACTCAGAGACATGGACTAGACAGACGTCCTATAACATATTTTTCTGCTACATTGGACCCAGTAGCAGCCGCGTTGCCAGGATGCTTAAAAGCAGTAGCAGCGACGTGTTTGAGCATTGAACAAAGCGAATCAATTGTGATGGGACATCCTGTAAAAGTGTATGTTTCACATGCAGTTGTCATTCTGTTGACAAGAACCCGAACTCAGCATCTTACTCCTAGTCAGCTGACTAAATATGAGAGGATAATAATGGGTGCTGAAAATGTGACCATGGTAAGGTGTACAATAATAAATCCAGCAACTTTATTGCCAGACCCATATCATGAAACAAATAAAGATGACAAAGAAGATGAACATGATTGTGTACAAATTACAGAATTATGTACAAAACCACGCCCAGACATAGAGGAACAGCCTCTTAAAAAGCCAGACAGGGAGTTATTTGTCGATGGTTCATGTCAAAGACAGGAAGATGGTAAACTAACTGCTGCCTATGCGGTATGTGTATTAACTGGAATAGTTGAAGCATCCTATTTACCAGGAGTCAAATCTGCACAAGTAGCTGAATTGATTGCTTTGATAAAAGCTTGCAAAATTGGGAGGAATCAGAGAGTGACCATATTTACTGATAGTCAATATGGTTACGGGGTCGTGCATGATTTTGGCCAACTGTGGATGCAGAGGGATTTCATGACTTCTTCAGGATCCCCCATTAAAAATGGACAATTTGTAAGGGAATTGCTAGATGCAATACAATCACCAAAAGAATTGGCTGTGGTGAAATGTGCCGCACACCAGTCAGGAGATGACTGGGTGGTAGTCGGCAATAGATATGCAGACTTGGTGGCTCAACATTGTGCCAAAACCAGAACGTCAGTCAATAAGAGGGTGAAAAGAATGGGAATCAGCTGCCAACTTATGCTGTATATGCCACCTGAAACTTGGAATGAAGTGAAGAAATTGCAAGATGAGGTTGATGAAAGTGAGAAGAATTTGTGGATCAAAGTGGGTTGCTCCCAAAGAGGAGAAGATGAAGTGTGGATCAGTGCAGATGGCAGACCAGTCATGCCAGACTGTTTACTCTCACAAATGGCTAGAATGCACCATGGAGACTCACACATAGGGAGAGATGCAATGATTAGGCTGTTCAGACAAAATTGGTACAATCCCAAATTCAGGGCTGTTGCAGAGAGTCTTTGCCAGAGATATCTAACTTGCCAAATGCATAATCCAGGCAGGAAAACGATAATTGGGTTTGGGAAAATTGGAAAGGCAGAGGGCCCATTTATAAGACTCCAATTCGACTTCATACAGTTACCCCCATGCAGAGGACTAAAATATGTACTAGTCATAGTGTGTCTGTTTTCAAAGTGGGTGGAGGCTTACCCTACTAGGAGAAATGACAGTATTACAGTTGCAAAACTGTTGTTACGTGAGCTCATACCTAGGTTTGGTTTCCCAGTATCTTTGGAATCAGATAGAGGAAAACATTTTAACAGTGAAGTAATCAAACTAATCTGTGAAGCATTTCAAATCAGGCAGAAATTGCACTGTGCATATCGCCCAGAGGCTTCTGGAGTGGTTGAACAATTAAATGGCACTATAAAGTCAAGATTGGGAAAAATGTGTGCATCAACATCATTAGAGTGGCCAGACACATTGCCACTTGTCTTGATGGGACTCAGAAGTATACCTGACAGAACGACAGGATTGAGCCCCCACGAAATAATGATGGGAAGAGCAATGAGACAAACACATGTTCCCACAAACAAACTGGTGAATATATCTGATGATATGGTTTTGGATTATTGCAAAGGATTGGCTGACCTAGTGCGTTCGGTCTCTCATCAGGTTGGAGAAGACGCAGTTTCCAGGCAGCCTGAACTAGAACATGATCTGAATCCTGGGGATTGGGTGGTAGTGAAGAATCACACCAGAGAAACGTGTCTATCACCCAGGTGGAGCAAACCTTGTCAAGTCATATTGACCACCAATACAGCAGTGAAGTGTGCAAGATTTCCTAATTGGATTCATGTAAGCCACACAAAAAGAGTACCAGAACCTGAAGAAGAGAATCCACAGACAACGCCAATCACTGAAGAAGCTGAAGGTTGCCCAGCTGAGGAATCTCAGGCTAGAGGTTCGAGAGAAGCTGACGGAGAACAACCGAGCATAAGTCAGGATTGGGTACCAGTGGTAGAAGTTCCTGAAGTATATTACAGAACAAGAAATCAAACAAAATTGGAAGAAATTGAAGAAGATCAGATAGGTGAAGAAGAAGAAGTTCAGGATCAAGAAGAAAAGATAGTAAAAGATCCCGAACTAAATCAGATAGGGAAAGAAAATTGGAATAAAAACAGTGAAGATCTAATAAACTTTGAAGAGGGACAGACAGGTTTAGAAGAATCAGGTCAGGCTGCAGAAGTTCACAGTACAATAAGCCCTGATCAGAAGCAGTTAGATCAAGAAGAATTCTCTAAAGAAAAAGGGGTTAATACAAATGAACATAAAGAAATAAAAAAGGAACAAAGCCAACATCTTGAAAGTCATTGTGGAGCTACTGAAGAGAAACCAATCAGACCTGAAAAAGAACAAACAAAAGAGACAGTAATCAAAGAAAACAAAACAGTATTGAGCAGTGAAAATAACGAGATCTTTGAAGACGTAAACAGATAAACAGTGCCAACAAAGAAAACAAGAAAAGGAGATCATTGGCCAAGTGTCATTAAAAGAGTAAAGTACCACATAACAACCAGAAGTGAAGATCCAGAACAAGTACCTGAAGTAACAAGTCAAACTGAACAAGAGAAAAAGTCAGGAAAAGAAAAAGTAAAAGACTGAGACTTGTGAATAACAAATTCTAAGGTCCTGACTGGACTTATATCATTCTTGAAGATTTTGAAAGCTCAGAGTCAAGTGACAGTGGTGGCGAAGGAACAAGTGCAGAACTAACATACGAAGAAGAAACAAGACCACCCTGACTAAACAAAAGAATCATCTAAAGAAAAGAAGAAGAGATAAGAAGAGCAATCTTCCTTGTCGAAAAATGCCTGATGATAGAGTTACTGGGAGACCAAAACGAAATTGTTGTAGGAGATGCTGTGCAATCTGCATATGTAGTCTAGTATTGGTGCTTATAGTATGGTTAGTCCTGATTGTAGCAATTCCTTACCTTATGATAATAGATAAGAAGATTAATAATGAAACTAAAGGGAGGACAGCAAACATGAAGGGCAATAGAGTAGAACTAATGGCAGAAGATGAGGCAGAAATTCATCATGAAATAGCTGATAACGACACTAGTTTAAATGTTTTCACAAAGTTATTATTTCAGTATGTAGACACAATGGAAGTTAGTAATTGTTATGTCTGTATGAAGTTACCTGAATCAGTAGCGGAAGGATTAACATACCATCATTTACCACTGACATATGGCATCTCATGTAGTGTATTAACAAGTTTATTTTATAGAACAGGTAGGCTACAATATTATTATTCAAACTTAGATGTGATATTTTCTGAGGTTCCGATTCGCAAGAGTATGAACCCAGTGCTTACTAGTCAAGACGCACAGTTTATGGGAGAGTTTTTCTTAACAATGAAATCGATAGACATAACACATGCACATAGACACAATCTAACATGTTCTTTACTAGAAGAAGAAAAGATATTTTTGAATTTAGTAGAAGATAGAAGACATGATTTTCAAAAGAAAGCTTCAGAGCATAAGGCTCAGTTGCCACCTTGGGCGAAGAAGGAAGGGAGTTATACACCTGGTAGAGCTCAAGCTGCAATGGCTCTGGATTTTGTAAAGAAAGGGAAAATTTGTCTTCATAGGTTAAAGACTGATTATAACAATGTTTTCATCGGTACCAGTGAACGTGAACACAATTTTTTAATTATTGGAGGTTGGGGGCTCAAAGGAGGAACAGATTCAGTTTTTCCTGGAATCTATTATGTATGTGGGAATAAGGCTTACTTTAGGCTTCCTGCAAGGTGGTATGGAAGTTGTTATTTTGGAATAGTTTTTCCAAAGATATACCACGTAAAAAGAAACACTGGAAGCAATGAAAACAATAATGAGTTAGTACGTAGAAAAAGAGCTAGTTTTTCAGAAATTGTAGGTGATATATTTGGTGCATTAATACCTTCAGTGGGAATAATTCTGAACTCAAGGAAAATATGTAAATTGTCTACAGTGGTTGATCGTTTATCAACGGATACTGCTGGAGGTTTTCTAATGATTAATACGGAGATGGTTGCGATTAGATCTATGGTGATGCAAAATCGACTTGCTCTTGACATTCTATTGGCAAAAGAGGGAGGAGTCTGTAAATTATTGAAGACGAAACATTGTTGCACTTATATTCCTGATAAGAGTGCAGAAATTGGAACGTATATTCAGAACATAACTAAACTTGAGAAAGAACTTAAACCACTGGAAGTTGATAGTGTATGGGAAAGAGTGACAAATAGTATCTCGTCAATTGGAACCTGGTTTGCTAATATAGGGAAAGGACTTAAAGGTCAAATATTAGTACCCCTAGCAGGGATAGCAATTATAATATTGGCAATAACAATATGGTGCAAATGCTGTAGAAAGAATGGAACATATAAAGTGACAGGAAAAGGAAAGAAGAGAAAACTAGATGAAATAGAACTTGAAGAATGGAGAAGTGATTTATACAAAAAGTTGAAAGGGGATGTGAAAAACAGAAAATGTGAAAATGAGAACTAAACGAATTGCTAGAAGTTGGCATCTGATTGAGGGTAGTATTTTGATGGCTCAGAAACGCCATCAGAGAGGGGATTGATGGAGCAAGGTTTCAAAATTGAAACTTGCTTGTATGCAATCTTCCTCATAGTATTAATATATTAAAATTTGTACTGTCAATACTAATCCTTGCATTCACAAACACGAAAGGGATAGACGCTTGCCTATGTGTTTTACTAATGAATAACGCTTGTCCATAAACCAAGATGGCCGCTAAAAGCGCTGGACTTTATTGCGCATGTCACAACCTGATCACATGGTGTGACGTCTTTCTTTGCTTGGTGGGAAACTTCTGCTTCTGCGCAGTGTGTATTAAAATGGCCGCTAAATGTTTTCACATGCTTAAGCTTGCTCTTATGTCATTATTAAATTGTCGTTCTCTTAACGCTACTAATGCAGGATAGTATTATGATTAAATGGGAATAGAGTTAGGGAAAGTGGGTATACAGTGAAACTTTTTATTTGTGATTTTAATATTTTCTTCTTGCACTTTTAGTAATTCGTAAACTTGGGCCTGGGTTGGTGTCTTGAAACTCGAGAGACAGAGGGTTCTGCGCATGTGTCCTGTATGCCTGCCAAGTGAAGTCAACTTGGACGTCTCCCAAGGCCACGACCTATTGGCCGAAGATGATGTACCCAATGTTTCCGGCGGAACAAATTGTTACTTTTCTCCTGTAAAATATATAACATTTGTCATGAGACGGGTGGGAAATAAAGCGAATGTATTAATTTGAAGGGGAGGGAACGTAAAGACAATAGGCTTTACAATTTAGGCCAAATTGACATGGTGCGAGAATCCACCTCCTGTCCCTGTCCAATCAGAAGTAGTGGTCCCATATTTTAGCAACATTAAGGGGAGGTACATGGGCGTAGAAGGGTATAATAGAAAACAGTATTAGTAAATTAGTCAGAGCAGGATTCCAGAAGAGCATACTTTCACGAAGCACAGGAGAGCGGAGATGCTGACAGAAGAGCTCCAGACTGCCCAGCTGATCGGTTGCTGACTGAATTCCTGTCCGGAAGAGGTCCTGAGGAGGGGGCGGCGGAGTCCATTAGACGGGAGAATCGAGAGAAGTCGAGTATCAGAGAGGGGAACGGCGCAGGCGTCGTTGTAGAGAGGTCACCGGTCCTGTCCTGATCTTGGAAGAAGTCTTTACTCTTCATCCTTCCTGGGTCCTATCTTTTCCAACTCATTGGCTAAGGGGCTTGGTTCTCGCATTTTAGGTAATTATACTGCAACCTTTAGTTGCGCTGCTGTTTCTATCTTCTCCTCTTCCTTAAACACCGTCATTTATTAGCAAAATCATTTCTATGCTTTTTCTTGGGTATTTCAATCAAGTACCGTGTTTTCTGTATTTTACTCTGCCAAAACTTTAGATAAACATTTTAAAACTTCCTGACTCAGTGGTTATTTCAGGATTATGTACTATAATGAATGTCACTCATTTTAAACTTCCCAATTAGCAAAGGATCCATTGGTAAGTTATTACTCTTCAATCAGAAGGTAATTGGTAGCAGGGACTTTGATAAAAGAGTACATCTGACACCCAGCGTAAGTATTAGTGTAGTGTGAATGTATGGGCCCAAGTGAGTATATGGTGTATGAATGCAGTTGGCTAATATTGCGCTGGATCACCCTGATGTGGTACAGTGATTGCCTTCCGCAGATGGACAGCCCAACAACCTTGTGTACAGGTGTCTTCTTGCTCGCCAACGCAGCCCTCAAAAGAGAGGGTAGTTCATTTTACTTGCCGAGTAGAATTTGGGAATATAATGAGGTGACTGCCTTTCTAAAGGTATCTTTGAGGCACATCGTTGCTCCTGTGAATACTTTCCTCATATTAAAATCATGTTGAGTCTTAGGTGAAAGGGTGTGTGTAGGAAAGTAGGATCTGCTTTTATGGGTACCCCCACTTTTTGCCAGGACAGGACTGGCCGTAGCGGGCACCAGGTGTTTCCCCAGCGGGCCGCCAGGGTGGGGGCCAGTTTCGGGGCACTGGGGGGCCATTTTTGTTATCTGGGACAGGCAATATCGGCCCCCTGTAACAAAATCAGCCAAAACCGGCCCTGGCAAACAGCTCGCCCCCCCCGGGGGCCGGCCGAGCAGTTTACCCGGGCCAGTTTCGGTTCCCAGTCCGGCCCTGCTTTTTGCCTGGTGTAATGCTGTTTCTGACTAGTCTGGCTGGGATCCTGCTAACCAGGACTCCAGACTCTGTGCTTTCTCCCCTAAATTGGACATGGTGAGTACTTAGGTACACTCCAGATTGGCTACTGGTCTACCCTTCTAAGTCCCTAGTATATGGTACCTTGGTACCCAGGGCATAGGTACACCAGGGGTCTCCCATGGGCTGAAGCATGTATTATGCCACCCCTGAGAGACCACTCAAATTGTGACTACAGGCCTGCTAACACCACTTACGACAGATATAAGTTTTCTTATATCGGAGGTCACTACACTTATAACCTATGTCACCCCTAAGGCAGGCCTTTCGATCATGAAGGCAGGGTGCTTGGTTCTAAGTATGAGGGTGGCCCTGCATGAGCGGGGCACCCCTACAACCTTCGGAGTCCATTCTCCTGGGTTGTAAGTACATCAGCCATTACGACATATGGAGTGGCCATGCGTCATTATACGATGACCATCTCTTACCTGGCTGTAACGAGCCCTGTCATGTTTGGTATCAAACATGTTGGAATCATACCCCCACACCGTAGCCGGTGTGGGAGGTATGATTCTATGCACTGTAAAGCTCCTCCGGGAGGCCCTCAGTGCTCCCAGTACCTGTCTTCCAGGAACGGACAGGAAGCTAGGGCTGCTGCCAACCAGAGACATGTTTCTGCCCTCCTGCTGCTGAGCCAAGCTCGAGCAGGGGAAGGCAGAACAATAGATATCCTGTCACAGGGAGGTGTGACCACCTCCCAGACAGGGTTTAGTGTATTGGGGCTGGGTGGGGGCGCTTGCCAGCGCCACTGAGACTGCTTGAAGGGCACACTTGGTGCCCTCCTTGTATACTCCAGTTCAAACAAGTTCAGGAAGCCGTTGGCTCCGGCGTGAAACTGGACAAAGGACACAGGAGTATCTTCCCCACTGTCCAGCCCCTCCTCTGGGATGGACCCCTGAATCGTCCCAACCCTTTCCTTAGAGTACTTAAGGGCTTACCTGTGGGTGGGACCCTAGATTCTCCATGGGATAAGATTCAGATCCGAAACCACTTCATCTTCGACCGTCTTGGCAAGCTGGACTTCGCTGGACTTCACCTTGGACACCGAGACTGCAACTGGGAAGACTCCTGCTGCTCCTGGTCATGGTCCTGCAAGCCTCCTGCAATGTTCATGCCCTTGCTCCCTACAGGAACCTTTCAAGGCCTGTGGACATCCAAGACACCAGAAGGAATCTCCCTTGAAGTGAAGGAGTCACTTCCCAGCATCTGCAGGCACAGCAACACAGCTGACCAGTCTGCTGATCCTGGGCTCCTAGAGACTCTGAAAGGCTCAGGATCATAGGTGGTGGTTCTACAACTTTCTCGAGGCCTGCGCTGTCTTCTCACCAAATTTGAAGCCAGTATCCCTCATTGGAACCGCAGGAACTGAACCCCATGTGAATCACATTGACTTGCCGTTGCCAAGGCTTGTTGACTCTCTTTACCTGAGATCTTCAGGCTCCATGAAGCTCCAGTCGCAAGCATCTTCTGTAGCCAAGATCATTGTCCTCACCACATCCTTTGCACCGTGGGCCTGCATCTTTGGTGAGCTGCTCGAGGTCCTCTTGTGACTCCTGTGCCTCTGTCCTGTGGGTCCTCTTGAGGGTCTTCTTTGACTTCAGTGGGCTCCTCTGCTTGCTCAGGGCCTACTCCAACTCCCCAGCTCGTGGTGAGTCACTTGGACCTTGTTTGTCCCCACACTGCACCTTACTCACCTACCACATTGTTTGCGGTTTCCAAGGCTTGTTGGTGCTCCCGACGGACACCGACCTCTCAGCTCTCGACATCCAGTGTGGGAAAGCTCGTGAACAACTCCTGGTCTTCCTCCACATTGCCTGGTCCACACAGCTGCAGCTCCAAGGTCAACATCAACTCTCCTGCACCTCCCGACATCGGTGGGCATTGGTCTTCCATGCCTCCTGGTCCCTCCTGAGTGGCATAGACTCTGTCCCCTCTGCTTGCAGGTACTTCTAAACTTGAATCCACCTTTGGGTTCCACCGGACACTTTCACCTTCTTTGTCAGCGGCATCTTCCTGAAGTCCTCCATTGGGTTCGACGGCGGTTTCCGATGTAACTTCACACCTATGCATCCGGCTTCCCTGGTGTAGGTATACTGGTTCCTAGGGTATCCAAGGGTGGGGTGTCTCTCCAACCTTCTGTATTCCAAGGAGTTTCTTCATGGTCCACTGGGAAGGGTCCTTCTTTAAAATTGCAACCGCGACTTACCCATTGACTTGAATTGAGTGCGCGGTCGTGTTCCCACTCTGCACACGACCTCCGTGGAGTTCCTAGATATTCACCTTGGGTGGTTCCTTGGGTCCCCGGCTCTTCTACGTCTTTCGGGTCCACTCTTGTCTTGAGATGTGGTTCGCATTCCACTATTTTAGTACATAGTTTGGTCTCCTGGCGACCACTGTGTATTTGTGCTACTTACCTGTTTTATTTGTAAAGTATTATGTGCATTGTGTTATATCTCCGGGTAGGAGATATTATGTGTTAGTGAGTGTCTTATAATAAATACCTATTTTTATATATATACACTGTGTGGTTCTTTTTCACTTAACCTATACCAATAAGATTAAGGTCTGGTAAAATAAGCTGCTTTACACTCCTTCTCGACGAAGCCTGAAAGCTGCTCTCCACATCTACCACTTAGAGAGCTTTCTAAGGTTGTCTAAGACCTCTAAAATCGCCATAAGGGTTTGTCTGGATTAGTGCAAGGTGATACACTTCTATAAGTGAGCACCATATACTAAGCCAGCTTCTCACAGTGTGTGACAGATCAATTTCCCACTCTGTCATTTTTCAGTAGCCAACAGCATAGAGGCACATTAAAATTGTAAATGTGCGAACAACGTGGGCCCTGCATGATGGGTAACCATCCTAGGGACCCTTATGGAGTCAAGACAAAAATGACAAAACAAAGCCTGTTTTAAATTAAAATGCAAGGGGCAAGGCAGGACTAGCTTTCTGTATTTATTTTTCACAACAGATTAGGGATGCGTCCACTCTTACCAGCACTAAGGAGGGACTGAAAAACAGCCCAAGATACCTCTTCATTGGTAGTGTGAGCCAGACAAATGTAATAAATAAATCAACCTATCAATGCCTATTCTCACAGTGACACCTGTATTTCCCAAACATCCACATTAAAATAACCCACACAACACAGCTCACATATTCCATGAAGTTGGGTGTCAGTGAGCTCACAATAGCATACATCGACAAAGACACAACCCATGCATAACTTGAGTAGTTCACATTAGACAAAATATTTCATGGACCTCCACCACGGCAGAGATATGTCTTACATTTGGGTATCACCATGCTCAGCACTGCCCACCAATATATTCAAGTCGCCACCATACAACTGCACACATTAAGACAGAACACCGGACATACACCTACCACACAATGTATATGCAATTAACTGCCTTTTCAGGCATCCTTCATGGCTTTCTACTATCAATTACCTGCCATACACATTGTTATATGTCAGGAAAGCCAAGACCACATCCCCTTAATTTACCTTAGCCCCAGGCAGATCAGGTATATCAACTTATCATCCATAGCGGGGAAAATGGACAGCTGGTGTCCAATGAATCTCTCCAAAACTTACTTGGAAGGAGTCCATTTTAGGTGCGAACATTACCTGCTGGAGTCAAAGGTAATTTGGGGGGTTCTCTTATCCTTTCCTCCAAAGTGAGACACACAAGAAACAAGTATTTCAAAATTCTATAATTGAAGCTAGACTACAGCAGAATACATGTGAAATTATAGTATCATATATCACAAGAACTGTAGTAAGTAAAAACAGACAAAGTAAATTATATCAAAATGGGTAAAAGATTTTCTATATAATTCACCTTCCTACTAAGTCATTGCTGATAAAAATTAAGCCTGGGCGGTAAAATCCGCTCTGCTCGCAAAGTTTGCGGATTTTTGGCAACTCCGCGTTCCGCGTAGAGCGCGGAGTTACCGAAAACTCTGCACTCTGCCGCGGAGCGGAGTTTTTTTTGTGTTCGCGATCTCAAAATGCGTTTTCTGGCTAGCGGGAGCGACTTGCCGGGATGCCTGCGATCGCCGACGAGATTTCCCATCTGTTCGTGAACGCCACAAGAATTTGTAGCCGGCGGCACATTCCCGCGAGAGTGTGCGATCGCGAACACGTCATTCGGGCGCGCAATAGGACTTCCGGCGGAAGTTTTGCAAAGATCGCGATCCCGAACACGCAGACTTTGCAATCTGGAGAAGAATCTCTCTCGAGCAGCAACAAAACCTTCTCGAAACGGTGATTCTGATTAAAAAAACTCCTCAGATTGACATTTGGGTGTACTTTTATGTGCAAGGAGTCCCTTTTCTTTTTTTACTTTTTTTTTTTTAAGAGGAAGGAAGTGCCCCAGAGTCTCTAACTTCCTGTTCCTGTCCAGCTGGCTCCTCCCAGTGCTTTGTCCATCTCCTGTTCACTTTTCATTTGGATTTGGAGCTGGTAGGATCACACTTTGTGGCTGCTGCTTCATATATCATTGGATTTGAGGACTTTTGAATCTGAGATTTCACAAGTAAGTTGGAAAATTGGTGTTGTTTGTTTGATTGGGGCATTGCACCTCCATTTTTTTGATACTTTTCATCGTTTTTTAAAAATGTATTGTGGTGGGTGGCCTGTAGTTCAGTAGGAGTCTAGTTGTTTCTTTGTAAGTAATTTTTCATCTTTTATAAAGAAACATGTTGCACAGTTCACTGCATTTTCTCCATATTTTGAAATTAATTAATTTGCAATATTTATTTTATTCACTAGCCCAGTAGTCTGCCAATACTATAGGCCTTTCAGCCAGTAGGCCCAGAGCTACTCATGGGTGCATCAGACAACTGTTTCTGTGGTGTCTGTTGAATTTAAACATCATTTAGGGCCTGGATGGCATTGGATTGAATAGCAAAATGTGTTTTTCTGGGGTATTTCACTTTTTTTGTGTGTGTTCAATAAATGCCTTTGTTGGATGTGTGTGTTGTGGTTGTTGTGTAACTTGCAAACCTTTTTTAGCCCTGTGGTTTTTCGTTTTTGCATTGCTGCCTTAAACCTGTGTTGTTTAGCATGCCTCCTTTGTCTGGCCATATGGTGCCTGCTTGAGTTCATTGTTTTCCAGGCCTCCTGCTTGTTGTGAGTGACCATGTGGCTGGTGGCCATTTTGTGGTGGTACTTAGTGTGCTGCTTTTGCCATAGGCCTGCATGTCTTTCCTTTGTTCCTCTTGGCTTACTTCTTGTTGTTGTTGTGGCCTGGCCATGTGGCTGGCGGCCATTTTGTGCAGGCAGCCAGTGTGCTTTTGCCATAGGCCTGCATTGTCTGTCTTCCCTTTCTTGTTGTTGTGGCCTGGCCATGTGGCTGGCGGCCATTTTGTGAAGGCCGCCAGTGTGCTTTTGACATAGGCCTGCCTTGTCTGTCTTCCCTTTCTTGTTGTTGTGGCCTGGCCATGTGGCTGGCGGCCATTTTGTGAAGGCAGCCAGTGTGCTTTTGCCATAGGCCTGCATTGTCTGTCTTCCCTTTCTTGTTGTTGTGGCCTGGCCATGTGGCTGGCGGCCATTTTGTGAAGGCAGTCAGTGTGCTTCTGCATTAGGCCTGCAAGCCTTCTTTGTGGTGCCCATGCCTTGTTGTTGATTTGCATGTAATTTTTTCTTCTTTTACCCAGCAAAAAATGCATCACAGTTCACTACATTTTCTAATACATTTACAACATTATTGATTTGAATTGATTCACTATGTGGCCTAGTCTGCCAATGGGTTTTCCAACCAATAGGCCCAGAGCTACTCATGGGTGCATGAAGCAAATGTTTCTGCGGTGTCTGTTGAATTTAAACATCATTTAGGGCATGGATGGCATTGGATTGAATTGCAAAATGTGTTTTTTGGGGGTATTTCACTTTTTTCGTATGTGTTAATTAAATGCCTTTGCTGGATGTGTGTGGTGTGGTTGTTGTGTAACTTGCAAACCTTTTTTAGCCCTGTGGTCTTTCGTTTTTGCATTGTTGCATTAAAGCTGTGTTGTTTAGCATGCCTCCTTTGTCTGGCCATATGGGGCCTGCTTGTGTTCATTGTTTTACAGGCCTCCTGCTTGTTGTGACTGTGAGTGACCATGTGGCTGGTGGCCATTTTGTGGTGGTAGTACTAGTTGGTGTGCTGATTTTGCCATAGGCCTGCATGTCTTTCCTTTGTTCCTCTTGGCTTACTGCTTCCATCCCCATTGCCAGCTGCAGCTCCATGAATGCTGCATCCCACGTGATGCACAATGCCAAACAGGTTCCATTACATTTGTATTTTTTTTTTGTTCTTCTTCTTTCCTATCCTTCCTGACTGTACACAGTACACCATGAAAGCCCTTGTTGTCAAAGTCTCACAAATGGCTACACTGTTGTTATGTTTTTTTAATAACTAAACTGAGTTAATAAAATGTAATAATATTAATAATAACACTAACAAGTGTGACCACACACTAAGTTATATATTATTATATTTGTTTGTTTGTACTAGTAGGAATTGAACCACAACAGCAAATGCAACGTTTCACTGATGTTCTTCTGGCTTCTTTGCTTTTAGGTGCACAAAAGACTGAGGAGGAGGTGTCATCATCACCCGTTGTACTGCCAGACAGAAGTCCTGCTGCGCACGACGTCACGTGACGTGTGACCACAGACAGACATCTCTTCAACTTGTGCCACTGCGTGCTGCTGACATCTGAAGAAGATGGCCCCAAAGAAAGGTACCAGGTCCTCCAGTACCAAGAAAGTTGCCAGTGAGAAGAAGGAACTGCCACTTACCAAGACTGGTGTGCCAACCAAGATGTTTTTTGGGAAACAAAAAACTGCGCCTGCAGCAGCAGTGTCAGGGGAGCAAGCTGGGAGCAGCACCCCGCATCAGTGGACCCATCCCTTAAACCTAGGCCCAAGCCCATGTCTGTCGCAGAGGCAGCCAGTCTAATCACGACGACGCCGACGTGCAGTGATGTTGAAATTGACTTATCGTTATCGTAAAGTAGTACCCAATCAACGCAGGAAAATCAGATAAGTGGACAACAACAGCCGCAACAACAGCCACAACCACCGCCCACAATAGTAGTTGTTCCTCCCGAAGTAGGGGCAGTTCAGGAGATAGAGCTTCCTGCAGAGGAAGAAGAGCAAGCCACTCTTTCAGAAGATCCATTGTCTTCCAGATCCCCAGCAAGGAAAAGGAGGGTTAGTCCAACGAGTTCTTCTGCAAGCTCCCCTTCTGATGATCTAGATGCCAATTGGATGCCACCACCTCAGTCTGAGAGTGAGACACGCCATGAGAGTAGGCTAGGGAAAAGGAAGGTTCCAGAAAGCCTTAGAGTTATGGAGGTAGATGTAGAAGAGGAGGATGATGACGAGCCAGTCATCATGAACATTAGTCCTGCCCCAGTGAAGACTGACATTATTACCCCATCCCAAATTGCTGTGAGGGATGTGGCACGGATACCACCAACACAGATAACACCAACACCACCTGCAGCTTCCATATTTGCATTTGCAAAGGCCCGGCAGAGACCTACATCCAGCACAACCACCTCAGTAGAAGTAGGTACTGCATCTGCAGAGAGTCAAACTCCATCACGCCCACCTTCCAGTTCATCCGGCATTGCAAGTGGCACCTCCAGCAGCACCAGAAAGTTCACCTCCCCAGTTTGGGACTTCTTTTCGGTTAGCAGTAAGGAGGAGAACGTTGCTATATGCTCCATTTGTGGACAAGGTGTTAGTCGGGGTAAGCTTGGTACAAACTATGATACCGGAGGCCAAACAACCCATCTGAAAAAACACCACTTGATCCAGTGGGAGGCGCACCTTAAAGGCCAAAAAACTGCACCCATTGCTGTTGGTGGTGATGAAGAAGTAGAAGATACCATCGCGGTGGAAGGTGAACAAGAGGGAGACATTTTCTCTGGACCACAAAGTAGCCCTGTCCCTAGCAGTGCAGTGGTACCGCCCACATCCTCATCAGCCTCAGCAATATCTCAGTGGCACAAGAGTAAGAGTCAGGCTGAGACACTAAGGCAAGAGAGTACGCAACAAAAAAACGTGCGGCGTTGAGCCTAACATCTGGCGCCAAGAAGTCACCTGCATCAGTGGCAACAGAAAAGAAAAAAATCCAGCCTACCATTCTCAGCATGTTTAGGTCGGAGGGGCAGTACGAACGCAACCACCCAACAGCACGTTTGTACAATGCAAAGCTGGCTAAAATGTTAGCGCTGGACCTCCTCCCTTTTTCTTTTGTGGAAGGGGTGGGTTTACTTGAATTTGTGACAGCTATCTGCCCAGAATGGAAGGTTCCCAGCCGGTCCTATTTTGCCAGAGTTGCTGTTCCAGCACTACATCACGACGTGCTGGAATTGCTTGGACAAGCTTTGCAGCAGAGTGCTGTTCACACTATCCACCTGACAACAGACATGTGGACTGTAAGAAAGTGGGTTTCTGTTGCAGTAACCCCCCTACTTTTTGCCAGACTACTGATGCACTTTGACTTGATGTGCCCTGGGTCCCTGCCAATCATGTTCCCAGGGCCTGTGTTCTTTCCCCAAAACTAACCCTATTGGCATCTCTGGCCACAGGTCAGCCCCTGGTAAATGGTACCACAGGTACCCAGGGCACTGTGACCAGGGGAGACCTCTATGGGCTGCAGCACTTATTGTGCCACCCTTAGAGGCCCTGTACCTTTACACACACACACTGCATATGCAGGCTGCATGTTTTGGTGCAGAACAAAGTGAAGAGTCGACATGGCACACATCCCTGTGTGCCATGCCTACAACCCACTGCCCTGGCATAGATCAGTCACCCCTCTAGCTGGGTGCCCTATGCCAGTGGTGAGGGTACAGGTGCATGAGCCCTGTACCCCTACAGTGTCTAAGTCCATTTTTAGACATTGTAAGTGCAGTGCTGCCATTAAGAGTATATGGTGCTGGGAGCTTGTCATTACGAACTCCACAGCACCATAATGGCTACACTGAAAACTGAGAAGTTTGGTATCAAACTTCTCAGCACATTAAACCCACACTGATGCCAGTGTGGGATTTAATGAAAAATGCCCCCTGAAAACTAACCCACCACTAGTGTGCAGGCTGAGTGGCTGCTTTCAGCTGCCACCACCAGACATGTTTCTGGACCCCTGGGTCGAGAGCCTGCTGCTCTCTGGGGCCTGAAACAATGCACATACTGGGACGAGGTGCCAATCTTCCTCCCCCAGGATGGGCAGGGTTCACGAAGGGGAAGCTTCAAAGGCTTGCCACCTTTGTGAGCTTCCCCAGGCCACTTGCTGCTTTCAGCAACTGGTCCCCACTGGTTCTGACCCCCACTTTGGGCGGGAGAATCGGCGGGAAAAACAAGTGAGGAAGAGAGGTGTGCCCACCTCTGCCAACTCCACACCTCAGGTGGAGGAGGCGAGGTGAAGCAGAACTCTCAGTCCCCGCCATCTTGCAGATGGGGGGACTCAGCCAACCAGGGACAGGCTCATGCCCCCCTCTGACTGGAGGGTGGCATAATAGGGGGTGTACCCACCCCAGGGAAGGGACCCATTGGTCCCTACCTTTTACCTACCGGTAATGCCCCTAAATCTAGTATTTAGGGGCACCCCTGAACCTTGCTTCCTCAGACAAGAAGAAACTACAAGAAGAAGAAGAAGAAGGACCGAACAGCCGTGCAGCAGCTAACAAGAGGAAGACGCCCACTGACTTGGCCCCAGCCCTACCGGCCTGTCTCCCCCTCGAACCTGCTCCTGCGAAATCCCGGTGTGTCCTGCAGCCAGCAACCTCGAAAACCCCGGAGGACCTGCCTGCCTTCAACCACAAAGACTTTGTCTCCCGTGAACACCAGAGTTGTTCATCTGCAACCTCTGGCTCTGCCCGGACACCGCGGATCTGCCCCACTCTGCACCCGCCGTCCACGGCCTGAGCTTGAGTGGGCAAACACCACGAGGAGGTCCCCCCAGCGATCCTGACCCAAGATCCGTGAACTCCTGACCTGCCCCAAGCCTCCAGCCGACGCCTGCAGCCTAAATCCGGAAGGTCCCCCCAAGCGCGAGTAGGAGCTGGTAAGAACATCCGACCCCAAAAGGCACCCCCGCACCAGACGCCCCACGGCCTTGGGTGCCCAAACCAACGGTGCCTAACCAACCCCTAACATCCCAACTTACCTCTCAAAGTGGTGGTCACACCCAGAAGACCTTCGTCCCCAAGCCTGCAGTGCCTTTGCAAACCGGAGGTTCCCCATTGAAAACAACAGGGCGCCTGACGTCGAAACAGCACCCTTCACCCGGCCGCCCTAGTGCAGCTGAGGGTGCACCTTTGGTGCTACTTCGTTTTCCCATTTGCCCTGAGCTAAAGTCCAGGAGCTTTGCTCCCACACCCAAGTGGCCTGCTCGTCATCAGCCACCAACCGGAGGCCCCCTATCCCCCATTGGATAACATTGGGCCTCAGCACTCTGCACCCGGCTGCCCTAGTGCCGCTGAGGGTGTAACTAGAGTGCATCCTTGACCCTGGGGGACCCCTGAGTCTACCCCCAGAACCTCAACTCCCACTACCGAATACTTACCTCAAAACCGATAACACTATTTTCCTCCACAGGATAACATTGACTGTTTTTCTTGGAAAAGTTTCTAAGTGTGGAGTTTGAAAACCTAAAGAAATTCTTGAAAATTGTACTGTTTAACAAAAACGATTTTACTTACCGGTTTACAGAAAATGTCCTGGAGTAGTATCCAGGTATACTACTCTGAGTAAGAAAAGTAATCTCAAAAGTAACTTACCTGTAATCTTACAGAAAAGCCCATTCAAGTCTATGTACTGTATTTACAAAGTATTGCATTTCTCTGAAACCATACTGTAAGTCAAAACAAAGTGCATATACAATTTCAATTCAAACTGTTTACAAACTGCATTACTACTGTAAAGTATTTATTGCTTACCTGTGCCAGGCTTGCTTGGTTCTAGAAAATAAATTACCTAAAAGAATATTTTTGATACAAAACAATTGGTCTGAAGTTCAGTCTTTGAGTGTGTGAATTCATTTGCTGACTGAGTGTGTACAATAAATGCTGAACACTGTCCTCTGATACTGCCTTATTGCTTGACCACACTACCACAAATAGAGAGTGAGGTGCTATCTAACTTTACCTCTGCCTACCTTTGGGGTTCCACTGGACTCTGTGCACACTATACCTCACTTTGGTATAGTATATACAGAGCCAGCTTCCTACATGGACCAGTTGCAAAGCCACTGATTACATGTGCATCACTGCAAACTGGATCTCTTTTGTGGGGGTTAGAGAAAAGATATCTGCAGGTGTTGACACTGCTGAGATTTTTAATGCCACTCGGAAACATGCAACTGTAGCCATGTTCGCCATGGAGAAATCTCATACTGCTGCAAACATTTTCAAAGAGTTTACCGGCAAGGTCTTTGAATGGCTGCACCCAAGAGGGCTTAACTTTGGTTTTGTTGCCATGGACAATGGCAGTAATATAGTTAGGGCCATGTCCAATGTGGCTATTTCAATGTCCTGTGTTTGGCGCACTGCATTAACATTATTGTTCAAGACTTTCTGAAAAACAGAATACCGAGTCAGCAACTTACTGACCACCTGCAGAAGAATCTGCACACATTTCAGTCATTCTTTTAAAGCCCGGAAGCAGCTGAGGATCATTCAACGTGAGCATAGAGTGCCAGTTAAAGCACTCATCCAGGAGGTGCCAACACGTTGGAACTCAACTTATTACATGCTTGAACGTCTGTTTGAGCAGTACTTACCAACCAATGAATATGTCATGCAAAGAGGGCATGCTACTGTGAAAGGCATGACTGTTGAGATGGACCAATGGGGCCTAGTTAAATGCCTGACAGAAATGCTACTTCCTTTCGAGCTCTTCACACGTGAAGTCAGCAAGGAGGACTGTACTATGGGCAAAGCATTGTTGCACATGCTACAGGAACAGCTGAAGGGGGTGTCTGCAATGAACGCAGGTGTGGAGGAAAAAAAAGAAGCATATGAGTTGGTGGAGAGCTTAACCCTTCACTTATCTGAAAATACAAGGGTGCAAAGAGAAATTGTATCATCCAACCGTTACATTTCTGCCACAATTCTGGATCCACTGTACAAAGCAGTACTGAACACTAACACATTGATTCCTTTTTCAGAAGTGGATGTTACCAAGTACAAAACTTGGATAGCTGCGGAAGCCAGTCAATTAGAAAAAGAACGGCCGGCAATTAGAGGCCCGCTACTCCAGGCCACAACAAGAACTGCAGGGCAGCCGGCGTCAAGTTCAACTTCAGAGCCTGAGGGCAGTGCAGTTGGCTCACAGCAGCCAAAACCACCAACAACACCAAGAACAACATCAACAACAACAAGAACAGGAGCATCAGTCCCACCAAAATCAGCACAGGAATGATTTCTACAGCAAGGGCTTGTCAGGTCCAGTGCTGAAGCTAAGGCAAAAGAGGCTGAGCAAAGCGGAGCAGCATTGAGCGGACGGTCCAGGCCTATCTGGATGACCCAACAGAGGTCTACATTGATCAAAACCCATTGCTGTATTGGTATGGCAAAAGGCGCCAATGGCCAGTGCTCAGCATGCTGGCGATAAACTATCTGGCTTGCCCTGTCGCAAGTGTCTCTTCTGAGCGTGTTTTCAGTGCTGCTGGTGCCGTTGTAACAGTGAACAGGACCACTCTCTCGCCCCAAAACGTGGAGAGGTTAACCATGATCAAAATGAATCAGCACTTTATGCCACCGGATTACACCATACCTGAAGTAGTACAGCAGGAAGATGATGACGGCGACTTAGGTCATGGAAGTAGTGTGTTAGATGACCTACTTCTGGGTGAACCACCAGAGTTTGGGGACGATCTCTACTTACCTGACAACTAGGCTTTCAACTTGTTACTTTCTTCCTTATTTACTTTTATTATTTATGTGTGTATCTGTCTTTCTGGTTCGAATTACAACAAATCCATCACCACCGTCTTACTCTTTTTATTGCTGTATTGTAGTTGCAACTGTGTGCATTTATTAAAGAAGTGAGTCCACTCCTCCGAGTCCTGCTCCATCCTGACTCGCCCAAAATCCATTTCCCTTAAGCCAGACATTGGATGGAGAATAGTACAAGAAATGTGTGCCTGCCTCGTCGAGTCCCTCAAAAGAACATGACTATAGCTATCCTCCTTTCCGAGCCGAGAGGGACTGCCCCTTAAGAACAACAGGTAATGATGGATGGCATGCATTGGACGCTGACTGAGTGATTGGTGTTTGTGTTGTTGTTGTTGTGCATGAAGTGTACTAGTATTATTTAATCTACACACAAAAAAAGTGACTCAAGTCAATGTTTCCCTTCTTGTTGTTTAATAACAAAATTGTACTTCTACTGCAGGCCGATCCATTGCATTTTTGAATATGGAATCTATTCTGGACTCACTCGGTACACTACAGAGTTGGACACCATGATGATGATGACCGTACTATACTCATCGCAGTCAGTCAGTAGGATCAGAGATGATTGATGGAATAACTCGGGGTGTTTCATGAAGTGGCCTAAAAGGTAAACAAGTCAACAACAACCACAGCAGACCTACATGTCTGTGTAGTGGTGGCAGCGAGTGTAGTGGTATGACTGACAGCGGTGCATTGATTTAGTTACTTAATTTGGAAAATGCTATGTTGCTGTATATGTGTGCTCTGTCTGGCTCAAAATCTAAGCTAAGTGGAGGTTGGGTGGGCGCCGTGGGCCTGCTCTGTCCTGTTGTTGTTGTAGGTTAATGCTGGAAACAGAGTAGTAGACATGATTTAGCCATGCCGCCTCTGAAAGTGTTCTTGTTGCACTCCTCCATAATTTATGCATTTTTTTTCTCCTTGATTTTTCAATATCCCTTTTGTTTTACCATCTACACTTACAGGCCGGCCTTTACCCTGTGCTATACTGGGAAAAACAACTCACACTTACCTTACCAATCCGCATCCGTCAGGCAGGCAGAGGCACCCAAGATTGACAGAAGGAGCGTCCATGGAAGGGAGGAACAAGAGGAATGCCGAGATGCAACTCCCCAATTTGACCATAACATACATAGTAACTTAGTATCATTCATCATCTTTTAATTAATTTGATTCATTTTTTCTCTTCAATCATTACGACTGTGTGTGTTGTTGTTTATTATTATGTTTGCTCTTTGCTTATAATTGACCCCTACAGCTATTTTTTAATTTTCTTTGCTAGCTTTAAAAGGCAGCCCGGTACAACAGAACATAAAATGTATGTAATTTGGGTCTCTCTGAGGGCAGACAGGCAAGGCAATTGCATAATAATAATAATAATATACTGCTGCCCTGTACTACTAGTCTAGTACTACTTATCATTAACCATCAAGACATCATCATGCATGCATTTCCTTTTTCTCCCTTAACAGATTTATGATGGTCGTCTGCCAAGATTGTATGTTGTCCATGTGTAGTGTTTGTCAAACCTTTCCCTCAAATACCCCTTCCCAACCATTCATCAAACCCTAATCCTCTTCCCCAGGGCTGTGTGATTTGTATTGAGGTGTGACTAAATTAAATTTACACCAATAATTGATCACACACTTGCTGGGGCGGATGTGGTGAAAGCAACACTAACTCAAGGCAGGGGAGGATCTTCTTCTTCTGCTCTAAGTATATATATATATATATATATATATATATATATATATATATATATATACCACACTGGCAACAGATTAGATTGCCCAGTGCCCACCCATGCATTGCTCAGTAGTATTCGCTATTCTCTTTTTGTTCCAGAGGAACATAATTTTTAACCCATTATTAATTAATTGCCTGCATCGATTTATCATCCTTCCAGCACTAAAGGTTACGCTTGTCCACTTCAAGGTCGAGTCAACTACTTCCGTTTGTTGTAACTTGTACTAGGCTATCCCTGCCACCATTATGTTTTATTTTACTTTGGCAATGCTTATCAATATCATTCATCACCACTTTCTTCTTGTTTGGCAGTCTTCTTCTTGTGTACTTACTACTTACTGTACTTCTACTACTCCTTCCTTACTCTCCCTCAGGTGACTGACTGTCTCATTTTCTTTTTTAGCAAATGTAACTGTCTACTACTGTTACCACCACCCACCATGGCACCTTAGGAAACCAAACCATCACCATGCAGCCATTGCTTCGCCTAAACATCAATTACAGGTAAGAGAAGAAGTGTGGGGGAGTCAATAATGTATATACTATGGAAATTAATTAATTCACACACCCACATTCTTCCCAGTACATTACATACTACAAAGGGGTTTTAGTTGCAGAATGCATAGACTAGGAGGAGAGACTGACAGTAGTAGGACAAGTGAGGGTACTGTACTGCATCTATCTGTCGGTGTGTTACACTATTGGCAGATTTCAAAAACTGGCTGCGGCCCTGCAGCAAAAGGAGGAAACAAACAAGGTGACGTAAAAGAGTAACCCCCGAAAAGATTTGCATCATATGTATTAGAAAACTATAAATGTATTACCCTAAAATATAAACTAGAAGAAAAACCCACAACACCTCACCCACCCCTCTCCCTAACCCCAACCAATGTCCAGTAATAAATAAATGTCCGTCGAAGTTGAAGAAAAAGTAAACCCAAAGGTTCCCCAACTAGTTCCAACATCCCACCCACCCAAAAAAAGATTATAAAAGGGGCAAGAGTCAAAGACTGAGCGGTGACGTCTAGCGGCGGGGGTGCCGGCTAGTTCACTCCCAGAGGACCTACTCCAGCTTGGACTCCAGGCACGCCACCCTGAGGAGCACGCAGCGCCGAAAGTTCCTGCAGGAACAACAGGGGTGGGCAACAGTAGATGATGATGTTGATGATGGGTGGCGGGCGGCTGCCAGAACACGGCACCGTACCACCGGAGGCACGGGGGGCTGGCTGGGCCCCGGGGCATTGGAGGAAGAAGCAGCAGCTGCCTCCTCCTCCTCCTCTGCCAGGGCAACCAGTCGGCGATATTCATCTCGGATAGCCTCCAGCTTCCTTTGCCGGGCCCTGGCCGCCAACTCCTGCCTAGTGGGTTGGGAAGGAGTAGCTATATCAAGAAAGGAAAAAAAAGACAATTGTAACCAATACTCTTAGCAAAACAGTAACACAAAATTAAATTACACACATGAAAATTATAGTGGCACAGTAGTAGCACTAGCAGTTGTGGTATCCTCTCCTCCTCACTTCACTTCCTCTGCCCCTTAGATTTGGATGTGATGATTATACTTTCAGGCACTATGTAGTAGTAGAGTAGAAGTATTATTTTGCTCTCTCTTGTTTAGCACAATTAATCTTGTAGGCATGCCAGCTCAGTCAGCTTGTGCCCTAGACAGACATACTCGTGTCGCAGACTCATGTTACTTTACTACTGTCTGCATGTGGGGCAGCTGGACTACACAATTATATATTTCCATTACGGCCATACTCTGTTAAATCTCAATGGCAAATGCTCAGACAATTTCACTTTCACCCTGACTACTACAATAAGGCACATGATAATGGTTAATGATGACATGCTTATGGATGATGAGAAACGGCGGCACGACATCATGTCACTCACGTGATGATGATGACATACTGAGTGATTTGTAAGTACTAGTTACCATGCAGCCGATAGGCCACCCATGGCTGACACAGGGAGGGGACTGGAGCGGAAGTGGGCCTCGGAGTCGGAGGGAGGCGATTATGGGTAGGGTAAATAATAGTCATGCACAATATATATGTTGTGCTTGCAAACTACTGTGGGCCTGATTCACAGAACGAACTTTTTTTTTTTTCAAACTTTATTTTGATTTTTCAGCAAAGAAAAAAAAAAAAGACAAACATTCCAGCAGTCATCGTAATGTACACACAATGCAGTCGATGTTGAGTATACAATCGCAGATAGAGCAATATATCGCCAATGTAGGTATCATTACAACACATAATCCACAACCCACCTTTACAATACTAGATAACTCTGTTGCGTCCTGTGTACATCTAACATGCACTACCTTTTCATAATAGTTTATAATTCCAACATAGTCTATTGTACTTCTTAGTTTAAAACAGTATCGCCCACATATACATTAATATCTATATTGCAGTTTCATGGTATACTCCACAAGTGTAAACAGTTGTATCTCACGGACCACCCTGAACAATAGGCAGTACAATCCCGACCAGACGTTTATGCATTCAATGCGGGTTGCCATGGAAGTATTAATCAAACCGACATTTAGTATGGACAACATCCGTAGTAATCTCAATAACTTGTATCTGAACACCCCCCCCTCCCTACCCCTCCCTCCCGCCGGGCTCACCCATCTAGAGGTCTATCTAACTGCAACTCAACTCGGGGTATCCTCTTGACTCTCCCCTTGTCTGGGGGATACAGTCCCCATAGGACTTTCTCCAGTCGGCCCCGTCTGTGTAGCACTAGGGGAGCTTCTCCCTATCTCCTGGACCATTAGCCCCCACGCCAGCAATACTTCCTGGAGTTTGGCATCCCTTCGGGTACTACGTATGTGCCCCTCCTCCGCCAATGCCCACTCCCGCAGATCTGCTTTCCATTTCACTATCAGTGGCCCCTGTTGCGTCAGCCAGTGGATCGCTATTTGCCGCCTAGCTGTCACAAGCCCCAACATCAGGAACTTCCTGCTGGTTTTGAGTTTAGGGATTCGGGGAATCAGACCAAGGAGACAGGTACGTACCTCTAAGGGAACCCTCCACCCCGTTATTCTAAACAGATCCTCCAGGGCATCGGTCCAGAATACCTGGATCGTCGGGCAGGACCAAACCATGTGTGGGAAGTCTGCCTGTGCGTAGTGACATCTGGGGCACCTCGGGTCTCTTGAACTGTCGATAATATTTAGGCGCTTGGGTGAAAGATATGTCATGTGAACCATATTGTACTGTATCTGCTTGAACCTATTGGAAACCGCCACCTTGCGTACTCCCTCGTGAATTTTCCCCCATTCCTGTGGTGTAATCTCCTGCGGGCTCACCTCCCGCCATCTACTCTCTATTTTGAGAGGTGCACTCTTTCTGTCATCCCTTAACGCCCTGTACAGGTGGGTGACAAGTTTCCGCCCCCCCGCCATGGCTATCATTGTGACCAGGGTGTGTGTGTGTGTTCCGGGGCTTCCGGGAATGTAGGCCATAGGTATCGGGCCGTCGCCGCTAATTTGGCGTATTGCAAGAACTGCCCCGATCCCAGCCCAAAAGAGTCCATTGCTTCCTGATATGTTATGAACCGTTGTTCCGGATAGAGGTCCGACAACATAAGGCAGCCTCCCGCCTTCCATTTGTCAACAGACATGACCCGCTCAATGAGCGCGAAAGGCGGCATTAGCCAAACGTCTGCCTCCGGGGCAAACGGTCGGGCCCGGATGATTCGTTTTACCACTCTGGCCCATAGGGCCGCCAATAATCCGCCCAATGGAGGGCAGTGTGTCGGGTGCTCTTTCGTATGCCATAGGAGCGCGCCCAACTGCTGGTCCCCATACGTGTCGGCGAGGAGCGAACGTTCCCAAGAAGGGTCCGTATCGAGCCAGGCCACTGCATGCTGCAACTGGGACGCAAAATAATACAGTTCCAGGTCAGGGATTTCCAAGCCACCCCTACCCCAAGTGCGTTTCATAACTTCCAGGCTTACCCGACAACGTTTTCCATTCCAGAGTAGTTGTATGAGCAGTGCATCGAGGTCCTTGAATACCTGGTGTGGGAGCTCAAAAAAGGAGCCCTGCATTGTCTAAAGACATCGGGGCAGTATCACCATCTTAATCAAGGCGATCTTCCCCATCAATGAGAGCTGGAGCATGTTCCAGAAGGCAACACTGCCTCGGAGACCTCTAAGTATCCTCCCCATATTGTGTTGGTAAAAAACTTCCCTATCTCTACTTATCCAAATCCCGAGATAGCGTAAGGCATCCGGCACCCAGGGGATCCCCATCTCGGGGAGCTGGACCCCGCTCCTCTCGGCCTCCGCCCGACCGGATATAGTTGTGATTTGGTAGTATTGACGTATAGTCCAGAGGTCTCGGCAAACTGGCCCAGCACCTCCATCAGTATCGGAAGCGATTGGGTTGGTTCCCGCAGGTAGACCAGCGCATCATCTGCGTACAGCGATACAACATGCTCCAGGGCTCCAATTCGAATACCCTGCCCCTGGAGGACCTCATGGAGATGGCATGCTAATGGCTCCATTGCCAGGGCAAACAGCAAGGGGGACAGCGGACACCTCTGTCGCGTCCCCCTGGCTATTAATATCGCATCCGAGACAAATCGTCCCGTCCGGACCCTTGCCACCGGCTGAGTATAAAGGAGTTTCACCCAGTTCACGAACCCCTCACCTAGCCCCATTTTCGATAGCACCTGCCACAGATATTCCCATCGGAGCGAATCGAACGCCTGCGCGATATCTAGGAATACCAAGGTATTCTGCGCGGCTCTACCTTCTAGGGATTGCATGACATGAGCCAGCCGACGGATATTTCGGAGTGCGTTTCTGCCCGGGATAAAACCAGACTGGTCATCATGCACCAGTCGCCGGAGGTGCGGGAGAAGACTGTTGGCCAAAACTTGACTAATAATCTTAAGATCGACGTTGAGCATGGAGATTGGCCTGTAGGAGGCCGGAAGTAAGGGGTCCTTCCCGGCTTAGGGATCATTACAATCAGCGCTTCACGCATGGAGGCGGGTAATATACCCGTCTCACCGGCCTCCCTAACTATGTCCAGGAGCCTAGGAACCAGGACTCCCCCAAATTCTTTGTATAGCTCTGCAGCCATGCCGTCCATCCCAGGGGATTTAGCCGTTTTCAAGTGAGCGATCGCCGCTCTCACCTCCTCCCCACGAAAGGGCGCCCCCAGGGTTCCCTGACTTTCCGGGTCCAGGCAAGGTATGCCCATCCCCGCAAGGTGGGCCTCCCAAGTCTGTGGGGCAACTGTGAGCTTGGGCTCAGAATATAGTGCTCGGAGGTGGGTGGCAAATACCATATTGATCTCATGCTGGGTGTAGACCAGCTGACCCCGATCGGACTTGAGGGCCAGTATCGGGGTAGGCTGAGACTCCTCTCTGATCAAGCGTGCCAGTAGGCGCCCAGCTTTAACACCCTCTGTGTACCAGCGACGTCTACTTGTGGACCTATTGTATTTGCCCAGGGACTCCCAGATGTCTCCCACCTTTTGTCGTTGTTCTGTCCATTTGGCCGGTCCCTCCGGGTCCGTGGGAAGGGCTGCCTCTAAAGCCTTTAAGCGGTCCTCTTGGTTTGTTAGGTCCCGTTCAAACACTCTCCTCACACCCACCTCTGTGGACAGACATATTCCCCTCAGCACCACTTTCATCGCGTCCCATTCAAACGCCCTCAAGCTGGCCGTGTTCCAGTTCGCCTCCAAATAGCCTTCCAGCCCTGCTGCAATCGTTTCTTTATAGACTGGGTCTGTCAAAGCTTTGGTGTTAACTCTCCATAACGGTATTTTGGAGCGAGGGCGGCCCAAAGTGTAGGTCATCAGCAGGGGGGAGTGATCGGACAGATAGCGGGCCAGGTACTGCGTCTCTAGAACCCGTCCGGCCGCCCCTTCCTGTATGAAACAATAGTCCAGCCTGCTGGCAGAAAAATCGACAGATTAGGGAACATGGCGGCCGGCTAGTAGCACGGTCGGGAGCTCCGGCGTTCCGAAGCGCAGCATAACATATGGGGGAAGAAAAGTGATCTACCAGGTCTTACCGGCAGCTCTTCCAGTTTTCTTCAGCGGAACCGGCACTGGGCTGCGGTTCTTCTACAGAGTAAAGCAGGGGCAGGCCCGTGGCGGACTGTGTGAGTCTGCAGAGCGCTCGGGAGCGGTTCATGGTGGCGTTGGCAGTTTCCCCGGATTTTGGTGCGACAGCGGAGCAAGGGGAGTGCGAGGCTACGACCGTAATCGGTCTATCGTCGTGGCGTGCAGCTCAGCTGTTGTGCGAGAACCGGCGCGCGGTGGTGCGCTTGGGCTGCCTGGCCTTCCGGGTGTCGGGAATTGGAGTAGGCGGGATCTGTGGAGGTGGAGGAGGAGTGAGAGCAGGACAGAGGCCGGCACGAACCCAGGGATGGACAGGAGCGCCGTACAGAGAGAGCAACGGTGAGAAGGTGAAAGAGAAGAGTGTGACTGTCAGCTCAGGAGGGGGGAAAGACTGTTTACAAAATAAGAGACCCCAAAATATTAGTAAGGGAGAATACCGGAATCACTGTGTGGACTGCCATATGACCCCAAAAAAAGGAGGTAGAGTGGTGTCGAAAAAGAAAAAAAAATCTACAGATGGGCTTGGTGATGGACTTGGTGAAATAGAAGGGGAAGGAGAGGTACTGGGTCTTGGTTGTACCCAGTCAGGGCAAGGCAGAACAATTAAGACAGGGGAAGGACGTACAATCCCTGAGACGATTTGTAAAACAACGTTTGAATTGCCCACCGGAACATTAAACAGCACACATAAAGTTTCTTCCAAAGAGGGTTCAACGCATAGAAATACGGGCTCGGCAAGAAACAGATATTCCCTGAGGAATGCAGAATGTATTCAGTTGCTAACCGAAGGAGAAGGGGGCAAAGATAAAGATAAGGGGATAGGTAGTGGCGCAGTACTGACTCGAGTTTCACCTCCCTGGCAACAAAAACATCCTTAAATCAACAACAAGATAGCGCGAATAAGCCGAAGAAAACTACAAGGCGAAATAAAACTTACGCAGGGAAGCCGAGAGTCACTCCATCCCTGAGGTCATACTTTAAATTAAAAGAAGCAGAACCCTCAGACATTTCAACATCACTGGGGAATCAATCTGCTGGAGGCTCTATGGCAACGATGGCAACTATGCCTGGGAGCAAGCAGACAGTGACTGAAACTAACTTAACCATCTCAAACAGATATTCTGTACTAGAACAACATGATACAGACGACACAGTTATGCCTGAGGGGGAACATGTGGGGAGCATTTGTCGTATATCTCTCCAGGAACTGAATGCACCTTAAATACCTATAAAACGAAAGTATGCCTAGAAAAACAAGTAGACGGGCAAACAAAGGAAAACTCTGTTGATGTAAGTTCAATGTTAGTTCAACTCTCAAAGGAGATAAAAGATAAATTCTCCATATCAGAGAATAATCAAAGGAAAATACAGGAATCCTGCACGATTCTGGAAACTAAAATGGCTGATATAACAGTAAGACTGACAGCAATGGAGACAGCGTTCGAGGGGCTACAATAAGAGGTAAAGGCCAATCAAAGAGAGATTAAAACACTAAAAAGCAGCGAAAAGGAAATCAAGGACAAGCTGGAAGCACTAGAAAACAATTCCAGACGGAATAATTTAAGACTCCTGAACGTACCAGAAGGCTTAGAGAAGGGGAATGTGAAAGACTTTGTGGTGACCGTTATCAAGGAGGCTATGCCAGAATTTCAAACTTGGGATCTGGAACAAGATATACAGAGGGCTCATAGGGATCCCTTTAGACGGGATCCAAAAAGGGACAAGCCAAGGAAAATATTAATAAATTTTCGTACTTATGTCATCAAAGAGGCAATACTTTCAGCAGCCCTTAAAGCAAAAACATTCCAAAAAGACGACTGGTCCTTTTACATAAGATCAGACATAGCCAGTATCACACTTAATCGACAGTGAGAGTTAGGGAAGCACATCAAAATTCTTGAGACACTAGGGGCAACAGCGCAATTGAAATTCCCTGCCACGTTGAAAGTTATGTGGAAGAACAAAATGTACAACTTCAGAGAAGTCAAAGAGGTTGAGAACCGGATAGACCTCATAAACAGTCAAAAAAGTACACATTAAAACTTAGAAGAAATAGGAACGCCGGAGCTTCAAGGGGTGCAATGCGACACCCCATATGGAAAAAGGGAGGGTTTCATCAAGAAGAATGCACACTCTTACTTGTAAATAGGAGCACTGGGTGGGGAGCATTAGGGGGAAAAATCAAAAAAAATATCCTCATACATGACGTAAATAGATATCAAAAAGAAGGGTTTAAAGAACCAAGGCAAGGGCAAAGGGGAGAAGAAAATGAATAATCTCAGAATAATATCCTGGAACGTTAATGGGTTGAGAGTGCATAAAAGAAGGAGGAAGATCTTAGAATTAATTAAATTGTCTGACAACGACATAATTATATTGCAGGAGACGCACCTACGAGAAGAGGAGTGGGGAAACATACTCAAACAAAACAAATGGATAATACATATGGTATGCTCTAGGCAATCATGTAATGTTAAGGGAGTAGCTATATTATTTAAAAAGGTGGCCAATCTCAAAATAGAAGACTGTAAAGTAGATAAAGGGGGTAGATGGGTAATAGTGGACATCAAAATAGACAAACTAGGTTTCACGTTGGTAGGATACTATGGACCCAACATAGATGACCCTTCCCCTCTTAATGATCTATATAGACATCTACTAGAATCCAAATATAACATTATTATGGCAGGAGATTTTAATATTTTAATGAATCCTCTACTTGACAGATCATCATCACAACACATCATTAGCGCACCAAAAATGAGAAAGAGCTTAAAACAACTGATGAAGGGTTTAGGGCTAATAGATATATGGAGATTAAATGTTGGCAATAAAAAGAATTTACATATCAAAATAAAAAATATTCCCACGCTTCAAGAATTGATTTATTCCTGGTGAGTGAGAGATTAAGAGAAAATAACATCAAGGTCACACATCAGCCAGAGCACTTGTCTGACCACGCAGCAGTGAGGCTAGAAATGTCTATGAGAGGAAATGTAACAGAAAATAGATGGACACTAGACAGAACACTTCTAGCGAAACATGAAGTGGTGGACAAATTAAAAGAAGAAGTGGCCGAATTTTTTGAAATAAACTCAAACTCAGCAGCACCATATATAGTTTGGGACACTTTTAAAGCCTATCTCCGGGGAGACTGATAAGTCAGGCTGCTTTTTATAAAAAAGAAGAGAAAAAAAAATTAAAGCATATGAAGACAAGATTAAATTAGCACAGGAAACCCTCACAGGTTGCCAAAACAATGCCTCAAGGCTTGGACTACAGAACAAGTTAAATGAAGCTAAAGAGCAGTTGACAGAATTTTTGGAAGGGAAAATTAAAGAACGATGGGATGCCAGTAGAATGGCCCATTATGAATATGGGGAAGGGTGCGGGAAACTCCTCGCGTGGAAGGTAAAACAAGATCAGCTGAGAAACGAGATCAAAAAAATACAGGAGAACGGTTCCCAAATACCATGCGAGGATAACGCGAGTATAGGCAAGGCATTTGGAGACTTTTTTCAAGAGTTATACACTGAAGAGAAGAGAGATTCCCAACTAGAGCTAGATGGGTGGCTGGATCAGGATACCCTACCTAGGATAAACACAGACTTAAAAGAAATGCTAAATCAGGAAATTAGCACCCTTGAGATAGAAAAAGCAATCTCTAGTTCAAAGAGGGGGAAGGCATCGGGACCGGACGGTATCCCTAATGAACTCTATAAAGTCTTAAAGGAGATTTTAACCCCACATTTACACAAGTTATTTAATAGTATACATAGTCACCAGGCCTCCATCCCAACCTCATGGAATGAGGCCGTAATCACTTTAATATTGAAGCCAGGGAAGGACTCGCTAAGATGTGAATCATATAGGCCAATCTCATTATTAAACAGTGACTACAAAATCTTCACTCAAATTTTAGCGGTAAGGTTGGGCAAGACATTGGGGAGCATTATACATTCCAACCAAAAGGGATTCATGAAAAATAGACAGTTGAAGGATTTAACACACAAATTAATCACAGCCATAGATATAGCCACTACTACAAAAGCACCACTAACTGTAATAATGATAGATGCTGCTAAAGCTTTCGACAGAGTAAGTTGGCCGTTCCTGTACAGAGTCATAAAACAAAATAACTTGGGGGACAATTTCTTAAACACTATAAAAGCAATTTATGAAACACCAACAGCTAGGATAGTGGTAAATGGTGCACTTTCACCGCCGATTAAGATAGGGCGTGGGACTCGGCAAGGCTGCCCCTTGTCCCCTTTATTATTTAATATTTATATAGAACCCCTGGCCAGGAGAATCAGATCGGAAACTGGGATTACCCCTTTTAGATATCTAGAATGGGAAATAAAAACAGCTCTATACGCAGATGATTTGATGATATATACACCGAATCCTAGGACGGCACTACCACGAATAATGGAAATAATGGGAAAGTTTGGAACAATATCTGGCTACCTAGTGAATAATGATAAAACGGAAACCATGACATGGAACGGACCAACAAACTCTCAACTAGAAAAGCCAGAGATTAGATATTTGGGAGTTAGAATAACCAAAGACTTGAATAGTATAGCCCTCATAAATTTTAGGAGAATTCAGCTGGAAACAAAGGCCTTATTGGAATCATGGATGCATCTGCCGTTATCTGTTTTGGGTAGAGCGAATTTGATTAAAATGATGATTCTCCCAAAATTCACTTTCATCTTCAACGCTTTACCATTACATTTTAAATCAGAAAGGTTGCAGAAACTGCAAAGTGATTTGACCAGCTTTGTGTGGAAAAATAAAGCGGTGAGAATAGCATGGAAAAAACTACGCAAAAAGAAAGTGGATGGGGGAATCGCCTTGCTGGATTTTAAACTATATCATTGGGCTTTCTTCTTTAAAAATACCAGGCATCTTCTTATGGACAATGCACAAAACTCGCCACCTTACTCACGGGCGTTAAAAATGGATCTCCCGGCAGAAGGAACATTTTTCTTATTCAAATATGGTCATCCTAAATTTTTTAAAAGATCAGGTTCAAGGTTTTGCTAGCCGCCTGTGAAGTTTGGGTACAAATCAAACGAGTCATGGGTATACGATATTACAGTAGCAAAGCTCCAATTTGGAATTCTCCAGGCACGCCAGAATGTCTTTTGGATATCCTAGCCCTTCCTTTATTGAGGGCGGGTTTGAAAACTTGGGGAGATTTAATTGAAGGAAACTCTCTCATTGCTTGGGATACTCTTGCCTCAAAAACAAATTACACCTTGGCAAGACTCAAATATCTCCAATTGTCAAGTTGGACTCGAAATGAACGGCAGTTCAGCTCAGACACAGAATGGGAGGGAGAATTCATGGAAGATCAAGTATTTAAAAAGGAAGTATCCAAGTGGTACTGGATGGTAGTGGAAGCGGAGGACAACAAGCTACCTGCACTGGAGGAGATATGGAGAACGGACATACCAGACGCTGATATTCACACTTTATGGCAAGTATCATATGCAGCACTTTGGTCAAATATCAGACCTGCTCCTTTAAGAAGAAATCATCTGTTTACTCTATACAGAGCTTACTGGTCCCCAAAAAAATTGGCCAAAATGGGAGGAGGCACGAGAAGATACTGTCCCAAGTGTGGACTGGAAAATGCGGACGACGTGCATATGCTATGGCGATGTCCGGTAATCCAGATCTTCTGGTGCGAGGTGGGTGAGTTTGTCTCCAAAACACTAGGAATCAAAGTCCAGGTAAGCCTTGAACTTGTTATTTTTGGGATAATGTACAGAGGAAATGAAAATTATTTAGCGAACATACCTCAAGCACACTTATTATTTGCTTTGATAATTATGGCACGTAGAGAAATATGCACGAAATGGGCAACACAGTCAGCACCTTCATTAAGAGAATGGATTTTATATGTTAAAAATACCTGTAGGTTAGATTGTGCCAAAGGTCTATCTAGACGGATTAAAATGTGGAGACCAATTTGGGAGATGCTTTCAGAAGAAGCCATGCAAGGGTGACTCATTAGTCGGAAAATGTATAAAGAGGAGACGATATAGTAAAGTCCAATGATTAAGGCATACTAAACTTGGCTGGAGTGTAGTCAGATCGTATATAGCTCCAGATGCATAGTTTAACAAGGCCTTGGCTTCCCGGGCAGAGGCGAAGTGTGGGACTCCCCAATCAGTATGCACACAGCCCCAGCCATACGCCGAATGCCATGTATGAGGACAAAAAAAAAACAAACAAAAAAAAAACAAATAGTCCAGCCTGCTGTACGTACCCCCCGCCGGAGTATAACAGGAGTACACCCGGCTATCAGGATTGCGGTGCCGCCAGATATCCAGCAAGTGATAATTACTGAGCATTTGCCGCATGGCTTCGCGAGTTTTGGGTTTAGCATCCACTTTTGGAGGGTGTCTATCCTGTTCCCCATCAAGGGCACAGTTAAAGTCCCCAGCTATAATCAGTTCCAGAGCCGGTGCCAAGTCTAGTTTCCCCAGGACCGTCCCCAAAAATTCTCCATCCTCGGTGTTTGGGGCGTAGACGTTCACTAAACACATATGCCTCCCATCCAATGTCCCTTCTACCACCACGTAGCGGCCGTCGGGGTCAGGGCAGTACTTTAAGACCTTAAAGGGGACTCCAGGTGCCACCCATATAAGTGCCCCCCTGGCAAACCCCGAGTAGGAGGTCGCAAAAAATTGGCCCCGCCATCGCCGTTGAACATATTTCAGGCAATCCCCCCAGAGATGTGTCTCTTGTAAAAAAGCCACGCTTATCTTGTAGCGCCTAAGATATGTAGCTACCCGAATCCGTTTAATCCTATTGTTGAGCCCTCTAACATTCCATGTTATAAAGTTATAGGTCCGTTGGTCTCCTGCCATAAGTAGAAAAGTCTGGGTGAACAAGACCTATAATGCAAAAAGGGAATGAACTGTAAGGCGTAGTGTTGGGGACCCCCCAATCCTCTCCTAGAACTCTCCTGACCTTTGGTGACCCGGCATAAAACTTTCCCCTCAAAAAACAATAGAACAAACAATGTGAACATTCCCCCCCCCCCACCCTCAGGCAGTAGAACCTCATTCTCATAGCCCACCCGTGGTCTGAGGACTCAGTGCTCCGCCCCATAGCCATCACCCTCCCCTTAAAGCCTCCCCCGCAACATTGTAAGCTACAATAGCAGTCAACAAAAAGCTATCCCAGTTCTTGTTGTACAACCAGACTGCCTGGTACTGCACAGCCCCGCCCAACCAACGGCCTAGCCAGGCCGGCACAGTACACTACAGCTGGAGTGCCAAAACTGCAGTACGGCGGAATAACGCCTCATCTCATCAGCTACGCTCTCCCCCCCCCTTATGGTCCTTTCAAATGAGGATCTCCCTCTGAAGGTCCGTAGCAGAATCAGGCCGCCGCACCGGTAGGGGCCGTACTTACAGTGTCTGGTACAGTCTCGCCGACCCACCGCCTCTCAAATGGCGGCCCTCTTACTTGCATGTAGGCAGCTCATGAGCCGCTGGCAGTGGGGTCGGCAGCGCCGTCCGGTTCCGATTGAGTTTCCTGAACGAGGCACAATGGGGAAAACTGGTTTTGTGTCGGTATGCCTCCCACCTCTTCTCTCAGGGTGCCATCCGGCCCCACCATGATGCGACCTCCGTCTGATTCTCCCTGTGACCGGGATCGTTGTCCTCCAGTGCGGCGGTGCCGATTCCGTTGTCGACCGCTCCGTCTCCTCTGTTCCTGCCACCCGTGTTGTTGATCCCGTCCTTCCAGGCCCATCGAATCCATCGGGTCTGTGGCCTCGTGCGGGGTGTTGAAGAAATGGATCCTATCCGCATGTTGTACTCGGAGGCGGGCCGGAAACATTAGGCTGTACTTTATGTTGAGATCTCTCAGCCTCCGCTTGACCCCCCGGAAGTCGTTCCGCAGGTCTTGTACCTTTTTGGTGTAGTCCGGATAGATATGGATCTCTTGGTTTTCCAACCTGGGGGGACCATTCTTGCGGATGAACTGCAGGATCATGTCCCGGTCCCTGAAATTGAACAAGCAAGCGATCAGCGTCCTAGGCGGCGCCCCAGGTTTTGGGGGGGGACCAAGGGAGCGGTGAGCCCGCTCCACTGCGAACATCTTGGATAGTCGAAGACCCGGGAGGGCGGAAACGATCCAGTCCTCCAAGAATAGGTCTGCCGCCGGTCCCTCCGCTTTCTCCGGAAAACCCAAAAAGCGGAGGTTGTTCCTCCTCGAGCGTCCCTCGGCGTCCTCTGTCCTGTCCTCAAGGCGAGCGGTATGTTCCTCGAGTGCAGACACCGTCGCTTGCAGGTGCTGAACCTCCGTCCGCAAGGAGGTCAGGTCCCCCTCCGTGGTAGTGACCCTGTCCGCCACCTTCCCTAGGTCCAGGCGCAGGTGGTTTATGTCCATGGCCATACCATCCATTTTGGATTCCAGTGCCGCTCGCGAGTCTCTGATGGCCTCTAGGATATCAGCCTTATCCTGGGCCGCTGATCCCTGTGGCGGTTCCCGCTCAGAGTGCGGTCCGAGGCGCTCCGTCGACGTGGGGCCTGGCACCGTATACTGCATAATCTTGTTTGCTTGTGCTCCCCGAAGGGGTCTGTCCTTCCCCATATCCAGTGCGGGCCCCTCAAGGCCGTCCCCGAATCTTCTACTCCGCTGCCCCAGGCTCAGGAGGGCCGTCACGGGTCAGTCCTGGCCCAGGAGGTTTGCGTGCGGGTCCCTCACCACTCCCCAGGCCACCGGCCGGCCAGGTGTCGCCGAGAGGTGCAACCCAGAGAACGTTTCACGCCAGGTCCCAAGGTCCCCGAGGGCCCTCCAGGAGTCACTGTCTGGCAGGGGGTCTAGCCCTGGCCCCTAGTGTCTTCTTACCGTGAGTTCCGTGCGATCATCGCATCAATCTCCAGGTCGGCATCCACCCCCGGAGACTGTCTCAGGAGTCTGCGAATCGGCCACCCTTGGGTGTGCGCCCGCCAGCAGAGGCTCAGTCCCCTGCGGCCCGTAGACTGCCCACGGATCCCTCGCAGGATTGGCAGCTGTCCGTTCAGGCCAGCACCTAGCCGGGTTAGGCTAGGACCGGTCCCCCCCCCCCCCGAGGTCTCACACCCGCGCGGAGCGCGCCCCCAGGTGCCGTGAACAGCAACCGGCCAGCAGGTCGTCCCTCTCACCGGACATCAGACCCCTCCGGGCCTCTCACTGCACAAGGCGGATGTCAGGCTCCCACCGGCTCCGCAGCGGTAATGTCCCCAGCAAGGCCCTGTCCTCGCCGCTGTCACGGGGAGCAAGGCACAGGCCTCCTCATGTGCGGGCCCCTCTTGGGTGAGTCCGACGTTTCTGCGGCAGCAGCCGCCCCAGCGGGTCGTGTCCCCGCAATCCTCAACCCTCGCAGGGAGGAGCAGAGTCAAAATAGGCCCACCTCGGCCTTCTGGAAGCCCCGAGGTCTCGTGGCACCCGTCCCCGGGTCCTCTGTCAGGCCGCAGCAGGCAGGCGTCCGCGGAACCTCACTGCGGGCCAGTGTCCTCCGAGGGCCGCCTATCAGTGGTGCAGGAGTTTCGGACCGCTCCCGGTGCACAGATCCCTGCAGCGAGGCCAGCCGGGAGCAGGCGTCCGGAGGCAGGCAGTCAGACGGCCGCAGTCCGCGCCGCCATTTTCTTTGAAGTGCGGCCGCCGCCGCACCAGGGGAAAAACTTCGCTTTCCCGGTCCGCCGACAAGCGGAACCACGCTCGGCCCGGATTCTCGGGACCAGGGGGTGTTCCGATCCCCTAATCGGCACAAATGGGCAGTATTCCACCAGGAGAAAAGCAGGATTTCATTGTATGGGGGCAGGAGCTACACTGATCAGCGTCTAGCCCGCCATGCGTTCAAGCCACGCCCCTTCACAGAAATAACTTACGTCAAAAACGTAAAGTTAGTACTTTTTGGTATTTACAGAATACACTTACTCATTTTGGTATTCACAGAATGAACTTACTCATTTCGGTATTCACAGAAGTTAGTAGTCCTAACTTTAGGACTCCTAAATGCCTTCTGTGAATACCGAAAGTCTTAAAGTTAGTATTTTTCTCAGTTTAGGAGTAGTAAAGTTAGGACTCCTAACTTTAGGACTCCTAAATGCCTTCTGTGAATACCGAAAGTCTTAAAGTTAGGATTTTTCTCAGTTTAGGAGTAGTAAAGTCCAGACCGAACTGCCATGAGGCACAGGGTCAAGACTGATTTGCATATGGCTATGTCTGAACTGGGGTGGCATGGTGAAGCAAAATAACGATGGATTAAACCCAGATCTGTGACTGGGGGTGAATGTTTGCCAATGTGCAGCATTCCGTCCATCATCTTGTGTGTTTTGCATTTCGCCCTAAGTGGGAAGGGTATGCCCAGACGTGGGTCCCGTGCTCACTACGCCACTGGAGTCAAGCTATCCTGGCTGATGAAGGCTGATAGCCTGAAACCGGTCCTAGGATGCTTGATTCCGGTCCAGGGAAGACATGGCTTGGCAGTTCGGTCTGGACTGTTCCCATGAGGCACAGGGTCAAGACTGATTTGCATATGGCTATGTCTGAACTGGGGTGGCGTGGTGAAGCAAAATAACGATGGATTAAACCCAGATCTGTGACTGGGGGTGAATGTTTGCCAATGTGCAGCATTCCGTCCATCATCTTGTGTGTTTTGCATTTCGCCCTAAGTGGGAAGGGTATGCCCAGACGTGGGTCCCGTGCTCACTACGCCACTGGAGTCAAGCTATCCTGGCTGATGAAGGCTGATAGCCTGAAACCGGTCCTAGGATGCTTGATTCCGGTCCAGGGTAGACATGGCTTGGCAGTTCGGTCTGGACTGTTCCCATGAGGCACAGGGTCAAGACTGATTTGCATATGGCTATGTCTGAACTGGGGTGGCGTGGTGAAGCAAAATAACGATGGATTAAACCCAGATCTGTGACTGGGGGTGAATGTTTGCCAATGTGCAGCATTCCGTCCATCATCTTGTGTGTTTTGCAAATATTAATATATAACACCAGGAGGACTTACTGGGGCCAGCAGCAGAGCCATCTGCGCCTGAGGCCGCTTCTTGCTGCTCCTGGGAGGCCCCTCCAACTCCCGCACCCTCCGCACTGCCAGCTGCCCCAGTCATCTTCTTGCCCCTGGATGCTGATCATGTAAAGAGACAAAAAATTCTTTGTGTTAAATAAATAAATATAATTGCTCTAAAAATATTTTTAGACAGGAAACGGCAATTGCAATAACATTGACCTATCCTAAATTAATCAGATTGACTTATTCGACTAGTAGTAGTCGACTAGTATGTATCGCAGTCGAGTACCATCCGATCATTATTATTCCACAGTTCAATTCCAATTCCTGAATCCTAAACATACCTAGCCAGCCTATTCCAGGCTTTGGAATGAATTGCAAAAAAATTATATTTGCTTCTCTATGTCCCGATCTCATTCCCAATCATCTCTCAGTCTCAACTCCAACAACCCCCTTTGACGGGCCAATTACTAAGTCTACATTTATTCTTTTTAATGCATAGATGCCTGGACGCATGCATATTGAATACACCAAATTGGTTGGTTGTTATATTCACTCACTATAAGAACTACAAAAGGTTCTACTAAGACTGAAGTCATGTGAGAGGACGCGACATGCAGGCCGCTAAATTACCAAATAATACTAACTAACTAACTACTACCACTATCTTAGTGACAGGAGACAGGACAGCCTGACAGGACAAAGGAAAGGACTGGAGTCTTTCCTATCGGGATTACCTACCTAACTTAAATTCTCTAACCTCTCTTACATAACCAGCCCAAGTGAGCACAAACATGCAAACAAGTATGATTAGTTAGTAGCGCCGAGCACCTGTCTGGAAGTAACAATCACATAATATAAGATTTGTAAACATAGGTTTACCTGCATGTAAGCAGCATGTTAGCTATTTGCGAAAAAAATAATATTCGCAATAACACAGAACAGAAGAACACAAAATAGTAATATAAATAGCTACTCACCAAGCCCCGGGACCTCAACACCTAGCAGGTCCTGCTCCCGGTCCAGGATATCGGACCACCGGTGCGTCAATTGGTTATGGGTGCGCCGGACCCCAGAGCAACGAAACACTGCCCGGCGCACCCTTGCCCACTGCTGGTGACGCTCCTGGAGCCCATACCTGGACCCAGGCCTGCCGCCTGCTGCCAGGGTTAAGGGGAGGTGGCGCTGGATACAAAAAAACAGTGCGGCCACCTCCGCGAATAAGGCCTGTGGCTGCACCCCTTGTGGGTGCCGCCTTCCGCAAGGAAGGCGGTCGCGGCTCTCACTCCGAGCCCTCCTCTTCCCCTGGCCCTTGCTCTTTGCCATGGTTCTGGGTAGGCGGGGGCGGAAAAGAAAAGGTAGGAAGTAAGAAAGTAAGTAAAAGAAATGAAAAAAGCAAGTAATAGAAAAAGAGTGAAAAACGCACTAAAAACACACAAAAAGTAGGAAAAAAAGCAAAATATACAATCAGGAATAGAGCGGGATAGATAATAAATAAAAAAGATCAAAAAAAAGTTTCTAGAAACAAAGGATTGAAAAGATATAGGAAGGATAGAAAAACAGGCCCAGAACCATAGCAAAAAGTGAAAAACAAGATGGCCGCGCCCATTGGCGACCGCGTGGTGAAGTTCGCGCGATATTTCCCCCCCCTAGCACGCAATAAGCGTCCCCGAACACGCAATACGTGTTCCCGAACAGGAAAAACACATCGCGAACGGGCGCAACAAGCAACTCCGCGGGCTCGCGGAATTCCGCGTAGCTCGCAGAGTTTTTTTACGACTTCGCGGAATTCTGCGTAGCGCGACTATGAGAACTCCGCCCAGGGTAATAAAAATTTGCACTGAAAAGCTACCATCTAGAGGGATGCGGCCGTTTGTTGCATAGCTGTTTGGTGTAGGCAAGGTGCCTGGGACCTGCAAGATCAAGCTCTGTGAACCCATCTTGTTATTAGTGTGTGTCCATGAGGGTGGAGAAACAAGGTCGCTGATGCTGAAATAAACCTCTGTCTGAGAAAGTCGAAGATGCTGCATTTATACTGTTCCACAGTATTAAAAGAAAGTTAACCCTTGAGTCCGAAAGTAGTATGAGAAGAATCTCACAGGAATTCTTACCTATAATCACCTTTATAGGAAACCATTGAGCCCAAACTTAAACACTACACCCACACTATCATCATACATAAAACATAAGCAACATATTGTCGTACAGGTTTTCTATAAATGTAATCAAAGCAAGTAGCATAAGTAACGACTGACTTAAAGACATGTACAGATGATTGGAAGGAAATAATATGGTGGACATCCAAGAAAACAATGTGTAAGCACATGACAATATAGATTTGCCAGGGAATAAGCACCCATGCTAATTAAGGAAATATGTAAGCAATTTAATAGCTTGCTCTTGATGGAGCATGATTATGTAAGAATGATTTTGCTTGGTCAAATCCTGCTCATTATTGTGTGAATTACTAACCGCACTTAAAAGAAAAACTATGACTAACATTGTGTCTCGTTAAACACAGAGTTCTAAAATTGCATCGTAAAAGCATGCCGAAGGGTCGCAAACTGGTGAAGCTGAGAGATTTATGACAGAGAGAGATTCTAATTTATGTAGACAACAGGATGTGGGAGCACACCGCTGACCTCTCAGGCAAGGTTCGCCCCTGGCATTCTGGTAAATGCAGTTTCTTGTAGCTCGCTCCGATATTAGAGTGTTTCGCCAAGGTTGGCGCAGATAGTGCTGATCTCTAGACACGTGTTTCTGGTTTATTAACCGTCATCAGTAGAGAATACAGTCTTGTATTTTGGGGTTTGCTGAGTAGGCTGCCAAACATTATATCAGGTCCGGTACCGCTCACTCGAATATCGGAGCGAGCTACAAGAAACTGCATTTACCAGAATGCCAGGGGCGAACCTTGCCTGAGAGGTCAGCGGTGTGCTCCCACATCCCGTTGTCTATTCTAATTTATGTGTCATGATGATAATGTGAAGAATAATAATGCAGTGGTAAAGTTTTAGTAAATACGATTTGGGAAGATTTCTTTATTGAAATGTGTTTACTATGTTTTCTTAAATGTGGATCTGAAACTGTGAAAAGAAATTGCCTGTTTATTAATGAATATGGTTAGATTATGTTTATGAAAATAGTGAAATGATAGTTATATTAGATTCTTATACATTTATGTTTTCTTCAAGAGTTTTAAGTTAACGCGTTTTTGTTTTTCATGTAGGCCTCAAAAATGTATTATATTTTTCCACTGCAGGCCTTATAGAAATGTATCATTCATTCATTCATTATTTCCTTCGAAATAAGAATAAAATGCTGACTTAGTTTGCTTTAGTTACAAGTATAATCACTGACTTTTCCTTCTTATAGTCTGAATATTTTCTTTCTATGAATAATGGTGTCAACTTTGTTGCAAGCCAACTCGGAAGCGAAAGCATGGACATGTTGAGTCGCAAATGTATTTCCTACTTCCGAGGTGATATTCAACATTGTACTTTCTTAGAAAATAAGAGACAATGAACACGGGTATTACGTGTAGGTTCCGGTTGATTTGGGCTGGAGAATGAACATTCCATGAACACACCATGGATCTCATAGAATTATGAAAACTGTGCAAGAAGCTACATTTGTGGGCTGGAGTTTTGAACATTTCAAGGTATAAAAACTTTCTGGGAAAAGTACGTGTGCAGCTATTTTCTTGCAATTCTTGGGCATGACATGCTGTTGGTCCAAACTCTCACTATCCTGATCTAAACTCTCCTGAATTGCCATGCATTTCATTGGTTGGTAAAGTTGAGCAGGCTAAACCTTTCGGCTGAAGGGTTGACTATTCAGACTGTTGCACGTTGTGCATTAGTTCATCTTGCGTCTCGGTCCTGATATTCTACATCAGAACTTTGGTTCGTATTATTCCTGAAATTGCATACTGAATTGCAATGCATGTTTATTCTTCTCTCTCTCTCCTAACGCCAGTTATTTGATTTGATATATTTTGCTTTAAACTATGATTATGTTGTGATTTTACCTGTATTTTAAATTAACTCATGTACTAAAAGTTCTAATGTGTTGTGGTGTGTTGACCATTCATAAATTGAAGATTAGATAAAAGTGCCTTGATAAATAAACTGAGTTTGTTTACTTATTGACGAATATTATTGGAAAGTTATGGCTACTGACTATTGTTGTTACATAGACATTTCTTCATTACAGGTCCTCATGAAGGAATAGCTTCCGTCTCTAATTATCTGAGTCCCTATTAGCTCTTATAAAGATCTATTGGAGAACCTCATAATTTGTAAGTTGTTATAGACTTCTTATGGACCCAACCTCTGTTTGTTGTGAAATATATTACTGAGTTTATGGTGTGGTGGGAAATCTGTGACTGTGCCCACAAAATTTCACAACACTTCCGCTGCATAAGTTTTCTGGTAGCGTATCGGATGGTTATTTTGACTAAATATACTAGGTAATGATGAGACGGAGTTAAAGACATTGACAGATTATAGACATTCGTACCTTTATGTTCTATGTTGTGGTCTGTCATTGACCTTAATGGAAGTAACGGATCCTAAGATCCCGGTATAACGCCTAAGGGCGGGTCTTAGTGTGGCATACACTAAGTGTGTTCTTTGCTGTTGAAGTGGTGCTGTGCAAAGAGGTTTTGCCAGTGCTAACGTAGGGAATCTTAATGTATGACAAGTGAGGATTTTTGAGGTTGCTTCAGAAGGCGCATCTGGAGAACTCTTGAAGATTTTCATTTAAGTGAGGGCGAAATCGCGCTGGTCGAGATTTTGCTGGAAGCAAAAGAAATTCTCAGATTGTGTGGTTCTATCGTTTTTCTTTTAGTTGAGCAGACAAGTTGTTTTATGTTGTTTGTTTTGTGAAAGACTTTGAGAAAACATCGATGCTGACTTTGTAAAGGGAGGGTCAGTCGCAGGAGCTAAGCGGACGTCACTAGGTGCCGCGCTGGTATTGGACCGTTGGTGTGAACTCGTCACAAAGTGCTGCGCTGGTACATGTTGGTGAGTGTTAGTCGCGCTGGAACTGGACAGCGAGACCAGTTTTGATTGGTGGAAAGGAATCACAATACGGAAAAGAAGTTGTTGAAAATTTCCTTGGTAAAAGTTTGATTTTTAGCATAGAAGAACATGAAGTTTTTTAAATTGTTGAAAACTTTGTTTAGTAAAGACGAGCCTATACCTTTTAGAGGAGGAGTTCCTGTGCCTCCTGAGGGAACCGCTGCTTCATTCATGTCATTAGAAAGGGGTTATCACACATGTATGTGGTTGGAGAATTGGGTGAAATACACTGAGCAAGATGGTAATTTAGAGTTTCCAGAGAAAGGGACATTTTAGAAAATGTAAGGAATCAAATAAATAATTTGAGACCAGATCCTAGACCTATGCAGTATGAAGTTCTCGAAGAATGGGAACATGAGGCATACAAAAGAGAAAAAGAAAGTATCAGACTACATACAAGACACTGTGAGTAGATATTCAGAGGCAAAGTGGGATGCTCTCTAGAAAATGTGGAGAAGAGATATAGCTGAAGGAGCGAAAATGTTTCCAGTTATGGTAGCTGAGTCTGCTGAGTGAGAGAAATGCAAAGAGAAAAAAAGGAATGTTGAGGAGTCAAAGACTAAAATTACTGAGTTAGTTGTTGAGGGAGCTGATGACGTAGATGACAAATTTTTAAATGAGTTGCTGATGAATAGACCTCCACCTTATCATGAAGAACAGAATCATGTGGAGTCAGTATCTTTTCCAAGTGCTCTGATAGTGCATGCAGAGTTAGCTTATGAGAGAACATCACAAGAGCAGAATGCGATTCCAGTTAGAAAAGAGTTTATGAGCAAGAAGACACCAATGAAGACACGAGTATAACAAGTGCATAGTTTAACAATTCCCAATATAAATAGAAATATGAGTGTGGGAAGTGAAAGGATGGATGAGAATAGTGGAGTAAATGTAAATGCTGTTACAAGAGAAGGGTTAGAACTATTAATTCGTATTTCAGAAATGTCAGCAGAGACACCTAAAAGAGCTGTATATATAGATCCAAAAAGGATGTGTTGGACTTGGCCCTGCTTGCAGGGTCATCCCGAACTTTTTTGCCTTCCCCCTAGCCTTTTTGCTGTTGTGGAATGAGTGGTTGTAGGACGTTGGACACTTTAGCGCTGGTTAGCAGTGCCAAGTGTGTGTGCTTTCTGCCTTACATAGGCTTATATTAGGAACCCCTCCTTTAGGGGACATCTCCCCCATGGTAGGAAATGTATATGCCATGTGTGGTGTGAGAGGAAAATAATAAATGCTGTGCAATGGTGTACGCAACTTTATTTCCACCATTGTAGAAATGCACCTTTGTAAAATGTTACTTTTAAGATGGACGCCATTGCTGTGTGCTTGTGCCTGCCTGCCAGAGGTGGGTTACCAGTCTAGTCGTTTGTTTCCCAGCACCCCCAGCTTTTGGAGGGAAGCATGGCACCCAGGGTGCTCTACACCTCCCCTAAACCAGTTGGGACCGGTTCCCCAGGGAACCTTCCAGAAGCTTCCAGCCCTTTCTGGTAGGTGGGGTGAGGGGGGCTGTGCCTCCATGTGCTCAGACTGAGCATGGACCTGAATGAGAGGGGACACTCTGCCAGGAGGTACCGCCACATTGGGCCTGTGTGCTGGCCCCTGTGCCCATCTGCACCCCTCCGCTGTCCACAGGGCCAGTGAGAGCCCTTTACTGGAGTGAAGACTGCTGTGTCAGGAGGAGTGCCACTTTATGGGAGATGACTGCTTCTAGGACCTGCTGTCCTGTTCTGATGAGTACCCACTGCCTGCTGATCTTGCCCAGTATTGCCTGCCTGCTCTCCTGCCGTCCTAAGCCCAGCACCTGGTGAGCACTATATCTTACTGCCAGCTGCCTGCTGCCTAGAACCCTGTGAGCACGTGGTCTGCCCAGGAGAAGAGAGGAGCTGATGCCTGCAGCGCTGTGCTGCTAAAGCGCTATAACTGTGCCACAGGGGAAGAGGAGCGCTGCAACTTTATTTTGTGGGACTTAGCGCTACAACCTTATTCCTGCACCAGGAGAGTGCTGCCTCCAGCCCTGCCCAGGAGAAGAAGGTGCGTGGGTCCTGCCGCGCTGGGCTGCCGGAGTGCCATATTTGCATTGACTGTGCTCTGCTTGCTGCGAGAGCGCTATAACTGTGCCCAGCAGAGGAGGAGCGCTACATTTGAAGTGACTGACCATCCCTGCCTGCTGGCTAGCGCCTGGAGAAGAGCGCTTTATCTTGTTGCCCAGGAGGTGAGGAGCTGACATCTGCAGCGCTGTGCTGCGAGAGCGCTATATTTCCAGTGACTGTGCCTTCCTGCCTGCTCCCTAGCACCTCGGGAGGGCTATATTTCATTGCCAGTGAAGGGGAGCGCTACCACTTTATGGTGTGGGACCTAGCGCTTTGTGGGCGCTACATCTTAATTTCAGCCCAAGAACTTTCCTGCCGCCTAGCGCCTCGTGAGCGCTATATGTAAATTGCCAAGGAGGAGTCCTGCGGCGGAGGGGGCCTGAGGCACATTGTCAGTGCCTGCCCCTCCGCGCTGCTGACGAGGAGAAGGCTCTGCTGAGGGTGAAGCCAGGAGAGGTCCCAGAAGCGGGACCTGTCGGGGCACATTGCCGGTGCCCGGAGACTGCAGAGACATCCAGAGGGGCCCCAGACTGCCGGTGAGTGGGGCTCAGTCATCCTGTGGTTGGGGGGTGTGTCGGGGCACATTGTCGGTGCCCGCCCCCGGTGCCAGTATTCTTTGGAGGGCATTGGTTGTGTTTAGAGTCCCATAGGAGGGGAGCTCCATTGTGCCCAGTACTTGTTTCCTCCCTCAGCTGCACGACAGGCATTTTGGGAAATTCTAGAGTCCCAGAAGAGGGGCTCCACCGTGCCAGTGTTCTTGTGGGCAGATTCCTGTTAGAGCCCGGAGTGGGGCTCCCATCGCTGCATTGTTGGCGCCAGTGCTTGTTGGGTTTACCCAGCTACCCCGCAGGACAGGGGGCAGCTGCCACGCATTGGGGGCATTGGATTACCCAGAAGGGAAAGAGAGAGGAGTGAGGGACCCTCCTACCCTAGCGCTTTGCGCACCTTTGTTTTCGCCGCCCTTGCAGCCAACCCTGACTGTGTGGGACAGAGGGCATTCGAGCCCCCGAGAGAGGCCAGTTGGCCTGGGGCCAGTCTCAGGGTTGTGCCCCCGACTGGGGCGAACTGCGGTTATGCTGGCGAGGCCTATTGCCCCATATGATTTATGGCATAATATGGTTGCATAATGCATTTGTACCTAGGATGCTATTTAAAGCTTTTCCCTCAGGTTTGCAGTGCTGATGGTAGGCCTATTGGGTTCCTGCAGAGGAGGAGCCACATGCTAATATGTTTCCATGCTCATGGTTCGTATGTCATGCCTGAGGTATTGGTTATGCCTAATGTTTTCCCCCCTAAGGTGGATGCTGCTGAGTTGGCCATAAGGTGATTCCTGCCTGCGGAGGAGGCCTTCTGTTCATGGGGTTGTGCCCACTATTAATGTTGTTATGCCTCATATGCTTTACACATATATAAGGTGATTTAGGAGTACAGGGCTGATTCCATGCCCAATAGGAATGTCATGCAATGATGTTTTCCTGCCTAATGACACTGCCCTTATGCTAATGAAGTTTCTTATACCCGCTGTTCGCATACTGTGCTTATGCCTATCCTGATTTAGGCCATTGTGATTTACACAAATGTGTTCATACCTAGGGTTATGCTAATGTGCCTAATGTTTTCTCCTAGGGTGTACCTTGCTGATGTGATGCCCCAATGATACCCAAGGCGAAGGTTACGCCTAATGCTAAACTTGATTGGAGGCCTACTGACGTGCTGTTTCTGCTTAGTATTTCATGCCTAGTAAGCTGGTATGAGGCTCTGTGGATATGTCATGCCAGGCTGATGATTACACCTACATGACTACTGACTTTCATTTACCCTGTTTATAGCTTGTGGTGATTCCAGCAGCGGCCCGATTGGCCCTGCCTTGTAAATAGTCCCCATGCAAATTACTACCCAGTGCCGGTTGGCACCATGTATAGGCAACTGTGATTACATTCTGACGTGTTTATGTCACAATACACAAGTTATTTTCACAGCACCTGGTGTGGTCTCTTTTTGTAGTGTGCCTGGTGGGTCGCCTGTGAGTGTGCTGCGCAGATGCATTACACATTTCCTCCGGAGTTTGGCCCGCCCGCTCTGCACCACGCTACCCTTTTCTAACAGGATGTTACAGATGGAAAGAAGGATGACTAAATCATCAGGAGGATCAAAGACAGGTGGAATTAGTGAAGAGAATCAGAGATCAGGTACATCCTTAGGTTCATCTCCAGAAGAAATAGATGAGTGGATAAAAGAAATAGCACCTGGTTGTAGTATACAGAATAATTCTTCAAGTATAGATGTGAGCAGATTAAAAGCGGAACTAGAAGAAATTATTCTGGGTACGATTAGTCCAGAGAGATTAAGTAAATATCATGATGAAGAATTGCTTTTTATGTGTAAGGATATAACACGGAAAGCAAGAAATACACATGAGAAATTTGCTGAGATTGCGCAAACATATGGAGTTGACATAGAAAAGTATAAGGCTTTACAGAAGATATTGATTGGATTTTAGTGACAAAGATTTTGAGAGTTTGAATGCTTCAGGAAAACGATTGCAGATTAAAGAGTTAATTAACACTCTAAAACATTGAGGTGAAGGTGATCGATGGGAAGGCAGATGGGCAAAAAGAAAAGAGGATGCGACAATAGCTTCAGTGGCTTTGCCATTATATCCTGTGAGGGAGACAGAAACTGATGTAGCAAATGCGACGATATATCCTATGAGAGAAGTTCCAGGAGGTGGGTTTGTTCATGTTCCGTGGTCGATACAGGATATATTATCATTTACGAATGATTTTCCCAGGTTGAGAGAGAAGCCAGTGGAATGGTATAAACAAGTGGAAAGGTTTTTCAAAGTTTCGAAAGTTTTGTGGAAAGACTTGGATGGCTTGTTTGATATTGTAGTTCCAATTGACTTATGGGTGGAGTGTAAAATTGCTCTGGGTTGGCCAAAAGAAGAATATTCAAGAGATCCAAAGGCAGGAGCACCATTACAAGAAGTCATGAAAAAACTATAATCAGGTTATTTCGTACTTGAAAGGGAAATTTCACCAAAAGCAACAGATTGGGTGAAAATAGACAGGACTACTCAAGAGTTGAAAGAGTCAGTTCATGCGTATTATGAGAGGCTTTTACAGGTGTTTAAATAATACAGTGGTATTGAGAATATATTCTCAATACCACTGATAGATATGGGGCATTTTGTATATCAGTTTGTGTACGGATTAAGACCAGAAATAAGTGCCATGATTCAGCAGAATTTGATTTGTTGGCAAAGCAAATCAATTGACGAGATTCTGTGTTATGCAAAATATTGTGGTGATGATATTGATTCGCGTCATAAAAAGTTGAAAGAGAAATTGATGTTGACTCAGACGAAAGCAGCAAAGAAAGGAGGATTTATGAATATGAACACGGATTTTGCGGGAGTTTATCAGGGAAATGGTCAGACTACTACTGGTATGAGTGGTATAATGTCAAATGGAAATACTGTGACGAATATGATACCATTGCCACAAGGGAAGGGTCGAGGTGGTAATATAGAAGAAATGAAGAAGAAATTTCCATGTCACGCATGTGGCAAGATCGGGCATTGGAAGCGGGAGTGTACAAGTTTTCAGACAAATACAGGTGATGTACAATTGATAGACACAGGAGTAGATGGAATGAATCAGATGAATCAACAGAATCAGGATCAGCAGATGTCGATTGGTAGAGGACAGGGTCAGTGAATGCCACAAGCTCCTATGCAAAATGTGAATGGTCAAGTGCAAAAATACAATGCAAATATGGGTTTTCATACAAATAATCAATATAAATCAAATGTGCAGGTGTCTTCACAATATTTGATGCAGTTGGATGGAAGCGATTCAGATACATCTCAATGACAGTGCCTGAGGGGGGAGGAGGAGTGCGTGCTTGGCACATCCTTAGAGGTAGATCAGAGCGGTCCTTATGTGGATGGCGAGTTTGACAGAAACACTATTACGTTCCTCGTGGATACTGATGCTACATGTTCCACTGTAAGAACTTTGGAAATTCCCAACCTACCCCTCTCGGAAGAAAGTATCCAAGTTGTAGGAGTTTTGAATCAATTGATTAAGACCCCAGTAACTAGACCAATGAAAGTACAAATTGGAAGATTTCAGGATTGACATAAATTTGGGGTGTGACACACTAGTCCAGTAAATTTGTTAGGTAGAGATTTACTTTGCAAAATGAACTGTTCCATTTATTGTACACCAGATTGAATAGCATTTGATACGAAAGATGAGGATGCAGTATTTAAAATGGGCCGACAGGGAACAGAAGTGAATGATTTTTTATCCTCTATTTACAGCGAATGATTTGCCTGTTGAGTTGAGAGATACAGTGTTATCTGATGTGTGGGATTTTTCAGGAAAAGACATTGGACTGATGAAAGGAGTAGCTCCAATCCAGATTACTGTAAAACCAAATGCAGAGTTTCCAAGAACACCCGCTTACAAATGAGTCCTGAGACAATTGCAGGAGTAACCCCTGTGATTGAGAAGTTAATTGAACAAGGTATTCTAAAAGAGATTTTAGGGAGTCCTTGCAATGCGCCTATAATGGGAATTCACACAAACCTTACGGGAAATACAGAATAGTTCAAGTACTTAAAAAAATAAATCAGATAGTGATACCATTGTGTCCAGTAGTGTCAAACCCAGCAGTGATTCTATATCAAATTCCTTGTGAAGCAGAATGGTTTTCTGTGATTGACTTGTGTCAAGCCTTTTTCTCGATACATTTGCATCCGGATAGCCAATATTTATTTGCGTTCCGGTTCGAAAACCGTGTCTTGGCATGCTGCAGAGTTCCTCAAGGGTATACAGAGAGTCCCTCAATCTTCAATCGATATTGAAGAAATGTTTGGAATCATTAATTATGCCTAATAACTCAGTTTTAGTGCAATATATTCAATCAATCAGGCGTTTGTTAAGCGCGACAACTCACCCGTAAGGGTCTCAAGGCGCTGGGGGTAGGGGGGGTGCAGGTTCCAGTCCATCAAGGAGGGGGTCTGTCATAGAGCCAGGTTTTGAGGTTTCTTGTGAAGATGGGAAGCGATGTTGTCTGTCGGAGGTGGAGCGGAAGGGCGTTCCAGGCTCTGGCCGTGAGGAAGGAGAAGGAGTGGCCTCCCGATCTGGTCTTTCTGGTGCGGGGGACCACGGCGTAGGAGAGCTGGGCTGATCGTAGGGTCCTTTGGGGTGCGTGGTATGGTGTTGTGGAGGGCCTTGTGTGTGTGGGTGAGCATCTTGAAGGTGACTCTTGCCTCGATGGGGAGCCAGTGGAGTGTGCGCAGGTGCTGGGAGATGTGGCGGTGTCTTGGCAGGTTGAGGACCAGTCTTGCGGTGGCGTTCTGGATGTTCTGTAGCTTGCGGTGAGGTTTTTGTTTATTCTGGCGTAGAGTGCGTTGCCTGAGTCGAGTCTGCTGGTGACCAGGGCATGAGTGACGGTCTTTCTGTGTTCGAGGGGGATCCATTTGAAGGTCTTACGTAGGAGGCAGAGGGTGTGGAAGCAGGAGGACGAGACGGAGTTGATTTGGCGGTCCATTTTGAGCTCGGAGTCCAGGATGATTCCCAGGTTGCGTGCGTGGTCCGTGGGGGTGGGCGGGTTTCCGAGGGCGGGGGGCCACCAGGTGTCGTTCCAGGCGTCGGGGTTTGGGCCCATGATGAGTACTTCTGTCTTGTTGGGGTTTAGTTGTAGGCAGCTGTTTTTCATCCATTTGGCGACGGCTTCCATGCCTTCTCGAAAGTTGTGTCCGGCGGTGTTGGGTTCGTTGGATAGGGAGAGGATGAGTTGGGTGTCGTCTGCGTAAGACACGATGTTGAGTCCGTAGGTTCTGACGATGGGGGCGAGTGGAGCCATGTAGACGTTGAAGAGCATAGGCCTGAGGGAGGACCCCTGAGGGACTCCGCAGGTGGTTGGTGTAGGGTCCGAGAGGAAAGGGGGGAGTCTGACCCGCTGCGTTCTGCCAGAGAGGAAGGAGCAAATCAATTTGAGGGCCTTGTCCTGGATCCCTGCGTCGAGGAGTCTGTGTATTAGGGTGCGGTGAGAGACTGTGTCGAACGCCGCTGAGAGGTCGAGGAGGATGAGGGGTACTGTTTCTCCTTTGTCCAGCAGGGTGCGGATGTCGTCCGTTGCGGTGAGGGGGGCGGTTTCCGTACTGTGGTTTTTTCTGAAGCCGGATTGGGAGGAGTCGAGGATGTTGTGCTCTTCGATGAATGTGGCGAGTTGGCTGTTGATGGCTTTCTCAATGACTTTCGCTGGGAACGGGAGCAGGGAGATGGGTCTGTAGTTTTTGAGGTCGGTGGGGTCCGCCGAGGGTTTCTTCAGGAGGGGGTTGACCTCGGCGTGTTTCCAGTCGTGGGGGAATGAGGCGGTCGCCAGGGAGCGGTTGATGGTGTGGCGGAGTATGGGTGCGATGGTGTCGGCGAATCTGTTGAAGATGTGGTGGGGGCAGGGTCCGTGGGGGCCCCGGAGGGGATTGACTTCATTGTCTTCACTGTGTCTTCAGTGGTGAGGGCTGTCCAGTTGTCAATCGCTGGCTTCAGGGTGTCGGGGGTGGTTGGCGGGGGTTCAGTGTGTTGGTTGTCTTCGTCGAAGTTGTCGTATATGCTCTTGATTTTGTGGTGAAAGAAGGTGCTGAGTTTGTCGCAGAGGTCTTGTGAGGGAGAAATGTCCGTCGATTCGCTGGTGGGTTGGGCGAACTCCTTGATGATGTTGAAGAGTTCTTTGATGTTGTGTGCGTGTGTGGAGATTCTGTCTTCAATCGCTTTTTTTCTTGTTTTTCTGATGACTTGGTGGTGGGCGTTGGTAGCGGCTCTGAAGTTGTTGTGTGCTTCTGTGGATTTGGTGTTCCTCCAGGCCTTTTTGAGGCAGCAGCAAGTGCGTCTGGACTCTCAAAGTTCAGTGGTAAACCATCTGGCTTTCTTGGCGTGGGTGTTGTTGTTTTTCTTTTGAGGGGGGCTATGGTGTTGGCGCCGTCGGAGATCCATCTGTGCAGGGTTCGGGCTGCGGTGTTGGGGTCATCGTTTCCCACGATGGTTGGGGTGGAGTTGTTGAGTGAGGAGGTGAGCTGGTCGTCGGTGATTCTGGTCCAGTTTCTTTGTGGGAGCAGGTGCTGGTGTCTGTGGATGGTGGGTGGTCTGAAGGTGAAGTGGACACATCAGTGGTCAGTCCACGGGAGTTCGGTGGTGTGGCTGAAGGTGATGGAGTTTCCTGTTGTGAAGAGGGGGTCGAGGGTGTGTCCTGCTGAGTGCGTTGGTTCGGTCACGATTTGGCGGAGTCCAATGTTGTAGAGGTTGTCCAGGAGGGATGTGGTGTTGGGGTCCAGTTGGTTGTCGAGGTGGAAGTTGAGGTCTCCCAGCAGGGTGTAGTTGGTGGATGCGATGGCATGCAGGGAGATGATGTCCGTGATGGAGTTAGTGAACGGTCCGCGTGGTCCAGCGAGTCGGTAGATGAGGGTTCCTCGGAGGGTGGTGGTAGGGCTGGTCACTATCTTGAAGTGAAGGTGTTCCATCAGGTCTATGGTTTCGTCAGGGAGTGTGCTCAGGCGGAAGGTGGATTTGTGGACGATGGTGATTCCTCCTCCCGGGCAGGTGGGGCGGTCCTTCCTGGAGATCTTGTATCCTTGGGGAATGACGATGGCGATGTCTGGCCCCGAGGTGGTGTTGGTCCAGGTTTCGGTGAAGAACGCTACGTCTGGGGTGGTTCTGTCGAGGAGGTCCCAGATTTCGGTGGCGTGTTTGTGGAGGGATCAGACGTTGAGGAGGATGCATTGCAGGTCTTCGGTACGGGTGTGTTCTTGCGGTCGGGTTGTGCTGGGTCCATGTACCTAGCGGTGCTGTAGGTTTGTCGGCAGCAGTGACAGCTGAAGGGTCCATGGGTGTCGGCTGGTGAGGCTAGCATGCAGTTGTTGTTTCGGCCTGGGTTCAGTGCGTGGAGTGCTGCTGGGTTCCTGGCGCTGGTCACGGTCGGGTCGCGGATGGGCGCAGATGGGCTTGCCTTTGGCGTGCCGGTGGCACGCCCGCTGCGCGTGTCTGCTGCGCGGCCGCCATTAAGTAGGGGTCGGGGAGGGCTGGATAGCTGGGAGGCGGGAGCGAGGAGGGGAGCTGGATTGGGCCGGTCGCGCTGGTCGTGCTGGGGGGGAGGGGCCGCGGGGGCAGCAGCGGCAGGGAAAGCGTGCAGGAAAGGAGGAGTAAAGGAAAAAGGAAATAGAGCAGACAGGAACAGAAATGCAGAAAAGTGCAGAAAGGAGAAGAAAAAGAGGGTAGAGAAACGAGTGAAAAAACGAGTGAAAAATATATTGATGATTTACTAGTTGCATCAGGAACAAAAGAAGCTTGTGTGGCTGATACAATTGCTCTACTGAACCATTTGGCAGTAGGTGGGCATAAAGTGTCACCAGAAAAATTACAATTTTGTCAAAAGAAATTCTTTATTTGGGACATAATATTGAAAAGCAGTCAGGAAAGTGTCTCAAGATCGGATCAATGCCATTTTGCAAATGAATCCGCTGAGTACACACAAAGAAGTTCGAATGTTCCTGGGAATGGTTGGATATTGCAGGCAGTGGATACCAGGTTTTTCACTGATAGCCAAGCCATAACAAAGCTTGACACACGCAACACAGAACTCTGCAAAGTGGCGTAAAAACTTTGCTGCGCTCTGCGGAGTTCAGCCAGCGGCAGAGTCTGTTAAGTCATGCTGCTCGCACGATTTTTAGCACCAGGAGTTTCTCCCGTGCTGTAAAATCAGCGTGAATGGCACTACGCGTCACGCCAGAGAGCGCTGCTGCTTTCTGCCACTGAGTAGACATTCCACTCAAGGGACAACTTCCTCAACGCGAGCGGCAGATTTTTCAAAACGAGCAGTCGCTACCTGCCACGACCACCCTTATTAATAAATCTTGCCGTGAGGAGGTCTAGCGCTCAATTTTTTCTCACGAGCACTGGCCAACTTAATGTTGGTGAGCCGCATGAGAGAAGAAACTCCGCAAACTTTGTCCACCCCTACTTTAAAGGCACATAGTCGAACCAAACTTGATAAACACTTGTTTTTCAGCACAGTTTTGCTTTATGTGGAGGGCAAATGTAAATGATCACTGCATTTGGCCTCTTTCTTAATACTCTTGTGTTGTCACATTCAATCAATGCATGGTGTTGTCAGGTATGATTGTGGGTAGGACTCTCCAAAATATGGCCAATTAAGTACAAGTCAGTTGTGGTCATTAAGAAGGCATCGTAATACAATTTTCATGGCCAGAGTGCACGCTGCCCTCATTCTACTGGTGTGATAATTTTGATCTTGTCTCTGAGATATGCCCACAGAAGGAATACATACTCGTTCTGTCTAGTGGGTGACCTTAGATGTCTTTGGACCTGTGGATCAGGGAGGTGCCATTTCCCAAAGATTCCTGGGGGTCTAAATCAGCAGCAGGCCTTGCAGGTAAGAGCGGTGGGGCGGTATTTTGACGGACGATGACAAGGGAAAATTAAATAAATAATTAATTTTGCCTTGTCATCGTCCGTCAAAATACCCCCCCACCCGGCCCCACTGCCACACCGCCCTTACCTGCATGGGCCGCGGCTGGTCTTAATGTGGCAATGGGTGAGGGGGGCTGGGGCAATTGGCAGGACTTCCCTGTTGCCTGTTTGGGGAAGGCTCTGGTGTAGATTGCGAAGGAGTGGGTAAAATATCAGGGCTTCCCCAAACTCTGGTCTGTATTACTGCAATTTGTTGTCAGCAGCGCTCAATAGGTTAACTTATTCCACCAAGTTCTACTTTTCACGCTGCTCTTTTTTAGGTCGAGCATTCGAGACCTCTTGAATATACTTTAGTATATACTTATATGTGTATATACTTTGTGGCTCTGGAGATCAGCCCTAGGACTTGTCTGCTTCCGCTTGGGGACTTTTTTTCTGTTCAACTGCCTCTATTTAACTGTCTTGATAGAAAACGACCAGTAGAGGTCAGTAAAATACCAGAATTGCTCTCTGCTGAGGGACTTTCTTTTTTTCTGGCAACTGCCTCTATTTAACTTTCTTGATAGAAAACGACCAGCAGAGGTCAGTAAAATACCTGAATCACTTTAGCATTCTCTAGCTTCCAGTCCATAGAAATGGTCTTCCACGAGCACCCGTAGACAATAATATTTTTTTCAAATCTTGTATTTTCAGTGATATGACCACCGAAGCCCCTGATTTTATATTAAAAACAGCTTTGGACCATACCATTTCCCACTGAAATGCAATATTTCTCTCCATGTGTTCCCATGCCAGCCGTACCACGCAGTTTGGTGCTTACTTTCCCTCGATGTTAAAGAACAGTAGATGTTTCAGCAGCCAGGCTAATGTGCTGCATAGCTAAATACATATAAGGTCCCAAAGGCGAGACCGATTGCATCGCAAATGCTTGTTATAATGTGTAAGCTTACTGTGACTGTTTCAAACAAGCTTTTTAGCCAGAAAGATATTGGTAATTTAAATGCTTTTGAAAATTGTTCTCCAGTCTCTTAATTTATTTCGAAATACCTGTGATCTTTTCATAGTTTCTGAGTGTGAAACACCAAAGAAGAGTGATGAGATACAAGAAAACAAAGTTAGGCTAAAGGTTGTGTGTGCCATTGCACTGCTGTTTTCTATTTGTTTTTATTTAAAGTTGGTGTAGCCTGACCTTTACATGCAAATCTGTGGAATGTTAAACAGTTACTATTTGTAAACATAGTGTGAGCACCTACCTTTGTATGGCACTACAAAGGCGTTCACAGACACGCCCCAAATGTCCTGCAGGCCTCCTCCTCCGGCCACGTGGCACCCTAGCACTGGGGGAATTCGGGCATGCAAATAGCATTCTTTGATCTTTTTCGAAATATATATAAACAGCTGTATAGCTATAGTCAACTGGATTTCATAAGATCTGCGAGTCCATCTGGCAGTGCCTTTATAATTTGCTATTCGAATCGGTTGATAATCTTGATTTGTTTGTATTTCTGGCCGATTCAGAATTGAGTTCCATAAATACACTCCGGCTTAGGAGCGCTTCAACATGGCCCCCGATGCAAGCTGCTCAGAGTCGCATCCCCAGTGGAAATACCACTTCGGTCACTACAACAGTGTAGTGTTTCTGGATCCAAAATTACACACCTCCAGCACCAGGGAGGGGCAGGCGATGCTCCCCCCAGAGAGTCCACAGCATTCCCATCCCAGAGTCACCCTCTCTGCCCTGTGCCAGCCCAAACCTGCACCAGCCCCCCTGCAGACATTCACCCTTTGCTCACAGCGGTGGTGAATATTAGCGTTAATTAAACTCCTTCGAATCAGGGAAACCTATGTTACACAATCAGGCAAATCTAGGTCCGGGAGGTTTTTCCCTATTCCAGGGAGTTTAACTTGTGATCCCTGTTAACTCATGGTGAGTTACTGGTTGGAATCATTTAATATTGGCCCTGGAATTTCCACTTTGGTTTAACTGGCGTCTTCGAATGGTGTGTATCACCAGGAGGACAAAGTTCCTACGGGCAGGTGCAAAAAGTCACCCGAGCCCTTAAAAAAGAGAAATAGAGAGTGAAAGAATTCCTAGTTTGGAGACCCACTCAGGTAAGTGGAAGACCACTCTATGTCCTCTGTTGCCCTCACACACCCCAAAGGGTGTCATGCTTCATCATCGGGCGGTTGCTCCTCGTAGGGCCGGCGCTGCAATTCCCTACGGGCCCCCGAAGGGTCACTTTGACGGAGATCTTTTAAGGACCGCCGGATGGTGCATGTGGGTGTGTGGGGAGTGGGTTCTATGTAGAGGGTGAAAAAGGTTGCGTGCAAGTTAGTGAAAACATGGAGGGTCATCATGCAGCGAATTGTATAGATGTACCCTGAACAGGATTAGACTGCTAAAAAGTTGTAACCCTGAAGGCACACTATGCCCCGGGGTCATGGGTCAAAGGCAAACATGTTTCGCGCCTCTTTCGCCTCAAAGGTCGGTGGCGCTTCGTCAGGACCAAATTCTTAAAACAAAGTGCACGTGAAGATGAGTGAAACAAATTAAAATACCCTCAATATCGGTCTGGGCAATTACCTGTGCACCCTCAATAAGGTTACAAGTCAACGATGAAAAAAATCGCTCCAGGTCAATATCTAACCGGTTGAAGATACGTGCTCCATCAGCTAGGCGCATGGACCGCCCATATATTGTCGGGAATTCAGCCCGGGTAGTCACACCGGTATACCGACCCCGTCCATGCGACTGCCATTAATAACCAGGAACATTTTACCTGCTCAAAGCAGGCAAAGTGACTGGGTGGAATTCTGGCAATAAATGGGGAACAGCAGATGGGAATCAGCACAGAAAGACCAGTTCCTGCATGCTATTCAGCATTCCAACTGCAAAAGTCGGAACTGCCGGCACAGGGCCAGGACTGCAGCACCGCAGTGATCATACTGACCTGGTATAATCATGCCCCTGTTTAAAAAGTGTCAGTGTATGGCCCCATCATATCAAAGGATGTAGCCTTAGGGCCAGAGCTGACGACTTTGGAGCTGGTGAGCCAGGTTCGAGTCTTCGCGCCGGCTCAACCTCCTGTGATTCTGGGCAAATCAATTAATCTCCCCATGCCTACCAAAAATGAATGTGTCCTTGTGTAATGTAACTGGTGCTCATGTAAAGCGCTCCAATACCTTCGAGTCGAGTTCGCGCTACATAAATCTGCAGAAAAAAATAGGTTCAGGGCGCAAGCACCTGACCATGTGGAGAACTGGTGCAACAAACTCTTTGCCTTTCTGAAGAGTACAAAACACTGGTGCCAAGAGCTACAAAGCACTGGAGGTGCTCCAACACTCAAGTGACCACAACAAAACCTGCGAGTTATCAACTTCCGTGGCCTGCATTACGACAATGCAGTGGGAAGAATTAGGACCGACTTGTGACCAGTGTGTCACCCCTCCAATGCTTGCATGTTGATATCTTCTTCTTTACCAACTTCAGACTCTCTTCATTAACACAGAATCCCAAATAGCGTCATTATAGTAGATTTATTTTTGAATTTCTGATAGTTGAACTTTGTGCAGCGTGAAACTCGGTTTATGCCAGAAAATTGCAAACCTCCTGTTAATATGCACAAATGGAATGTGCTTGGGTCAGACAACCCCCAACGCCCCTTGTATTTAGTGAAAAGTGAGGTCAACTAAAAAAGCCTGACCTGTCTTTCCATAAAATCCTTATGTCTAGCCAAACCAATGTTAAACAAGTAAGCAATATATCATGTGAAATCCCTATGCGTAATTCATGTAATTTGTGTGAAATCACACATCTTACATGGCTTACCTTTGTGAGTTTGTCTGTGCTCCTGAACTTGTGCTGGAAGGGGTACTTTGAGCATAACTCCTATGCTAGGCACAGCTGGCTCACCTTTGCGCCACAGCCCAAAGCTAAGAATTTAGCAAAAGAGGCATTTTTGTGTGTGTGTGCCGTGGGTGACATTATTGACACGTGATCCTCAGTAAATCTGGTGCTATGCAATTTTTTATTTTTTGTGCGATGCAGCACAGCAGGGTTTCTCATAATACTCTGTTGCGTGCAAAATAGTGTATGAAGGCCTAAATGATCTTGAGTTAGCTCTTACCTCTCTTTTGAAACAAGGTGAATAGCCCAGAAGTCCAGGTGACAAGTGAAAGTGTAGAACACCAGAAAGTAGAGTCCTGATAGTAGGTAAAGACAGAAGCTGTTACACATTCTGAATGTTGCAGATAGTGAAGGGAACCTACTTGTACACAAAACAAATAAAGTGTAGGAGTGAAGGGCAGGAGAAGAGCTGTACAAAAGTGAAGGACAACTGGCATAACATGCAATGTTGCTAGATGTCAGAGAAAATGTCTCTTCTTTTTATGACATTGAGCGCATTCATCCTACAAGCCCAGAGTTGCTGACTAAAGCCTTGGAAGAAGTGTGCAGTGTATTCCAGCACCAGCCCACAAGGCCTGTGTACATCATGTCACAAAACTCATGGGTGTAGATTTACTAGCATTTTGCACTAGGTTTGTGTCACAAAGTAATATTTTCCAGTACAAAATGTTTATTTGAAATCTACTTTCTAGTACAAAAATGAAAAGTTGCCTGATATTAACGTGAAGCAGTGCTCTGTGCTGCTTTGCATTACTTTGTGTAAGGAGGCGTTCCATGAGTGGTACATGGGTGTTTCCATACAATCAGCAATGGCTTTTGATGCAAAGCCCTATCTCACAATAGTAGACAGGGTTTTGTGGCAAAAACTAATGCCTCTTTGAGATTGCTGTTAACTTGGAGAAATGCTTTTATTTCTCCAAACTTTTCCAACTGTGCATGTGTGCTGCTGTCGAAAGTGGGAAACGTTTTAAAGTTGTCTAAGAATAGTATTTTGTACTGGAAGGGAACATTCTATACTAGACATGACACAGACACCTTTGCAGTATGGGGCAAAAGTGTGTGTGTGGCGAAGGGCAGCCTGATTGTGCACCAGCGCTAGGGAGAGAGCAGAACAATTACATTTTAACATGCATCTCATCATGAAACATGAGAACACCTTCTCCCAGCTCGTCTGTGATCATTCATTGATCCACATATAATCTACAACCAAGCACAACCAGGGTAACACCCTTAGATAAAGTATTAATTACTACTACGCTAACATTTCCTGTTTTTCATTGACAAGTCACTCTCTGACCATGCCATTATTCAAATCTCAGCTAGTATGCCTCTGCCCTTCTCCCTGACACTTCCAGCTCATTGACCAAAACTGAACATTCCTACATCTCACTCCATGCACTCATAAACCAAATCTAATAGAACCTTACATCACTTTTGACCAATTCAAGCATGCCTCTTCAAATCCCACTGCCAGTTCCACCACTCCATCCAATTATTATCCAGTTTCTCGACTCTTCTTTCTCCAAATTAATTTAATCCCTTAACTTTAACCACATTACCCTACTTCTGGACTCCAACCACTTGCTCAATTCCCCTAATCAGGTGCTATCTAATCCTCTTAAAGTCCTCTCATGTGTTGCCAGTGTTATTACTTCGACTCACCATAACTACCTTTCATCCATCCCTACACACCTTGACCTCCCTACAGCTTGTGACACCACTGATCACTTAATATTATTATTCTCCTTTATGACCGTCAGCAACACTAGCTCAATTCTCAAATATTATTGGCTCAGAGCTCAAATGGTTCTTCTCCCATTTTCTGACCAATCCTTCTCAGTTGATTGGTAATCCAACCAATTACCACCCATTTCTTTATCAGTTAGAGTCTACCAAATTCTCAGTACTGGGCCTGCGACTTCATTCTCTTTCCACCAACTTATTGAGCAACATCTTCTTCATTCAGGATCTCATAACACCTATATGCAGACAACACATTAATTTTCTTTTTATTCCCATCTCTTACCATTGCTCCAGAAAAGTATATCAGACAATCTAACAGTGATACATCATTGGATGGCACCAAATTCCTGTATCTTGAACTCATCATGGCATCCTCTAATTCCAGCCTTTCTGACTTATATCTCTCTGATCCCTCCTTACACCCAGGTGTTTCCTTCATATGCTAGAAACCTGTGTTATTATCAGCCCCTCTATGCAAATGGAATCCTTCATTACATACACAGTTACTGCAACAAGGAACCTGCTTCGAAACATGTGTATGCAAATACATCCCATTCCATACACCCAAAGGCCTGATCAACTTACTTGTATTTAGGGGTGTAACACAGGCCCCTGCAGTGCAGGAGTGCCCCCAACTTTTTGGGGCTCCATTCAGCCCAAGACAAATGAATATTTGTGAGATATGGGAGGTTTGGGGGCCCCTTCATCACATTCTACCTGGGGACACCATCATTATGCGATATGCCACTGCTTGTATCCAGCAAACAGGACTTCTAAAGCAGACAACTTATGAGCCCTCTGCACTCTTCTTTCTCACCACTGAACCAAGCCCTAAGCAACACGACAACAGCCCTACAGTATTTCCCTAGTCACACCCACACATTTCATTATTGCAACCAGGTTGGCTGGTTTTTACCAGGCTGGATGCTTTCCACCAAAAACAGGGCCCTATAAGTTGTCTTGATCTTCAAAGCTGTAAATAGTGTATTTCCAGGATGATATCTTAACCCGGAACCACAGATCTACCAACTATCACCTCCTAGTTTCATCCAAGCTTCCCTGCACCACAGCAAGATTTTGGTCCTTAAACCTGCTTGGCCCCGTACACTGGAATTCATTTCTAATTGGCTTCAGGGATAGTACTCTCCCTACAGGCTGTCGAATCGTTTTAAGTAACATCTCCTGTTACTAAAGCTTAACAAATATTACTTGACAGAGAGGGCTTTAGCCTTATAGTGTAAAAATGCAAATGCTGCATTTGTAAATGTATAAACTATTGTAATACTTGCTCTAACTCGTAAAGTAATATGTTATTTTGTTTGCCAGACCATTAATGGTGGGAAAGCTAATTAGCAAGCTAAAAATGTACTTGGCATTATTTTGGTATTGCTAGCTGTAGGCCTTTACAAAGTGAATGGCAAATAAATCTGTTTAACTGATCATGTTTTCTATAAAGCAATACAAAATATTTTTTAAAATGTCACAATATTTTTCTGTATAACGTATATTGATCAGAACATTATAAAAGAGGCTTGAGTTTTGTTGGCCGGAGGTTCTTGATTTTTTTTTTTGTTCAGATCCCTGCTGGTCTGCGCTGCACTTTTTTCCCCCCAAATCTCTGCTTGGGTATTTCCATTATTTTGCATTTGTTCATATTTATTTGCATTTGGACTGTTTTTGTTTAGAGGCTTTCATTTTAACTGCCTTGGGTCAAATAGCAAAATTGTACGACAAGTGCAAAATTAAAGGACTATTTCTATGAGCACATGATGTCATTTTTTCATGGATGGCACTTAATCTAAATGACCCAGTTATTTCTTTAACTGCTTTTTAAACTGGATCGTGTATTGTTTCTTTTGACAATTTGAACACAATTGATTTTCTGTATTTTATTATTTGTGCTGGCTACATTGCTGATGTAACTGTAATTATTTTCACTGATTAAATCTACTGATAAAAGAGCCTTTTTTGTAAATTATTTTTAGCATGATTTTGAATTCACTTTGTGTTCCACTGATCCTGCGGATCGACCCTTTCTCATAAGAGAAAAGTGAAGACGGCTGACAGGTGGTAAAAATTGAAGACTGACTTACAAAAGGGAAGTTAAGGACACAAAAATTAAAGGCCCGAGACAGGGTTTTAGAATTGAGTAAAAATTAGGCCCAGGTAAAAACTTAAATTACACCAGGTAATTCATGTAATTTTGCATTCTGCATTTCACGCAAAGTTTCCAGAATAACACTATTAGCGTGTAACTACGCAGTTGTTTGTGACAAAATTATAATGCAGATGCTTGAGAACGCCGCAAAAAAACAAAATGCAACCAGCTGTTGCTTATGGCAATTGTGTTTTTCATGCTATTTTTTAACATAAAATGTGTCCTTGTGTCAAAAAGACATGAGGATGCATTGAGCACTGAAATATAGCACTAAATTATTTATTTGCATTTTACATATTTACGTGTAATTTCCCCAAAAATTTCGGAAATTTCACTTACTTGTGTGAAAGCAAATTAAACAAATTTCATACGCCTCTAATTAAAATTCAGTAAAATGTTTTGGTTGACAATTCAATAGGCATTTCCTACAATTTCATACAAAATATTTAAGGTGATAGCTGATATTTCAAACAGAAAAACAATGCTAAAAATGTATCCGCTAGTATTCCTAAAAAAAATAACACAACTGAAAGGTTTGTGTTAAGAATATAAAGTGCGAGCAGAACTTAAACGATAGGCATTAACAAATTAGCAGCAATCTCAAAGAAAATACTAGAGTTATCGAGAGCGCCAAGCAATTACAACTAAACAATCACATGCTTAGAGCAAGAGAACGCTCAAGTAGTATCTTCACGTAAGTTCGTCCATATTAACCTTTTTAGGTCTCGCCTAGCGACGGAGCGCCATGTGCTACTCGCGTAGACGAGATCTATTGTTGTCGACTTGCTTAGCGATGCGGGACAGGACATGTGCACGCGTAGAAAGTACAGGAGTTGTGCACGCGTACGGCGGCGTTAGCACAACTTGGAGGACAGGAGATGTGCACGCGTACGGCTTGCGACTGCTCGCTCGCGATCACAACTCCTGCTCGCTCGCGACGCTTCCTCCCTCTCCACTTTACTTTGTACCCACCCCCCTCCCGTTGTTCCGGTTTTCCTGCCTCCCGCTGTCTGCCAGCCTCACTGGACTGTTCGAGGGAGGACGCGCGCGCGTTGCACTTTTTGTGGCTGCTGTATGCTGATTGCTCCACGTTCCCTTGTAGAGAGTGTGTGCGCGCACGGAACCCCCCCTCCCTGTTCTCCGGTAGTTTATACCCTCTGTCTAGTGCGGGCGTGCGCTAGGTATCAGTGGTGTATTACTGGGTTTAGCGCCCCTACGCAAAGCTCTCAGTGCCGAACCCTCTCCATTCTTGGTCAGTGTCTCGTGCGTCTTCCTTCCATTTCCGCTAGTGCTATAATGATGATGAAGTCGCCCTCACAACAGGCCCCGCCCGGGCGGAAACCAGTCATGCCTGGAGCAGGGATACTCTCGCCCGGGAGCCCCAATGGTGCGTTGAGCCCAGGACTGCGGCAAGACCGTCCCGGAGGTGGTGGCAGGTAAGTGCGAATTTGAGGTGTGAAGAGAGCGGCATCATGTGGTATTGCAGATGAGTGACATCAAAGCTCCATGCTGTTCGCAGTCTTCGTTAACTGTTCGATAAAATGCAGAGCATTTTCTAATGTGTCACACAATATGACCCGACTCCGGATTTGAAGGAACAGCTTTCCGTGACTTTAAACTCTGCATGGCTAGGAGGTGATAAGTACTGCTATGCCATACAATGATGACATTCAGCGCGCCCCTTACGCGGCTCTTAAAAGTCCCGGCATTTTCTCTGCTTCACTTTGCAGTTTACGTGTTTGTTCTTTAAAAGTCGGGTCAGCAGCTGACAGTGACCGGAGCTTGGGTGATGCGGCTCGCTCTCAAATTACGCCTCTATTGCGCCATGCTCGAGCAATTTTTAATTCTAGAAAAAGTAAAAAAACGAAATTATGAGCCAGGTAGTCAAACACGTCCTTAGCTTGCTTTGTTCTATACAGGGCACAAGTCCTAAACAAGCATTTGTAATGCAATAGGTCTCGCATTTACGCGAGTTTGAGCTATTGATATTGCAAATAACAATGCCTTTTATTTTTGTTTTCGTTTTAAAAACATAAATAAAAAGCATTGTCATTTACAATGCCAATAGCTTAAACTCGCGTAAATGCGAGACCTATTGCATTGCAAATGCTTGTTTAATATGCCACTGGGTTTCCTTAATAAAACATTTCTGAATCTTATACCATAGAAACCAATCAAACAATGTGCAATCTCTGTAGATAAGGATTTCTTCAAATCCAGAAAATTCCAAAAAAGCTTTCCAGAGATGCAATTTACTTTTTCCTTCTATCTAGAAAATGTAAATTCTGGGATTCAATCATGTAAAGTGCCAGTGTAGGAATTTTTGATACAATAGCTTTCAGGAGGTATGGAACATTTATTTTTTCCGATAACCTTAAACATTTGAATAAACCAACCACAACAGAAATGAACTTTGCTGATTGATGTAAATTATTAGTTATTGCTACTTCATACTGGTACTGGACACTGGTAGCGCTTGACTGTTTATTATCCCTTGTTAACAGGAATGAAGATCTTGTTATACAAAAGCCATTTTTGTTTTTATTTTCATTTACTACTACATTATGAGCACTAGCATATTTTGCCAAAGCTGTTAACTGCCATTTGCAACCCAACTGGGTAAGATGTAATAAGACCAAGTCATCTGCATACATTAAGATGATCAGGGGAACCTATCGTTGGGGAAAGAAAATACATTTTTTTAAATAGTTCGTAAGTCAGTGAGATATAGAGAAGAAAGTAAAGGGGCTAAAACACATCCCTGTTTAAAGTGCCTTCAAAACAAGAATTTTAGCGGTCCATTCATTTTGGAGCCTAAGGGGGATATTCTCAAGAACGTGTGATAATTATCGCAAAATTAGCTTAACGCAACTTTGCACATCGCAGTCCATCACGGGAAAATAACACTGTGTTAACGTTGTATTCTCAACCCGGTGGCACCATGCGATAGTCTCACGAAAACGCGCCAAATGACCGCGTTAAAATTAACGTGACGCCGAAAAAATGCGAAACACAAACGCGAAAAAAGTTTCGGTGCCCCAAATCGCGATACAAAAATCAGCGATAACCAGCGACAGGCCTGCAATTCCCATGCGTCATGCGGAAAAATGCACAATAAAAGCGGAAAAAAAAAGACAAAAAAAAATAAACTGCGTAGCACTCATGGATGCACGAATTTCGTTGCGCGCGCTGCATCGCATTTGGCGATGCAGCGCGCGCAACGAAATTCGTTTTTATTTATTTATATGTCTACTTACCTGCATACGGCCGTATTCCGTACTTTACTACCCCTCACCCTGCCCCTCCCCCGCCCCACGTCACCACCTGGCAGCACTCCCACCACGGGCTGCTACTGCCAGGGACTGGGGGGACGGGGGGAGATGAGCACAATGGCACACATGCACAATTAAGTAGAGCACACTGCACACCCACAATGACTCTGGATCATGTCCCTGATCTCCTTGGCATACTGCAGCACACATAGAAACAGCAAGTAGGCCCCCGTCGACAATGTGCCCGGAGGGGGCCCTCCCCACACATCACTAATCTCACAACAAACCCATACACATCTGCTGAACCCAGCAAAGCTGCGGGTCTGTGAGCCACACTGACAATGCAAGTGACACTGCATGACGATTAGCATGGCTGCAGTCCAATTATCATGACATGGTGCACGCCAGGACACTGAGGTGACTGAGTGTGGACCACATCCGGAAAGGAGCAGGTCACACTCTGACACATCCACGTGCACAAACAACCCCTGACGTCAACAACACATCTGCGGACAAACCATGCCCAAGAGTCACAACTCGACCAAGAGCCCAATTTACCCAAGTCCGCAACATCTCAGCACTGTAGAAGCACAGAATTCAAAGGCACACCGCCTGAAAGGGATAAGGGGCAGACAAATCAGAGCTGCAGGGGCGACTCACCCACAATGCAGCACACACAAAGAATAAGAGCACCTTAACATTGACAACAATGTGGTACAAACTGCAACACTTTCACAACAGAACACAACTGGTGCCGCATGTGTGTACAAAATGGCCAATCACATCTGGCATAGCAGGAAACTGTAAGATGACAATGTACGAGTACAACCTCACATCCGTGATGTAGTACAAATGTCCACTGTCCCGCATCAAATAGGCATCTCCTCACAGTCACAATGTACATTGTCATGCAGTCTGTATGTAAACTCCGCCAATGTGTCAACATACATGGAACACACTGTGAAACTGCATCTCCCCTTTACATTGCAGAGGGACAATCAACACCTCCTGCAGAGCAGACCCTACATCACGTCGGTGACGGAGACGACCCCCAGGACATCGACTACGACGAACTCCAACGGTTCATGGACAACCTCCGCACCCCACCTCCAGTAGCAGGGCAGCCCAGCACCATCGAGGTGATCCCACCCCCTGCACAGACCACACAGCAGGAAGCACCCACCTCCACGTCTGGCTCCCAGCACCTCACCGAAAAAGAACACATGGCGTTCCAACGCCATGTGTTAGACTGCCAGAAGGAGGTGGCTGAACAGGTGCGGGTGGGGTTCAACCTCATGGCAGCCAAACTAGATGCCATACGTGGGTGTCTAAGTCCCATCAGGGACCACTTACACTCCCTAACGGACACCCACAGCCCGCCCCATGCCCTCCAACAATCCATGGCTGGCGTCGCTGGAGTCATGACTCGGAGACAACAACAACTGTCTAGTCAGAGTGGCTACAGCGATGTCATCTGTGATTTGGGAAACATAAGGAGGGTCATGGAGAACATGGAGCGGATGCAGGCGCAAAGAATGGCTACCACGGCTGCACACGAGAAAGCTGTAGATGGGATCTTCCATGCCCTGCAGATCCTCATCATGGGAGTGATGCCACAAGACATTGCCCAGATGAATGCTGCTGCTACTTCTACATCCACATCTCCGGCCCCTGATGTGTCAGTGTCACACAGTGCTGCAAACCAAACACCACCACCCACATGTGAGGCACATGAAACGTCAGAGGACGAAGTTGAGGATGAATCTGCCTTAGTGGTAAGGAGGAAGCAGTAGCATTCATCTCCTCCATATGGCATGTTTCTGCTTGGGTCTGCCCTCTGCATCATGCCCTGGAATAACTGTCCCCCGACACACTCTGCGACACTAACCTTGGACCTCGACATGGACTGCCATATTTTGTATGCTCAACAATGACACAGCTATCAGCCTGCGGACTGGACTCTTCCCCTTCCGAGTAACTTGTCAATCCCTAAAGGACTCTGGCTGGCCCTCCACGGGGCAACATTGTAAAGTGTTGTCTGCATGGCCCAGTACTAAGACAGCTTCAACACTCCACTGAACGTGAATAATACATTCTAATACACACAGAGGTGTCATGTCTATGATTAATCAAGTATGAAAGCATGGACGAATGTAGGGGCAGTGATTCCCCCTTACGTCCATGTAGCTCATGTTGTGGGACTTGAGTCACAGGGTGCATCCCTGCATCATGGTGGTACATATTTGACCCCAAAAGAAGCCCTGTTGTCAATTGTAGGTCACAAATGACAGCCTATATGTAATGATTTGGGACACGTGAAACGCTGAGTGAGATTCCGTACTATCTTTGACACAGAGAAATGGCATTTCGAATACGTGACACCCTAAACAGCCTCTCTGTACAGAGGTGACACACCCACCATCTATTTCCAATTTGTGAGATTGTTAGCACTACATGTTGCACTTACACTTGTCAGAGTGATGTGCTTGTACAGAGGAGTAACATGCACACAGGGAATGTGTGTTGTAATGAATTTATTTGCACATGCTGTGCCTGTGGTCATTTTGTACTGTCCCATGAATGCTAAGGACTGTGACAATGTGACGTGCTCATGTGAAGAAATTGTCAATGATGGTGTTCCTACGGGCTATTCCTGCTGCTGCTGCAGTGGGGTGTGGTCCACCTGCCGGATCTTCCTCATCGTCCGGTGCATCTGGCACTTGTAGCCATGGGGCATTGGTGCGTACACATATGTTGTGCAACACACAACATGCAACGATCATCTTGCACACGATGCCTGGGCTGTACAGGAGCCTTCCACCTGATGTCCAGGCACCTGAAACGTGACTTCAACACGCCAAATGTGCGTTCCACGATGCCCCTGTTGCGTTTGTGGGCCGCATTGTACTGCCCCTGGGCCTGTGTGTTCGGGGCTCGGAGGGGTGTCATCATCCAAGGGCAGAGTGCATATCCTTGATCACCTGTGACAGTGCAGAGAGACATGAGTCAAAAGTTGGTTCTGCATGATGTGTTGGCAGGCTCACTAGTTCATTGGTGTGTGATATGTGTGACTTAGTGATTCCTGTTTGACAGGTACTGCTTGTAGCAAATGAGCGCCATCAATGTGTATTACATAGCCTCACTGCTGTTCCTCCCTCCCCCGAGCCTATTTACTAGTGTGCGCAGCGCGGGTGCATCACTTGCACTCCTACGGCACACCATTGTCATGCCTGTCTGCGCATGTCCACAAGCCTGACAACGACACTGTGATGTTGTGTGTTGAAGGTGGGCGGCCACGTGTGTGTAGGCCTATGATAAGGATAGGGCGGACACAGATGTAGAGTTCATGGCTGGCTGAACTCGCGATGCGGTTGAGGGTAGACCTTTGGCCTATGCTGCGGTAATAGCGACACCCACAACAGTTGGCATGTATGATCCCGGACCCCGAGCGGGCTTGCACTCCTTCATTTATCCCTTCGGCCGAGCCCGCACTCCGGGGGCATGCTACATCGCAACATTGTCCATTGCGGGACGGGTGGCACCGACATTACAACAGAGACACACGCATTAGTTACTTCCTTGGCAAGGCCAACACTTAGCAACGCCCAGAGCCCCGGGCTGATTATCCACACCCCTACGCTGGACTGTCGTATGCCAGCCCACTCCGCTTACGCTTACAGGGGGGTACGACACAGCTACATGTCCCAGGTCTTCCCCACTGCCTGAGGTGACATGGTTGCGTCCGCTGTACACAGCACAATGTCATGTGGTAGGGCCCGGGGCCCTCATGCATACATAATGACCACACAGATACACTTAGATAGTTTGTGGAACTGGCTATGGGCACGTGCGCCCGGCCCCTTTTATTGCCAGGGTCACATGTCCAGTGGCGCCTGTGCTGGATGGGTGTGGGGTGAGTGTAAGCCAGCCCTCCGGGAGTGGTTGGTGCTGGCAACAACTACAACAGTGATCAGACAATCAGAAGTTCAAAGTTCAAACAGCAAGGGTCTATGACTTGAGCTGCACAGAGTTAGTGGCCCCGGATGCACTGCGGCCGGCACAGGCACACCGCCACGGGACGGTGACTTGCGGTGCACTGAGGTAGGGCCACGAGAGCTGAGCGGGTCCTCGTCAATGTCGAAGCTGAATGTCGCGGAGTGTTTCGGGGACAGTGAAAGGTGTTCTACCAGGGCATGATGCAGAGGGCAGAACCAAGCTGAAACAGGCAATATGGAGGAGATGAATGCTATAGACTCATGTTTAACACCAAGTCAGTACCAGCCACATGATGATGAAGACAACCCCCAGGCCATAGACTCAGACGCCACCAAAGTTCAACCAGTGAGTGTCCATGATTTTCGGTGCACAGAGTTAGTGGCACCAGAGCTGAAAGGGGATGCAGTCTGCGGTGAGGCGTGTACAATGGTATGAACTCTGCCACTAACAGATCAAGACTCAGTTCCAAATGTGTGACCTACTTGACCGCAGTGCAGGCCGAAGGCAGTAGTCAGCAAGGGCTCACAGACACGTGTTGTTGGCTTGCGATGCACAGAGTTGGTGGCACCAGATCGAATGGAGTACAGTGATATAAATGCTGCCATTAACATATGAACTCGGACATCATGAAATCAAGACTCAGTTCCAAATGTGTGACCTACTGGACCGCAGTGTAGGCCGGAGGCAGCGGTGGAGTACGTCAACGAGAAAGGAGTGCTGGGGCCCTGTGTCGCGGAGGCCGTGATGGTCTGAGGAGGCTGCCAAGGTCGCTGGCCTCGGGCTTGGAGCTTGCACCGGTACGTGGTGGGCCCTCTTTGACACACGCCGGTGTCGGCAGGTGAAGAGTGAGGCCTGGTTGCGCAGGGGCGGCCTGGGGTGCAGCGGCCTGGGGTGCAGCAGGCGCACAGGATCGCAGGCACCGCCGCTCACGGCGTCGGCCTCGTGGTGGGCTGCGAGTCGCTGCCCTGGCAGACACGTTGGCCATTCCGGAAGAGAACCACGCCCAGAGCAACAGGCTTTTTATTCACACCCCTACGCTGGCCTGGGGTACGCCAGGCCAGCCCACTCCGCTCACGCTTACAGGGTGGGACGTAACAAGCTACATTTCCGCAATCTTCCCCACTGCCTGGGGTGACATGGTTGCGTCCACTGTCCACTACACTCCAAACACCAGCAGTATATGTCGACATGGACATGTCTGTGGTCTGCATACTGCAGTCTGGCCAGCACATCCACGCCACACTTGGCATTGTGTACATTCTCATTCATGGGTCACTTGCTCCTTTGCACATGCCTGGTTCCCACCTCTCCCCACATTCTGCTATTGTGTGGCTGAGGTGCCATGCCGTTGATGGCTTGTGTACATGGCTAGCCCAGGTTACCACAGTAAGTTGTGCTGTCGTGTCTGGTAGGTGGGCATGTTGTTTGGCATGTTGTATGTGAGTTTGTAACGTGTGCATTCCCAGAGTCGTGAGTTGCATGACTGTGTAGTTGAGGTGTGTGGTGTGTTCTTTTGGTACTTACCAACGAGCAATGCATTCCCATAGGTGCCAGCCTCAAAGCGCTGGTTGATGATGGACTGTCGGAAGATGAAGGAATCATGCACACTGCCTGGGTAGTTGGCGACGACATTGGTGAAGAGTCCCAGGTGGTCCACTATTGCCTGCACATTGATGGAATGCGTGTGCTTCCTGTAGCGGTAATTGTGTGCAGGGTGCACGAGGAGTACATGTGTGCAGTCGATTGCCCCAACACGTGCGGGAAGCCAGCTGTGGCGTATAAGCCTTGCTTGGTCTCCAGCTGTTCCTGCGCAGTGTGTGGGAAGTAAAGGTGCTGGGGTACCAAGCTGATGATGGCATCCAAGACAGGTGTGAGGAACTTGGATAGGGCTGGCTGTGAGACTCCTCCGACTCTGGCAGTTGTTGGTTGGAAGGTACCAGAGGCCAACAGGTGCAGCACAGCCAGCAGCTTTGTCTGCAGAGGGATGTTGGTTGTCCGCTGTGTTGGTACCGTCAGCCTGTGGGCAATGATGGTCAGGATGCAGAGGATGGTTGTCCTTTTGAGCCTGTAGTGGGCAATGACATCCTCTGGTGTTAAGTCTGTGAGGCTGGTGCGTTTTCTGAAGGTCCGCTGTCTTTGTCTGTGCTGCCTCTGTGGTAGTCCGGGGGAGGGGGGGGGGCGGGCCTGGGTGTGGTGGCGGTGGGTGTTGTGGCCCTCTTGGGGCTCTGAGCTGCATGATCAGTGGCTCCATGGCATCTGTTTTTCTTCAGGTGTGGCTCTGGTCTGGGCTCCCTTTTGTGGTGCAGGTTGTCGTCCGACTTAACACCAGGTAAGAGCAGGTGTTAAATCCCTGCTGCTAACGCGCCTTATCGCCTGTTTTGGGATCTTATCGCTGATCTGGCTGGTCGTAGAGAATATTGCGAAGTGGTGTAATCACGGCTTTTTGCACAGGAACGCCTACTCTGCATCTCATTAGCGTTAGTTGCGAGTATCATACGTGGCGATGTTTTTTGCGGCTGCTATCGCAGGAAAACTGGCAATATCGGCTGTTAGCACCAGCTTGTGAATAGGGCGATAAATCTATCGCCACTTTGGCTGCGATAAAGTGCCGCTAACTCGGCGATAAGTCCTTGAGAATATGCCCCTAAGAGTATTCTAATACAATCGTTTGAGCACAAATTTTCTTCTGGCTTTTAATAGGAAGTAAGGGATATCGATTTGTATCTAGCTTGGAACATAGCACACCGCAATCAACACTATCGAAAGCAAGGGCAAAATCTACAAAAGCAGCATTTAACTTCAGATGTTTCACTAGTATATATTTCTCACATAATAGCTTTAGACATATGTAAGGCTCCCTGTTTTCCGTTTTTACGGATTTTTACAGATAAATACAGACAGAAAACAATATGTTTTCTGTCTGCATTAATTTTTAAAAGTGGATAAATGCAGAAAATTGTGCTTCTTTTAAGTGACTCTCCGTGCTGTCTTTCATGAATTATAGGCCAAAAGCCGAGCAGATGGACAGCATGGGAAATTAAAAAATAAGATGGAATTTTCTTTAAATAAATATGCATATGTCAACATACATTTTTGGTATAATGCTAGTATTTACCAGTTGGTATATTGTTATGTAAGATTTGGCAGCTAAAATAGCTAAAACACGACAGACATCAAAGTATGAGAGTGCATCTATCAGTTAAATAGATATGGAAATGTACAGTTTTACAACTTCATTTATACGCAAAACACAAAATAAATATGGATAAATGCAGATAAAATGGCCAAAAAATAAATATGGATAAATACAGACGGAAATGGCCAAAAAATAAATACCATAAAACCGGGAGCCCTAGACATATGTTATCCACCACAGAAGAAGATGGGTGACAACATACTTGTTCAAGGGGCATTTACCCAGGTTTCCAAGTAATTTAATAAAACCGTTGCAGATGTTTTTCCTGCCGCATCCAGCATGGCCAAGAGGTGCTAGTTAAACTGATTTGACCTATCTCCCTTCTTGTAAAATGGAACAATATAACTGTCCAGTATTTTATCATTCACAATACAATACCTGAAGAAGCCATGGAACATTGAAGCCCAGCGGAGGTTATTCTACTTAAATACAGGCACTGACACTCCATCAGGATCTTGGACTCTCATCAAATGTAATCCCTTTAGTGCAGTAGAATTACTAACAACATTTTCACCAGTAGCACCAACACTTATTGCTTTATGACTATTCACTTCACCAGCCTGGACTGAACGATTTTCTTTACTATATAACAAAGTGAAATGGAAACACCAATCAGCTTCACCAATGGGAGCCAGTTTTTACACACCTGCTTTCTAGTGGAGTTAGCAACAAGAGCTTAAAAGTCTCTCAAATTCTTTATTTTTCTTAGTAACTATTGGATAGAATACGCTTTCCCACCTCAAAATTCTCTCTATGCCATCTTAATTGACTTTTTAAAAACACATGTCATAACTACATTCTAAACTATTTACCTTACTCGCATTTCTAGTGACAAAGGTACTCTGCTTGTGCAAATGAGCTATCATCGCCACTATTAAACCAGGCTACAATGCAGGACAATTCAACAGATTTTTGGTAAATCTCTAATTATTGAAAGAGCCCTCAATACTAACTAATAGAGGCGGGTACACTTGCAGAATGCAATAAAATCTAAATGCACAGACAACTGACTATGATCTGTAACTTCAACCGTTTAAGATTTCACATGAAGACACCCTATATTTGAGATCAAATCAGTCGATAAGAGAGAAAATTCCTCTTTTACTCCAAGATGAGTTGCAGGGCATATCTTAAAACACCCACTCATCAAAGCTAGCTTCAGTTCTAGGGCTTCAAGCAACAGGCTGCCTTTCTGTTTGTCACGTCTTTCATTAACAAGCATTGAAAATGCAATCGGTCTCGCCTTTGATTAAGTTAAAGCCATTTGCTTTGCTAATGGTATTGTATTGCAAAGCAAATGGCTTTAACTTAATGAAAGGTGAGACCTATTGCATTTTTAATGCTTGTTCCTCTTCTATCCTTCTGAATCCAAATAACTGACTAACATATCCACCACTTAAAATTTACTTGCATGTTTCACTATACTAATTCAACACTAATCCTCTATGGGTCCCGGAGTAGCGTGCTACTCGCTGAAAAGCGCTTTGACGCCTCGTCAGGGGTAGTAAGCGCTATACAAATGCAATTACAATACAATACAATAGAATAACTTACCTTTGTGAATACTGAAAAATAGTAAACTTACACAAAAGTGGAAGTTTACCTTTGTGAACGGGGCCTGCAGTTTTCACAAGTTTCCTGGACCGTACATAGTTAGGATAGTCTGCTCTCCTTTTGGGGTTTGGGTTGAGAAGGTGCTCTAACATACTGATGCATAGGTCGTCTTCTCATCGAGGACCCTCTGCCTGCCACAGGTATGTCTTTCCATCTCATGACCTTGTTCTGCTGCAAGGTGAGGGTTGGGATCTGAGAGAACCCTCACCTGGTCACTTCTCACTGAACCCTTGTTCTTGCTGCAGAGAAACACCTTCTTACATGCAGCCAAGGGTTGCAAACTAAGCGTTCCCAGGTAAAGGTTTGATGGTGACCAGTAGGAATGTTTGACGCTCCTATGAAAAGTCATCGTTTTGTGGACTTTCACAAACCTTCTCAGGGGTGTTCTAAACCAGACTCATTTCGCCCTGGGTGGTCAGGCTTCTAATACACAGAGGTGCTGGAAGTCTTGCCCTGCCGGTTCTATGGTTACTTGTCTGACATGCTTAAATCTTACGCACACTGCGAGAAACTTTTGCTGAAACTGTTTCTGCTGACAGCTGAATCCCGGCAGGCCGGCCATGCCAGCATTTACCCTATGTTTTTAAGCACCCCAAACTGAACCTGGCTTTTGAAAAACAAAGAATTAATGCCCATGACACCATAGGAGTTTTTTCCTAGCTTGTAGGGGGCATAGCTTGTCGTGCCCTGTCCAGGACCTCCATGGTGGACATGGCGGTCCTCAACAGGAGTAATCAGTGTTGGAAGCTGCATCCTACACTGGGCAGGCCTTCCAAAGCCAAGAAGCTGGGGGTTGTCCTGCTGCAGTGGTGTTTCCAGTGATAGAGGTGGCTGGAGCTGGACTAATGGAAGATCGTCTCTCATGTCACCTCCAAATGAGGCTAGGGCCTGAGAGGTGGCTGGAAGGGACAGTCACCATATTAGGCGCATGCCCGATTACATTGTGCATCTAAATGAGGCCCGTTTGTGAGAAATTAGGGTGAAAAGTTCCCTGAGCATCCCCATATTTTCAAAAGCTATAGGGAAAGAAACTATTCCATACACATATGTGATAACACGTAGAAAAGGTGATTGTACCAAGGGGCAAATGCACATTTCCCAACCATAAAATATGCAATGTGCCAGGTCTGGTGGTTCAGTGGACTAATGCATTCACTGCAGGGATCTGTGTGACCTTGTGGTCACAGGTTTGAATCCTTCTGGGTTCCCTCAGCCTTTCATCCTTCTGAGATTGATAAAATTAGTACCATTGAGTTGGGTAGCTAACATCTGTTATTTCAGCGCAAAGTTACCATTTGGGGTGAACACACACTTTACTAATGCACTTTACGTTACACACAATCTGAGGTATTACGATTAGGAGACACAGAGGTGTGCCTTTAGCTCTATGGTTTTTGTTGATGGAGGCCTTTTTCCCTCTTTTAGGGGTCCCAAAAACATAAGTAAATGTGTGAGGGTGAAGTGTTAATCTCTGCAGTGTGAGGAATGCCCCACGCCTTCCAGAAGCAGGCGTAGTGTCACTATGACTTTAAGATTGTGAAGACCAACTTCTAGGCAGGTGTTTCCAGCACGTGGTCTACTGCTGACGTCTTGTAGAGCTACGACGTGTAGATAATGTACCCTGCGTGTATCTAACATTAGGCGCATTCAGCCTCGAAGCTGCTCGTGTTATTTCACCCGACCAATCACATACTGATAGAAAGTTACTTCAAAAGCGTTGACCACATCTGCTCTGGTCAATGCGCCTCGCAAAAATATGCTTAAGAGACGATGGGTGAGCAGCCACCACTGTAAAGTCTTATGAAGGTTTCTTACGGTAATTAGGTAGCTCGGTGGGCGAGTTCAAGCTGCATAGTTCTGCGCAAAACCTGCTGGCTGCGTGTTTGAATCGCAGTGTGTGGCCAACACGGTATTTCATCTCTCTGAGGTAAAAAAATAATGCTATTGTGTTAGGCCATATCCCAAGACTTGAGCATAATATCAAGCAAAGCAATAACTATTTCTTTCCAGACATTCTTAAGCCCTTGTAACACAGCAGTGTTTAAAAAGTGTGATTTTGGTTTAATCTTGGTTTAATGGCATGTTCTCCTAGTGCTTCAATTTCACTTATGCCCCAATATTAGGTAGATAAGGACCTATGTAAGCGCTCTATAAAGAATGTCAAGATTTTGGGAGACCGTCTGCTCAACATCCTGTGATCCTGGGCAAATCACTTAATCTCCCCGTGTCCACCAAAAAACGAATGTGTCCTCGTGTAACATAACTGGTGCTTATGTAAAGCGCTCCAATACCTTCGGGATGAGTTTGCGCTATATATATATATATATATATATATATATATATAAAAAAAAGGCATGTTGTATATACCCTGATTGGTTGTGCCTTATTCATGATCAGCTGTAGACGCCATGAGTATGTTGACGTCATCGGTCTCGTGATCCCTATCTGCTCCCCAATCTCCCAAGAGGCCCTTAAGAACACTTAAGTTGTTTAACTCCAGAAGTCCCGGCTTGAGGAAATCTATCGCAATGAAAACAGTTCCTGCTTTTACAAGAGTAACCTTTCATCTCGCTGGCTCCCGTCCGGGAGTGGGCATCTATCAAACAGTAGAGGGCCTGGGGGACGTCTGGATCTGTGTCGATAGACGGCGCTATAACCGAGTGAGTGTGGGGGAAGATGGGGACCCTGTTCAGCAGATAAAGTGTCCTTTGTGGAACCAAAAATCTAACGTGTAATCCTGCCCTCCCTTTCATCTTGGGAACATGACTCAACTGTAAGTTTCACCCTCGGGTCCAAGAAAGTGCATCTCTCGTGCTAAGAAGGACACCTCATTCACAGAACCAAAGTCCTCCGAGCAGGCGTGCAGTTATTCAAGTGCAAAAGTGCCGTTAGGCTGAGTAAGTGCAGGACAGGGGAGCAGAAAAGGCACGGGTAGACGGAAAATGTAGGGGTACGGTAAGCAAAGTTTTTCTCTTGCAAACGGCACGTCATTCATATGAAAAAGGCGCTCACTGCCAGTAGGTCACAAAGTTATCTGCGTGGAGATGTTCATTGGAAAAATGAGTCTTTTTTAGCTACTTTACGTATTTAAAAAAATGGTAACATCCATATAGTTTCACGGTTGTAATAACAATAGTTTTACATTTGTATTCAAAGAAAATTCGGATCCATTTCAGCCTCAGCTAACAGTCACGAAGAGACGGCAGTTTGTGGTAAAACTATGGCGGGGCACAGGCAGGGCACAAGTCCTAAAAAAAACAAGACATACTTCACAGAGCAGTGAGCGCTGAAAGCCTGAAGTCCACTCACCAGCCAGCGACAGACCAATGAGAGAGCTGACTGGCGCATGCTCCAGGCGTGAAGCCAGCTTGGTTGCAGGACGCCTGGTGCATGCTCCTTCACGGCTCTCGTGAAGACATTTCTTATCAGCTTGTTAAATAAACAAGCTGATAAGAAATGTCTTCACGACAGACGCAAAGCAGGCAAGCCAGTCCAGCTCGGAGACAAAGGGCGTGAACAGAAAACCCTTATTTCCAATGGCAGGCCACCGTTTACCATAAACGGTGAAGCCGGCCAATGGAAATGAGGGGCTGAAAGTCCTCTCCTACAAAATCTCTCGCGGAGGCGGAGCAGGGTTCTGCCCTGCAACGCACGCAAGACCTAAAAAGGTCTGGAATTACCAAATCCCAAAAGGAGTCCAGCTCAGCAAACGTACTACTCACTTACAAGTCAGATGAAATGCATGTTTCACTGTGTGTGTCACAATCAGCTACTACTAGACATAATGCATTTGAGAATTTGTACAATATTGCTTAAAAATTATCATATTTTGCTACACATCAATTAAAATTGCGTTACCAGTTACACCAGGAGGGATGTAAATATTACAGACTAACACTTTCCAAATTAGAATGATCAAAACCAGAGTAAATCAAATTAGGGAATAAAAGACACACTTCAATAGAATAGAACATTTGTCATTTAACTTCATAACAGACCACTTAGCATCATATCTTGAAAGAGTGGCAAACCCACCCTTGACATGCCCCTAGAACCACCACAGCTGGACTAGGAATGCAAGAGAATTACTTGGATCAAATTCAGAAGTTAACCAAGGTTCCTGTCAGCAAATAAACAAAGAAATCAGTGAATAACTTGCCATGTGTGCAGCTTAAAAAATACTCCCGTCCAGCTATGTTGCATCATATAAGACCACTATTGTCATTAGGTACTTTTTGCAGGTAGTGCTTCCACGAACTTGGAGTTTAAAACTCTCAAGTTCCAATACCGCTTGACACTTGAGCAACATTGAACACAAATCTCTACTGCATGTCTACAACATGACGTTTTCCTCCTTATCCTGTTGCAATCAATGAAAAGGCCGTGCCCTTCACTTGGTCAGAAATGACCAAGTAGATCATAGGATAGTGCACGTAACTGAGAGTTATCTGGTGGAGATGATCTAACCCTATGAAGAGGATTATTTGTAGTAATAAGGCACCATGCAAGAATATAATTTCCTTTAATCTGGGTTTGCTCCACAAAAGATCAAAGCAATTTCCAAAGATAGGGAGACTTAAAGGTAACCTTTGCTCATTAAATACCAATCGATCATCCATTCATGGAAACTGTACTAGTTTCAAATCCCTAGAAAATATCAAACGCAGTTGATAAATACAAAGCTGTACATTCAATGTACACCTATTTATTTTACTTTCTTTGTTTTGTGTTGATCGTTTTCTTTCTATGTTTGATCTTTAAACTTAAATTCCTCTTCTGTATACAAATCATGTTTTCTCTCAGTTTCAGTGCAAGTCTGAGTTTTATTGATGTCATTTTTTACAGTCTTATTTTAATTCTCAATGCTATCTAGTTAATGCACCACTGTTTATTAATTAAAGTGCACAATATCAGTATCAGGCAAGTCGGAAAAAGTGCTCTGTACTTCAGTACTTCACACACCAAGTCTGTCCACTAAAGTTGATACTTATTGCTTGAATTTTAAAGTGCCTCATTGTGAGACACATGCATATTAAATATGAATGTTCCTCTCTGTTCTCTACGACGGAGATGTTTCCAGACACCTGATAATGTAAACACAGGGCAAACCCAAAATTGAAAATAAGTCTTAGAGCTTAACTGAAATGTTCAAAATAAAGCAGTTACAAGAAGTGCTAAGACCTTATTGTATACCTTTTAAATAAATCTGTTTTATTCTGGAGAACAGAAAGGACAGTGTTGTTCCTCTGCCTCCATGCAAGATAAAATTATTAATTATTGATGAACACAGTTTGTTAGAATCTGCAGAATGTGTTCAGTTTTTATTCTTAAGAAACCACTGTATTTTAGAGCACTGGAATCCCCTTTCCATCACCGTGTATCAATGGGTTGATGCAGCGCACGCAACGAAATTCGTTTTATTTATTTAATTGTTTACTTACCTCCGTTCATCCATATTCCGGTGTTTACTACCCCCAACCCTTCCCCTCCCCCGCCTCACCGCCCCACGGAACTCCCTCCACGGGCCGCTACTGAACGTCACAATAGCTATGTAACAGTATCACAACTCACAAGTTATGCAGTCCAGTTCCATTTCTCCTCATAATGTGCCACATAAACTAGCACTCTTTATTGCTCTCTGGCCCATAATTTGGCCTTCCAGTGCTGAGTAATTCCAGTGGCCATGCATGAAATTATCAGCATTGCAATTGTGCAAACGTTTTACAGTTTTGCATGACTAACATTCTGGTTCTGGAGCACCTGGTTTAACAGGTTGTGCAGGTGCCCATGTATTTTGATTACCAGCTTACGTAGTGGAGGAATGCGGCCTTGACTACTAGGCGCAATAAAGTACAAAGAGTCAAATTTAATGGACTACATTATATTTAATCACTTTTCTGGTGTGGCTTTGCCTAAATACAGCCCTATAAAACCTAAAACAGACTAACCCTTTTGTATTCTGTGGTGAAAGAGGATGTGGAAAGATTTGCAATGCTTGAATTACAAGGAACTGTGCATGTTAATAATTTCCTACGTGACGGCTGATGCCTGATTATGGCCCGCTCAAGGAAATCTGCATTTCACCGATACTCCTGCAATGAAGTTTCTATCACGCTAGGCTGGTCCATAAATAAATTAAGGAAATTGATTTTTAGGCATCTGGTTGGTCCAGGAAACAGATGGCAAAACTTTGTAAGTTGGTGTACATTCTAATGGATTCATGCAAATTTTACATTGATGACACAGATATATAATTGGCTTTCAAAACCTCAAATGGCTTTCCTCAGATTACAGACATCCCCAACCCTCGGCAACCTTTCAACCCCAACAACCCTCGCTTCCCAAAAATCTCACTAAGCTCCGCCTTTGTCAATCCTTCCTCCCCATCTCAGAGGTCTCACGTATAGCTCACTGACATTGCTTCAGTCAGAGGACCATGTGTCATAAGGATTAGGTTTAACTCCCATCCTTTGGCAAGCTTAAGCTTATTCATGTTTCAGTCTGTTAAGCATATTGAGTCCCCCTAAGGCACGTTAGATCCCTTGCCAAACAGCCATGGATCTGCACCCTGTGTTCTTCCTCCCCCACAGGCACACTTAACTGCAGTGCACTTCTCGGCCCTGTACTCACAGTCTCACCCAAAGTAGCATAAGTTCATTCTCCTGCATCAGACTAAGACCCTGAAATCCTAAACCCTAACAGCCAGGGTTCTGAGCCCTGTATCTTGAGCAAGGCAAAAACACAATCTCTTCTCAGATCTGCTGATTCGACAGGTTTTTTTCCCATTGGACACTTTTGCTGCAGGACGAAACATGTCAACACTGGTGGCTTCGAAGGGGGCGTGGCTAGCCAACACCCAAGATGGCCGCAATGGAGTAGAGCTCCGATCGCCACTTAACTAATTTTCCCCCACATCCGTTAAAATTATCCGTCTAGCCTGCCACATTTAGCGACCTGGGGCTCCTTGATTTCAGGAGTCACCCGGTCAACGAACGACGAAGATCCGTTCGCCCCGTCCTGTGATATCGGCGCCGGGACCGTGTGGAGGAGGGAGTTCTGGCCGTGACGGCTCTCGGCGCCTTGCTGCGCTACCCCGGCTGCTTGGAAGCGGGCCCGCAGGCCCTGGAGTGTGTCCCCCTCGTGCGCCCCTGTTTATCTCCGGCCTAAGCATACCTTGACTTCGGGTGTGTCCCCGCCGCTCGTCTCCTGCTGGAATCCGGTGAGCTCCTAGCTACCAGCGGACAACACGACGTGCCAGGTGGGCTCCAGTTCAAGCAGGCATCTCTGGAGCACCTCCGGCATCGCTGGCCTAACTCTGGGGTTGGAGCGAAGGGTGGGGGCGATATCGGGTTCTCCCCCCCCTCTTGATACTTTCGCTACATCGAGTGTGCGGCGCCTGAGGCGATCTGCCATTCTTCGCCCCGACGGCCCAGCGCTGTGACTCCATATTGCACCCCTCCCCCATGGTGGACGTTAGGCCTGAGTGAGGCCTTATTGCTGCATTTACTTGGTGGGCGCTGAGGGATTGTTGCCAGTATGACCTCCACATCTCACAGCAGCTGTTGAACACACCGCTGGTCTGGGTGCTGCCTGGGGGACCAAGGACTGTTCTATTAGAGCCCCAAGATCGCTGCAGGACCGTGCATCAGTGGCGCAGGTGAGGAGCTGTGGGTGCGGTCGATGTGGTGTACGAGTGGAGGGCCGCGTCACTGAAGTTGTACACGGATCCCTGGGGCCCCTGCTGATGTGGAGCCCTGCTGGTATTTGATGGTGGAGCGAGATACATCTGTACTTCTTCCTGGTTGTTGGTCGCATCCGTCCCTTACGTCTGCACCCCCGCCACATCTCGTATCTGGGGTCTTACCACGACATTTGGCCCCCACGCAATGGCTGCCGCAAAAGGTTCCAGGCAGACCCACCTGTTGTAACTAGCAAAATTTGCCCACTCTAAGCCTGATGCCGCGGACGAGAAGCACGACGAGCTTGAAGCGAAGCAACAAATCAATGGAAGGGCCCCGACACTAGTGGACGTTATGGAAACTATTCAGGGGTTCCGATCGGCGCTGGGGCAAAAGATTGATACGGTGACGACCGAAGTCACCCTTATACGCGCCGACCTCCGCAATATGGGAGAAAGGGTTAAGGCGACCGAAGATTGTCACAGCGCTTCAAACCTCCACGAAGACACTTGAAACGGCGGTTAAGCGACTACAGGCCCAAACATAGGACCTTGAGGTGAAACTGGAGGATTATGAGGGACGCGCATGCAGAAATAACGTGCAAATTTTGGGGGTTCCCGAGCGGGCAGAGGAGCAAGCCGCAGATCTTTTTGTTGAAGACTTAATTCAGAACCACCTACAGCCTCGGTCCCTCTCACAATACTTCTCGGTGGAGCGTGCTCACAGAGTGCCGGGGGGCTCCCCCGAAGCCAGGTGCCCCACCGCGTCCCATACTGGCAAGGATATTCAACTTTCATGACAGGGATATCATCCTTCAAATGCAAGGACCGCCCCACTGCTCAAATTCGAGAACTCTATCATTACATTTTTTCCTGACTTCACCTACAAGGTACAACAGAAGCGTAGATCCTTTCTGGAAGTAAAGCGGGCTCTCCGTGATCAAAATCTGAAATATGCGATGCTCTTTCTGGCCAACATGCGGGTGCAAGCAGAGGGGAAATCGTGGTTTTTCCAGACTCCTGAGGAATCCTGGGACTGGCTGGAAGGTTGGCGATCCTCCGGTACAAAGAGACATTCCTCTCCCAGTCGAACGCAGAGGCAAGACGGCCATCTAGAGAGGGTCAACCGGGGCGAAGGGGTCTGATCGTCTGTTGGACTCATCCCACAGCTGTGGCCCGACCTACCTCTTACGAACAGCGGGGTCCCTCGCTGTGCTGCAGTGACTATGAGTATCGGCCGGCCCCAAGAGGGCAGGGGTGACTATACTGTGAGAACAATGTTTGATGTTTGCACCTTCCTTACACATGTAGTACCTGCATTGAACAGCTAGTCACGTTCATTGCACTAGGCACTCCACTACAAGCTACTGTCGGGGGTGGGACTGCCGGCTGTGATTATTTGGGCTTCATGTTCGATATGGTTTATTGTTCTTAGCACGCTATATTTTGGGCTCACATAGTAGTTATTATGGGGGATTGGGGCCATATACTCGGGTAGTTTTGGCTGTGTAGCGTTCCCCTTCACATAGTATATTTGTTTTGGGTACACAGGCGCTCTGCAAAATTGGGGGGTGGGCAGTTCTATGTCCACGTTGCAGGGAGGCAGGGTGGAGGTGGGTTCCAGGGTGTTTCAATGGGTTTTGTTGTAGTCTTAGCATGTGTGTTCAGTGCAGTCTAGTAGATGGTGCCTCCTTCAATGCACCTTGGGTCGTCAGAAATGTGAATAATGGTTTTCCACAGACCATATGTATATTGTCTCAAAAGCGATCACTCATAGGGGGAGGTAAGATGGACCTTCATTATTGTTTATTTGTTGCCCTTCGTGAGGAAGGTCCCCATGCCCCACGTGTAAAAGAGTATTGATCAGGATGCGGCTCCGCTTTTGGGCAGCCTTAAACTACTCTCTTGGAATGTGAACGACTTGGGTGATCGAATTAAGCGAGGAATAGTATTGCAATACCTGACCTTGTATTACTCCAAGAAACACATATTCAGGGAACCTCCTACTGCGCACTCAATAGATGGAGATATAAGTTGGTGGCTCACGCGGGCTATGCTAAAGGGTCCAGAGGGGTGGGTATTCTGGCACGCAATTCCCTTACCTTCCAAATACAAAAGGTCACCCGGGATCCACTTGGCAGGTTTGTCACGGCCTCGAGACAATGGGAGGGTAGGCCCCTCAATGTGACTTCCCTATACGTGCCCCCCAGACTTCACTCCCCTACTCTGACTGACCTGGGTCCGCATATGTTGAGCTTGCCTGAGGGTGATGTATTGGTGGGTGGTGACTGCAATGCAGCCCTTAATGGAGATCTAGACCGACTGCCGCCCAAACGAGGGGAACCACCCGGGAAACTATTGGCAGACTTTCTTGGGGCACTGGGCTTGTTAGATATTTGGAGAATCTGCAACCCTACGACCAAACAATACACTTTCCACTCTGGGGTACACAGGAGTATGTCCCGCATAGATTATCTCTTCTGTAAAGCCACTCAGCTCCCCATGTTCGGCAAGATCTCCTTCCTTCCCAGGGGCATCTCGGACCATTCTCTGATTATGACATACTATGGAGGCGCTCCACCCCCCACTCGTCACGAAATGGTTCTTAACCCCTGGTACCGCAGAGTGCCGATGATAAGTGACAAAGTGGCAGAGGTCACCAAACATTACTTCGCCGAAAACGACGGTTCTTTTGAATCAGACGTAATGCTATGGGAGGCTTACAAGACGGTGATCCGGGGTGGCGGGGTGGCGGCGGTAGCAGGTCACAGAAAAGGAAAACTGAAACAATTGGAGGAGATAGAGAAAGAGGTTGCCCTTCTCGAAGGCGGTTTGGTGGCATCAGTCACACCAGATACCACGCACAAATTATCTATAAAGGAAAAGGAGTACAGGGACATTGCGGAGGATGTAGCGAGGGCCCACTATCGAGCTACTCAACATCGTGTTTACAATATAGGTGACAAGGCCAGTAAATTGTTAGCTTGGCTTGACAAGAGGGAGATGGCCAATAGGTGGGTGGCTGAGATCATAGACCAGAGAGGCACGAAAGTACAGGATAGAGCTGGGATTGCGAGGGCATTCGCCGACCATTTCGAGCGGGTCTATACCACTGCGCAGACATCCACCCAAGTGGAGGCGGCGGAACTGCTAGCCACTTTGCCTCTGCCTGTTTTGGATCCCCAGGATGTAAAGGATCTCGACGCCGCCTCGACATCCGAAGAGGTATCTAAGGCGATTGGCGCTTTGCAGTCTGGTAAGGCCATGGGCCCCAGTGGCCTTCCAATTGAACTTTACAAAACCAACGCCTCCATGATTTCCCCATTCCTCATGCGGATGTATGAGGAGAGCGTGACTAGGGGTGTCTTTCCTGAGATGCAGAGACTTGCGAATATTGTAGTCATTCACAAAAAGGGTAAACCCCCTGAGCAATGTAGCTCGTACAGACCTATTTCCCTCTTAGACCCAGAAGTCAAAATATTAGCTAAAATTCTGGCTCTGCGTCTCTCGCCTTATCTCCACAAATTGATACATCAGGACCAATCCGGTTTTATGCCTACTAGGAACACCGCGCTGAATCTTCGCCGCCTTTACGGTGTTCTGGGTAGGGCCTCCATTATACAGGAGGACTCCGTGATTATGTCTCTTGACGCCAAAATGGCGTTTGACATGATTGAATGACCCTTCCTATTTGCCTCACTTGAACGATACGGGTTTGGAGGTCGGTTTTTGTCCTGGGTGCGTCTTCTTTATTCTAGGCCCCTAGCTCGGATCACGGTGAATGGAGGTCGATCAGCAACCTTTGCTTTGGGGAAGGGTACGAGACAGGGTTGCCCCCTTTCGCCTCTGCTCTTTGCTCTGGGTCTCAAACCTCTGGCTCTCTGGATAAGAGGGGACCCCCTCATTAGGGGTCTCAACTGGTCGGTGGATTGGATGGATAAGATTTCCCTCTACGCCGACGATATCTTGCTCTATTTAGCCAGACCCCGTTTTTCTATCCACTGGGTACTACATATTTTTACTCTCTTCCAAAAATACTCCGGTTACACTATTAATTGGGATAAATCACTGATTTATGTTTTGAGCGGTGACCGCCTGACTCTACCCGCAGGGTGCGAAGCCAAAATAGTTACAGACGGCTTTCAGTACTTAGGAATATATATCACGCCCAATTCTTCAGTTTTCCATGATCGCAATCTCGTACCCCCCCTGCGTCGCCTTCGAGCTGATGTGCAACATTGGAAAACACTACTCCTTACGCTATTAGGCAGAGCTGCCCTTTATAAGATGATGGCGCTTCCACGTTTTCTGTATGCCCTACAGAACACGCCCCATCTGGTCCCACCTCATTACTTCCAAGCAATTGACTCTGAGGTACGTGCCTTGCTTTGGAATCAAGGTACTCCCCGCATTGCCCTCACTAAGCTTACAAAAAGCTGGTACGATGGTGGCATTGCCCTGCCCGCCATTAGATCCTACTATTGGGCCTCACAGATAGTGGTCCTGAACCACTTTGTGCATCGACCCATTACAGATCCGGCCTAAGGATGGACAGGCACAATATGCTTCCTGGTAATTACTTAAGGGCACTCTATGGTGGGGCGAAACATGCGCCCAGACTCACCCCAACTTCCACCACGGTCTCTCTATGGCACAAGGCGATGACTGCTCTCGGTTGGAAAGGTAGAATTACGCAAGCCACTCCGCTGCTTGAAGCTTGTCATCTGGGTATGCTGTCAAAGCAACCAGGGTTCGATAAATGGGACCTGATTGGTCTCTTGAAGGTTGGGGACATGTGGACGAAGGGTAGGGTGATTCCGTTTAGCGACCTGCAGAGAGTCTACCAATTGCATGGGGGGGAAGCCTTTCGATACCTCCAGGCCCGCAACGCATTACATAAAGCGATCCCTAAAGGAACAGACTTGCCGGTCTCCTCGCCCCTAGAAGATAGGCTATTTGACGATTACCTCCCGGAAAAAGCCATTTCATTGACTTACCGTAAGATTCTTAATAACACACCGGATACCCAGGAGAAAACTCGAGCAAAATGGGTAGACGACGTAGGGGACATGGATGATGACGACTGGCGGGAAGCTCTGGCTTCTCCCCACGAGGTGGCGATCCGTTCCCGTTTCAAACTCATCCAACTTAAACTACTCCACCGAGCCTACTATACTAGCTCAGCACTTGTCAAAATGGGGGTACTAGATTCCCCATCCTGTCCCCGAGGTTGCGGTTACACCGGTACCTACATACACCAATGGTGGGAATGCCCGATCCTCCAGAAGTACTGGGGAAAGGTTATATCTGCTATGTCCCAAGTAAGTAATGCACCTATAGACGTCTCCCCCCGACTTGGTCTTCTAAATATCTGGGAAGCCACGGATTTGTCACGAACTGAGAAGTTGTGGGTCTCTTTGGGCTGCATGGTGGCGAAGCGCAATATAGCTAGAACATGGAAGGGAGTGGTCAAGCCAAGATACACTGACTGGGAGTCAGATATGGATTGGTGTATGCAAGCTGAGAGGGTTATCTACGAGAGCAGGGGATGCCCGCATAAATGGACAAAAATCTGGGGCCCCTGGAATGAGAGTAGAGGTTTGCTATGTACCCCTTTCAGTGATCCTCCCTCATCGGTGATTGACAATGAGGACATTTAATGTTACGAATATAATGGGAACTATGAAACATGAGATTGCACTATAGACCCTGTGCGACAATTTGTTTTTATTGTACTAATATATTGCGATTACCGAAAAGTGTTGATGACTCCACCGCACTGCACTTGGTTTGGGTGTAATGTTTTTATGTTTATTTTGTCAATAAAAAAGATTTTTTTTTAAAAACACTGGTGGCTTCAACTTTGGCAAATGTTCATGTGTTGGCCCTAGAAGGATGGATCATGGATGCCAAATGTATTCTTCAACTTGTATTGGTTGTTCAGGAGGTTTTTGAAAAGCGTAATGAATCAACTTTTGATGCTAACGAAATAGTCACTTTAGTTGAAAGACACCTACGATACTTAGCCAGAGAGAGCCAGCATTAGTAGTGATATTCTCTCTTGGAACAGATTTCAAGATTCCCTCTTGGAAGAGATGTCAAGTGGTAATAGAAAGTGCGTGGAAAGTAGCATTCAAGGAGAGACGTAGTGGGTGATTCCAAGGTGCCAGTCAATGGAAGTAGACACTGCTTTGCATCCACAAAAAAAATCAGAAGATGTTTGATGATAGAGGTAAATATATAGAAAGATGATTACAATTTTGATGCAAGGAAGGGTGAGGTAACGCCTCCGCACACAGTATCTAGCCATCACTTCCTCTATAAATAGGAGGATTTGTACAACACAGTTGACCAGCATAAGATGTGACAACATCCGGAATCATTCTTAGATTTAACTTGAATGCACAAAGTTGGTTTTATTAGGAAGAACTTTTTCACTGTGTCAAACCATTATCATATACCAGGGAAGAAGCAATATTATAGTGTCTTTGAGCAAGACGACAGCTTGAAGCCAGACAGCAGCATTCTCATCATAATCATCCAAAAACGAGGCATTATCTGGTGAAAAAATAGAGTCAGAGAGAGCATATGATCCTGTGCAAGAGGGTATATTAGTACAAGTGAAGAAATGTTAAAGCTGAGCATAGCTATCTCGATCAATGCTCTTACTACTAGAACTGTCTTTTTTCGAGTGTTGCTGTCTACCATCGCCACGCTGAAACATTATAGAATTATTATCTGTTGTATTTGCTAGTGACATTTAAGAGGGAAAACGAAATATCCGTCTTTGGCCATATCAAATATGGAATCTACAGTAGGATTGACTTGGCCAAACCCACCTTTAAGGCGTTTTAGATTGTTACCCCGAAACCAGTCCCAGGATGCTTGTTTCGGGTCCAGGGAAGACCTGGCTTGGCAGTTCGGGCTGGACTATTCCCATGAGGCCCTGGGTCAAGACTGATTTGCATACAGCTGGGTCTTAACTGGGGTGGCGAAGTGAGCTAAAGAACGATGATGGATCCCAGATCTGTGACTATGGGTGAGTACAGTAAAAATGACTTTTGGGTGCTAGACACTGCACGGATATGTTAACTTTAAATTTCTACATGTTCTACTTTTAAATACCATGCACCCTATCTTGTGGGCTACAAAGTTTACATAGGGGTGATTTAATAATATTTAAAAAGAAGGTTTTGTCCTGTCATAATGGGTTTATTTTGACAAGTTGTGATGCAGGTTTTAAACTGCAGCCGCCAGGCTATAGTGGTAGGCCTTGAAACATGTTTTTCTGGACACGCTGGTGCATGGCAGAGTCCATAGGTGACATTTAACTTTCCTGATCATTGGTGTGTAGTGGGCACCATATACTATGGTCTTACAGGAAAGTTAAATACGCCAGCTAGGAGCTAACCAACATCACCATGTTTTTGGAGTCAGAGCACATGCACTGGCACCTGGTTAGTAGAGTCTCAGTGCACAGAGTCAAAAAAACAGCAGCATCAGTTCACAAATAATGGGGGTGACCACACAAAAAGAGACACTTTCTCACACTCACCATTGCACTAGACAGCTTTATCTCCCATCGTGCAATGTTAAAGTGTGAATCTGGCTACATACTTGTGTATCTATTGCACTCTGATTAGCTGGTTGCCACAGAAAATATTTTGTTGTTGGCACCACCACCCAATAAAGCGCACTGAGCACCATGTGGGGAAAAAGTAAAAGGGGATAAGGGAGTTGGGGCCATGTGGAGGAGACAAAAGACCTTGGCAATACAATAATGATATTTTTTAAGTTTAAATAAAGAATATTATTTTGGAAGAGATGCAACCAGGTACAAACAATCAAATATAGTATCCAAAAGTGGCTTAACAATAAGTGAAAATAACGTCATATTTATAGAGAAAGAGAGATAAGAAAAAATCAACGTAGTTGCATATATAAAAAAGGCTTACAATAACTGTGAAAGGGAGGGAGGGAAAAGAAAAAGGGAGACAATGTAATAATAACATGACTAAATATATTGTTATGTTTCATATAGAGGCCCTAACATAGACGCGTTCATATATGCCGTATATGGTCATATTCGCATATGCCCTATTATGGTCATAATCGTATATGCCCTATTTTGGTCATAATCGTCTATGCCCTATTATAGTCATGATCTCCTATGCCCTAATATAGGCATGAACTTTCACCTACATTAGTTCCCTACAGTACACAACGAGCTCTGAGGGTTGAACGTTATCTAGTCTGTGGTTAGAACACTGCAGGGTTTTTCCCGAACACAGGCCTACAATGTACTCATAAATTATGCATGAGCATTCACCAGCTACATCTCCTGCATAATATGTATGTACAAAGTTCACCCCTGACATCTTCCTCATGTCTAACAAAGACCAATACAAACCATACTGAGGGACGAGACACTTTAGGGTATACATACACCACATCTTGCCATGGTAAGATAGAGGGAACCGAGACTTCCATGCTGACACACTGACCAGAGACGCTGAGGCTCCTGCATGCAGTCGCTCCAGCTGACAGCGGTCTAACACAGTCCTTGCGGGGTGTCCAACTCGAGACCAGGACGGGGTCCCACACTCTCTCTATTCAGGTAATGGGGTTCGACTAAATCCTAGAAGGATTCTTGGCTCTTAGGCTTTTAGACCTACACATATGCTAGGTACACTCAGGTACATCTAGTTAGGCATTGTAGGAGTACGCACACTTTCATAATGCTTTTTATATTCATGTATGTACTAATGATTATTGCAATATGGTAGAACTGTTCTATCCCTTCACTTTTATCGTACTGCTGATAATATATCTCTGCTATTATCTGCTGGTTGCTGCAGCACATATATTTTACACTAGAATAACAACTGTTCAATAAATACTTATTGAAACGTCCAGACTGTTTATTCTGTGTAACTCTCTGAGACAAACCGAATAAGTAAGCACGAGTGACTGAGCGAAAAGTAGTACATTGTTTCCACGATTCTGAGGGATCAGGGTTGTCATGATCTAAGGTGGCCAGAAACGAATCTCTCCCCGATAAGAGGAGATTCTAGTGGCACTGTGAGCTAGCTAATGCAAATCCGGCTAACATACGCAGTGGGGGTGCACAGAATCAGTCTGCCACCAAGCCCACAGTTTATGTTATCCAAACGCGCAGGTCCTGCAGGGGTACTATAGGAACTATACGACATGGCGCCACCAAAGTTGGTTGTGTACTTATTTAACAGTAGAATCTGAGTAGTTCAGTCGTGCTATTCTCAGAGAACCTACTCACAAAACCCCAGAGACGTCTGGAGTGGGTGGGCACAAACTCCGCCACAGCTGAGTAGGCGAGATATCCTATTTATCGGCTGTTGGTTAATCACGCTAGAAGGACATTTAGTTCCTAAATTGTGCATAAAACCTTTAACTTGGTTCTCTTGGAAAAGCTTTTCTTTTCAAAATGACTGAGAGCGATGAAGAAAGAGTAAATCTGCAGGTCTCAGCCGGAGAACCACCTAAAAATGCAATTGAAATTGCACCTAAATTCAGACATACGCTCACCAAGAAACTATTAAAAAATGGTTTACCACCAAGGGGTGGCGTAGTAGCTCTTGTGATTGAGGCACACGAATCAAATAAAACAGAGGTGTTCTATTCATGGGTTACATTCCCAGCAGCAAATGCCATAACAAAGACATTTCACTACTACATAGCAGGAGATGCACCACCGGAATATGCCCCGTTTGAGGACATAGAGATTCCACTCACTTACCAAGAAGATAATTACTGGTTTAATGGCGCCCTACCCCACATAAGAAACAGAATAAGGTTAAGCCCGCTCGGAGGAGACGGGGCCACATGGCCAATACTAGCGGCTTACACACCGCACCCTGACATTGGAACAATGCCACAGCCAGAATTACTCATACAACACAGAGATTTAATTAAAATCTACAGAAACCTGACACAATTCGTCATGAGGACTTTAACAATCCAACCTGCACCAGGTGCAGCAAATAGTACTCCAGCTCAGGGTACAGGAAATAAAATTACTCCTCAAACATTACACGCGGTAATGGGCAAAATGCCCACAAAACGCAAACAAATACCATTCTGGATAGCTCAGAAAATAACTCAGCTTGAGGCAGTATTTCCGAATACTACCACCTATGATAAACACAGAATTCTAACAATCTGCTTGCCCATGGGGATCACACCACAAGTAGAGGATTGCACCTCTTGGGGTTCAGTCTTTGCTGCCATATATACCAGAACACATGGTATTCTGTCCTTAGCAGTAGTGCCAGACGTATTGAGACAGATACAAAATGAGTACGGAGCAGAACCTGCCCTAAACTTAGGGATGAAGTTACTAAATAACTTTGACCAGGAATCAGCCATAATACTAGCTAACATTAAGGGGGAAGCAGCTTCAGTGGCGATCCGCCAACGCCTAAGGGAGTTCAGCCCAGTGGATCAACAACACGAACTACCCAAAATAATTGAAACTGCATATGCAGAACTAGGCAGAGACAGTCTAGGTGGGAAAGCATTAAAACCACAACTGGTGGGCAGTCCTGAAAAGGACACTATAAAGCAGACACCTGCTTCTTCTAAAAAGAAGTGGGAAAATAAAAAACAACAAAAGTCTAAAGACAGCAGATCTCAATCCAGAGGTAGGTCTCCTCAACAGGAGCCCTCTGAAAGGAGGTATAACCTCAGGAATAGGGATAATATTAGCAAACCTGACCGGTATCAGGATACTGATACACGTTCCTCTCGTTCCTTTCAGGGTTCATCAAAAAACTCCGAGAGGGAAGGACGGTCAGAACACAGACAAGAGGAGCGTACAAAGTCCAGAGACACGCAACGCGCTGCGGACTACGCACCTAAAAAAGAAGATAAACAAAAACAGAAACCTCAGTTCAAAAAGAAGAAGGTAGCAGGTCTCAAGATCAGACATGCCCAGAATTCTGAGGGCACAGCTTCTGAACGGGGAATGGTCTCTGACGATGCTAGACAGCGCAGCAGAAGTAACAATAGCTCGCCAGAACCACAAAGGAATTTCTGGTGACAGCGGAGTTGAGTGAGTATATCACGGTGGAAACTCCTGATACTAGGGTAAGTGTCCCACATACGTTACATGAGATAACACTCCGGATGGAGGGGGACAAGCCCAGGAAGGTTAAGGGTCTATTTTGGGAAAATTTGTCATCTGGATATGACATCCTATTAGCAGAGCAAGACTGGCCGCCAGCATTCGTCATGGAGTGCCCTAAGGGAGAAAAGGTAATTTTTCCAGCATTTTCCTACCTCGTTCCCATTCACCTAAAACATGCATATGCGCAGGAGTGGGTGGTTGCCCTAGCTCCAGCATTGTACAAAAATCATGTTGGTTGGGATGAGGATTCGACCCACCACGTGATCCCGTTAAAAGTTTCCCCAAATGCCCAAAGGCAATATCCTATATAGCAGGAAGCTAAAAAACAAGTCAGGGAGATCCTAGATCAACTAGAGTACCAGGGGGTGATTGAAAATTGCTCTTCACCTATGAACAATCCTTTGTTCCCCATATCAAACCCTCACAACACATCGTTTAGTTTTAGATTATAGACATTTAAACACCTGCACAAAGACATTTGCAGTTCAAAATGCACACAGTGCCGCATTAATGAATAACATTTTGCGGAAAAAATACAAAACACTTAATATCTCAAATGGATTTTTCTGCCAAAATATAGCGCCTGAAAGCAGGTACTTGACCGCATTCTCAGCGCTAGGGTCTCAACGGCAATTTTGTCGACTCCCCCAAGGGTATAAGAATAGCCCGGGGTTGTTTTCAGCAAGGGTAACAGAGTTACTCCAAAATTTGGATGAAGAAGCATTGTCCTATGTAGATGATATTTATCTGATGGACGATGACTTACCGAGGCACTTGACCAGGGTGAGCACCATTATTATGGGATTCGCCTCTGAGGGCTATAAATTTAATTTCAATAAATCAAAAATTGCCCACCTCAATGTCCTATTTTTAGGGTATGAGCTGTCAAGTGAAGGAAAAAGCCTAGCAGCTAACTTTTTAGAAAAATGTGCGCTGCTCCAACCTCCAAAATCATTAAACAATTTACAATAAAAATGTAATAAAATGTAAGTCCGTTTTTATATAGCGCAGCTACTCACCCTTACGGGTCTCAAGGCGCTGGGGGCCGTAGTGGAAATTAAGTGAGCTATTGCCCAGAGTCACATGGTGCTGAGCTGAGCTGCCGCCGGAGCCGGGGATCGAACCGTGAACCCTGTGCTCCGAAGTCAGCTGCCCTGGCCGCTGCACCACACCTCTCCACCCAATCAATTCTGGGATTCCTAAATTTTGGTCGAACATACATTTTGGATTACGCAGAAAGAGTAAAACCTTTCTACGACTTAATAAAACCTGATTTTTCAATCAGACAATGGACACAGGAACATACAAATATCCTGCGTTCCCTACAGGAAGACATGATCGCTTCTAAACATTTACAGACACGCGTAAACGTACACAACTTAGTGATCCGAGTAATAGCGGGTCAATGTGGGTACACTTATTTAACTTTCAATGAAGGCGAAACAGTACCAATCGCATACAAATCACATCTGTACACAAACGCAGAGATGCGTTTCACTTCAACAGAAAAAATCCTGACAGCAGTGCAGACCGCTGTAGCAAGAGAAAGAGCTCTGGCTCAGGGAAAGCGCATAATAGTCGTGACCCCAGTACCAGCCTTAGAGGCTGTTACAAAGGCTAGCGTTACAAAGGCTAGCATTCCAAATGCGAAAGCCTTACATCCCAGATGGATACAATGGGCTAATTCTCTTACTGCAACGGATGTTGAATACAGATTTGATCCAAGTTTAAAAACGCAAGCATTTCTGCAATACGAACAAGAATATCCTCTACCAAATGAGATTTTGCCTCTAGATCAGTATGAATACATTATTTACACTGACGGATCTGCTCAACCGGCCATCAGGAGTAAGCAAGCTTACAGCGCAGCGTGTGCAATCGTTAAAGGTCGCATGCGCGATGGAAAGTTCCATCACAGTAGCACTAAAACGCAATCTCTAGGAGACTGCACGGCTCAGTTGGCAGAATTAAAAGCACTAATACTGGCACTGGTAAATACGGAACACGAATTCCCCACAGACGCAAAAGGTGGCACAGTTAAGCATAAAATGCTATGGGAACAGGTAGTGGAGTTGAGAAACGAACTACCAAGGGCTCACGTGATACATACACTGAGTCATCAGCGTGATGGCATTCACGTTGAAGGGAATTCATTGGCTGATGAAGCCGCAAAGGGGGCTGTACGCACAGCCGCCGTAGCTGCAGTTACTCGTTCAAAAACGAGAATAGACGGCGAGATTATGGTAGCTGTCAATGCTTCACACAAAGGCAGCACAGCAGTACCAAAGAAATTTCCACTCAAGTGCTCCTACAAGTTAGATGCACAAAACATTCCATAGGCTCAGATTCCTGGAGTGGGGGACAGAGTAATACCAAATACGGATCATAGGCAAGGCTTAATTCTAGCAGCACACAAGGGTTTGGGTTCTGCGCATACAGGCGTCACAGCGACTATTTCTTTACTGAAACAGCGCTACTGGTGGCCAGGGTTAACAAAGCAGACCAAAGACTATGTCTTAAAGTGCGACATCTGCCAGCAGATGAAGGGCTCCACCGTAACACACCCAGCGCAGACACCATTACTAAAATCAGACAAACCTCTCGCATGTGTATATTTGGACCACTGCGGACCCCTACAATCAGATGGGGCCAAGAAATATATCATGGTTGCAGTGGATTCCTGCCCTAGATTCCTATGGGTTTGGCCTCAGCGCTGTGCTGACGCTCGAACTGTTATAAAAGATTTGCAAGTCTTTATCGGCACATACGCAGTTGGCACGTTACATTCTGACCGTGGCCCAGCGTTTAGCTCTAGGGCTTACAAAGAGGCCATGGAAGGAATGAGCGTAGCATTGCGGTACTCCTCTCTGTACCATCCTGAGGGAAATTCTGTTGTGGAGAGGAAAAACCGTGACTTAAAGCAATCTTTAACAGCTAGGGTATTGGGCAAGGGCGGTAGATGGGTCTATCACCTTTATGGGGTCCAAAGAGCAATAAACAATCAGCCAAGATGCTCTCTAGGGGGTGTCACTCCTTACGAGGTCCTATTTGGGACAAGAATGTGGGTACCTGATCTTGATTGTGAAGGCACAGTGGCGGATGAGAAACCATTTGATATCCATGATCGTTTGGCTGTTTTACAAGATCTAAATGAATCCAGGACACAACAAAGCAACGTCCACTTAAAACAGACTCCCACTGAGGAAGTCAAGGCAGTAACGGCAAGACCTGTCTGGATCCCAAAAGTCAGGGATCTGGTCAGAGAAAAGATTTCAGACAAGAAAGAATGCATACCATCCTACAGAACAGCTGTACCAGTCCTAGCAATCCAAGGCACAAGAACTGTACTTCTGCCGCCTCTTGCCGGAAAAATGGAGAAAAGATTTGTCTCAATCGACTTAATCAAACCACACTATGTGGCCGATACTAAACAGTAGGCCACGTGGACTGCACAGTAGCAGACACCCTCCTCTCGCTACAATCCAAGAAGTCCAAACAGAAAGACTCATCACGTTGAAGAGCCACCTGTACGGAATAAAGGACTAGGCAACAATGCTATGAAACTCGTTCCACTTCAACAAGAAGAAAATCAACTTAACAACCAAGTTGCAATAAGACCGACTACAGACGTCTACGTCAACATACCTCGTCAAGAGCAAAATCCAATTTCAACAAATCCCGATGCAATTCTAACAATTGATCGAACTGCTTCTGGCTATTTCATGAACTTCGATACGTTTTCACTGGATCCAAGCGAGCCGGAAACTACACCAGCCAAAAAAATCACTCAAACAGAAACTCAATGACTTTTTGAACTTTTTTAGAAAGACTTACCTGGTGTCACCTTGGATAGAACTATGGTACATCACTGGGATTCTATTTTTTCTTTTCTGGCTAGGTTTAATTATAACTTTTAGTATGCTTATTAATGGACGATATCTCCAGCAGAGCTCTACAGCCCAAAGAGTCAATTTGATTTTAAAACCACACCAGTCTTCACATCGTGAACCAAGAGACTTGTCTTCAGTGAACATCACAGCAGTTCCTATACCGGACGGTATAGTATGGGACAAGATTGATTTTGATATATTCGGTCCGACTGAACTTTTAAAGCTTAAACATGTATTTAAAATTTCTTTAAGTGATATCATTACCTCCAGTACTTTGTCTGATGATTGGGACACTGAAACGGTAAACAATATGATGTCTGATTTAGAAAAAACAGCAGCATTTCCGAACCATGAAATGTTAGAAGGTACTTCAGACTATGATACATTGTACTGTTACCAACATTATGGTCATCATTTCTTGCACAAATCTATAACACCTAGAAATGTATTTGAATACCACCAGTGGGAACACTGCACAACACCTCCAAAAGGTAGTTCGCAAACTTTTGCACAGAAATTCACATACTTTTCAGGGTTTAATACATCTGACCCGAAGTCATTTTATTACAAAGTGATAACAACATCATCACAGAAAATTATGTTGACAAACACCAAACAGATTTACTCTGCTTCCTTCATGGCCCAGTTGTCTACACAGGGTTTTGACCTATGGAAGGACACTATAGATTTAAAATCAATCTGGGGTTCGAAGGACTGGCAGGTCCAGGGAACAGAAGCACTTTTTAGAGCATGCCTTATTCCACAGCAGATAATATTTCTAAATGACACTGTGCAAGAGACATCCTGTCTTGGACTAGCCAAGAACAAGGAAATGAACACACCGGGGTTTCCAGCACCATCACAGATGGGTGGGGGGCAGAATTCAACTACACATGGGGTAGGATTAGATGACATTCTCCAGTACAACAGGTCAGATCCCAATTGGACAGAATGACTGATTTGACCCATTGACACAAACACGTCAACACAGATTCCTAGGTATAGCCGAGGGGTTTAGTATCAGTAGGCCAGATACACACTATGTACAAAGACAACACCCTGGGGTAGTGACGTACTATAGTGTTGGGAAGTTGTGCCTTGATTGGCTAGAGACCTCAACACTCACAGAAGTAAAACATCACTTGACCTTACTCACACCTGATGTGGACCTTAGGGATTTCTTGTCAGGCCCAAGGAAAACACGTCAGAAACGTTTCATATATGCTGGCATTTATGCCTATTATAATGAAAACTGGAAAATATCACAACAAGAGGCCGCAGAAAGAGTACGGGAAATAGACCGTATTAACTTAGAGAAGGCATTAGCTGTAGTGGATAATGGGTTAACAACTTTGACCTCCAGGATTTACTCCTTAGGCAACATTGTGTCTTCGGCAATTGACATATTAGAACAAGATCTGGCCTTGTTACAACACGGGCAATCCCAATTACGTTCTATTATGATGCTAAGCTGGACACTGCAATCTTTGCGTGCAGGCTATGTGCCATGGCATTTTATAAACACCACGTCTCTGTTTTCAGAATACGATCTAACTGATAAGCAGACAAAAATGGCACAAAGGGGAGCCAAATATACAATGCTGCGTATTGAGAAACTGGAAAGGTTACCATTCACTGTAGCCGAATTACCATCAACTGAATGGCTAATTCATGGCCAAATCACTCTGCCGGTCACTACGCTTCAGTTTCAATATTGCCTTGAGCAAAGGCAGGCTGGCAAATATGAAAAGATGGGTAAGGGTTACATTAAGGAAACTTGGGAGTTACCATATAGATATCGATGCCGGAATGGGGATCGAGAAGTGTATCTGGGTGGTACAAACTGCAAGAACGCTTTAAGCGGTTCTCTCATGTGTCAGGATATTTCTCTGCACGGAGCATGTAGTGGTTCGGTAGCGAATCTATCTTGTCACATGTCAGGGACCCCAGCGGCCATGATCACGCCGGTTTTCCAGCTGCTCTCGAATGGGAGTTACTTGATGCTAAACGATCAAGGTTGCTGTGGGATGCTTCCGGGCGTCACCGATCTGGTCACGGTTAACTCCAGGGTTACTTGCTGTATGCAAGTATTGTTTCCGCCACTGAACACAGTCAGGGAGGCACCGTTTTGGCCATCATTGAATGTTTCCTTCATATAATTTGATACTTTGAGCAGACTGAAAGCCATGCTTTTACAGCAACCCGTGCCCTTAACCTCCGCTCGAGAAACCTTTGAACTTCAAGTTGCAAGGACCTCGACTGAGATACAGGCGCTTATACGTACGAACTGCCCCTTTCATTTCGCAGAAATGTTGGGTCGTATCTTTAACATGTCTGATACGAGCGGTATTGTACACCTATTTAAGACCATAGGGTCAGGACTATTAAGCACCTTTCAGACAGTCCTCGGAGTAATCCCAAATTTTATACACTCCGTATTGAGAAGCTTGTTTGGAGGTCTCCCGCTTATCGTGTTCCTAATTGCAGGAGTCCTGATTGTAATCTTACTGCTACGCAATGGACGGCCCAATTTCCGAGGAAATGGCAAACGTACTCATGGAGCGGAAGTACCGTGAATGCATGGTACAGCTTCTGGGAATACCATGCCTAAAAGAACTGAATGCCTATTGGTTTCTATTGTTTAGACCAGTCTGGGTGGACTGCATCTTACCTGTTCTTCGATGCCTGTTTTGCAGAGAAGAATGTCTAACGTTTCCATCAGATACGCCTCCGGACATGGATGCTGTGCTGGACCCCCTAAAGGCCCATGCTCTGCGTTGTCCCCAGCATCTTCCAATTCTGATGAACGCATTCCTTGAGAATCCACAGGTGCCGTTTGCTCCTGCTGGGTTAGGTGGCTCCTCCACAGGCACTCAGGTAACAACTGCCGTACAAGCTGCCGCAGCACCGACTGTTGGTAGTGCTGAATTCCATCTATGTGCGATTGACGTTCTCTGTGAGGCGTTGGATTTGTCGTCTGCAGTAGCTAACACCGATAATGCTGTATCTCCCAGCCAGGACACTTAATCTGGAATTGGCTCATCGCGTCCTGAGAAAGAATTTGGCTTCTCCATTTCATTTCATAAATAAACGAACTAAATTTGGAACACTTCCTAAATTGACACTTTCACTTGAGAAAGAGTGACAGAATTGACTTTTTTTCAAGTAGCAACAAAAGAATAGCGACTTTTAACATCTTAATCATTTTTAAATGTTTTTTTAAAAACCCTGTTTTTAGCTGTTTTTAAGAGAATTTTTTACTGTCCAGATTTTAAGTATGGTCATTGTCATCCAATTCGAAAGTGGAGTGGGTGTTATGTTTCATATAGAGGCCCTAATATAGTAGGCGTTCATATATGCCGTATATGGTCATATTCGCATATGCCCTATTATGGTCATAATCGTATATGCCCTATTTTGGTCATAATCGTCTATGCCCTATTATAGTCATGATCTCCTATGCCCTAATATAGGTATGATCTTTCACCTACATTAGTTCCCTACAGTACACAACGAGCTCTGAGGGTTGAACGTTATCTAGTCTGTGGTTAGAACACTGCAGGGTTTTTCCGAACACAGGCCTACAATGTACTCATAAATTATGCATGAGCATTCACCAGCTACATCTCCCGCATAATATGTATGTACAAAGTTTACCCCTGACGTCTTCCTCATGTCTAACAAAGACCAATACAAACCATACTGAGGGACGAGACACTTTAGGGTATAAATACACCACATCTTGCCATGGTAAAATAGAGGGAACCGAGACTTCCATGCTGACACACTGACCAGAGACGCTGAGGCTCCTGCATGCAGTCACTACAGCTGACAGCGGTCTAACACAGCCCTTGCGGGGTGTCCAACTCGAGACCAGGACGGGGTCCCACACTCTCTCTATTCAGGTAATGGGGTTCGACTAAATCCTAGAAGGATTCTTGGCTCTTAGGCTTTTAGACCTACACATATGCTAGGTACACTCAGGTACATCTAGTTAGGCATCGTAGGAGTACGCGCACTTTCATAATGCTTTTTATATTCATGTATGTACTCATGATTATTGCAATATGGTAGAACGGTTCTATCCCTTCACTTTTATCGTACTGCTGATAAGATATCTCTGCTATTGTCTGCTGGTTGCTGCAGCACATATATTTTACACTAGAATAACAGCTGTTCAATAAATACTTATTGAAACGCCCAGACTGTTTATTCTGTGTAACGCTCTGAGACAAACCGAATAAGTAAGCACGAGTGACTGAGCGAAAAGTAGTACATTGTTTCCATGATTCTGAGGGATCAGGGTTGTCATGATCTAAGGTGGCCAGAAACTAATCTCTCCCCGATAAAAGGAGATTCTAGTGGCACTGTGAGCTAGCTAATGCAAATCCGGCTAACATACCCGGTGGGGGTGCACAGAATCAGTCTGCCACCAAGCCCACAGTTTATGTTATCCAAACGCGCAGGTCCTGCAGGGGTACTATAGGAACTACACGACAATATAATATGGGATTGGGAGAGCTTAATTCATCATAAAGGATATCATCACTTTAAGGAATAACAGCTGTAAAAGAGATGTAATTATAACAGAGAAAAGAAAGAAATTATATAAGTAAATACATAAGTAAATAAATAAAGAATATACCAATAAAAACCAATCATGGTGGTTTGGGGACTTCTTCCAGTGATGGATGATGTTGGGTAAATTTTCGTGCAGAAGTATCCAAGAAAATAGTCACAGGGGACCATATGTGTTCTCTTTTCAGGAGTAAAGACATGGGGGAGACATAAGCATGATCCAGTCGATGGTTGTAGCAGACACTATACCACCAAACTTGAAAGGAAAGTGTATGGATTGTTTCCAATTTTTTGTTATTTGTTGAAGGGCAATTGCAATTAATAAATCCACAACATCAGTGTTATAAGAGAGGGTTTGTCAGTGATCGGATAATGTACCCAGAAAAATGTCAATAGGGGAAAAGGAGAAATGAGTGTGAAAGATGACATTGATTTGGGACCATACCTTCAGCCAGAATTGATGCGTGGGGGGACAAGTAAAAAGCATGTAGTATAAGTCAGCGTGAGGAGTGTTACATGACCAGCAATTTGAGGAAAGTGTGGGTTTGAATTTGTGTAGGAACATTGGAGTAAACATAAGTCGATTGTATATGAAGAAAAGTGTTTGTGTCGTACTAGCAGCTCTTGAAGTCTTACGGTGTTTTAGCCATAATTTATCCCAAAAAGCAGTGGACCAGGAAATGTGGAGTTCACGTTCCCATTGAAGTTCTATGTTAGTTTTAGCTCTGTGTTCAGGGGGTGTAATGAGGAATTTGTAAATACATGAAGCACTAGACTGGGCACTTAAAATGGGGAGAATATTACGATGAGGTAATGAGGAAGATGGTGTAGAAGATATAGAAGATAGGGAGGAGGATACATTTTGGATCAATGACAAATTTGGCAGAAAATGATTTTGGTAATTTATAAAGTGATTGTGCTTCAGAAAAAGAAAGAAAAGAATCATTTGAGTAAAGCTGGTGGATCCAGAGTAGACCCTTATCTCGCCAAGCCTTCCAAAAGATAGGTTTGTTTTTAATTTTAAGAAGGCGGTTGTGCCAAATGGAGGAGTTAAGAAATTGTTCTTTACTTGAGAGGTGTGATATCAGAAAGGAATGAAATAACTTATGGTTAGTGTTATGAATAGGTGAGGATAATAAGTGTGTCTTGTGAGTGAAGGTAAGAGATTCGTTGAAGGAGAAGGGAGATAGGAAAGAGTGCTCAAGATCTTTCCACAGCGGAGAGGGGTTGGAGACAGGTTGGTTTAAGGACTTAGAAAGTTGTTTAAGAAGAAAAGCATTGTGATAGAGTTGAAAATCAGGAAAGTTGACTCCACCCTGTGATTTAGGGCATTTAAGCATGAGTAGGGATATACGCGGTTTCTTTTTATTCCATAAAAAAACTGATAAAATAGAGTTAATTGTTTTGAACAAATATGCGGGAAAGCTGAGAGGGGTAGCCGAGATCATATAAAAAATGACAGGAGCAAGCATCATTTTAATTGTGTCAAGTCTGCCCCACCAAGATAAGTATAGAGGGTGCCATTTAGAAATAGATGTAGATAATGTAGAGAGAATATGAGTCATATTTAGGGATAGAGTCTGTTTGATGGAGGGGGCAAACCAGAGACCTAAATATTTAATTTTTTGGGAATTCCATGAGAAATTAGTAGAAGCAAAGTCTTGTTTAAAACATAAAATATTAAGAGGAAGAACTTCACATTTATCATGATTTAGAACCACAAATTAAAGAGAAAGCATTGACCTCAGCATTGAAAGCTGGAATAGATTGTTCTGGCTTAGACAAATACAGGAGAATATCATCCGCATAGACACTCATTTTAATATGAAGTTTACTATGTTGAAAACCATATATCTTAGCGTTTTGTTTAATTTTTGCCTGAAAGGGTTCTAGTGCAAGAATAAAAAGAAGGGGGGAAAGGGGACACCCTTGACGAACACCTCTTTGCAACGTGAAGGAATTAGATATGGAACCGTTGGTAAAAATAGAAGCTTTGGGTGAGGTATATAGTAAGGAAATATAAGAAATAGATTTGGGTCCGAAGCCAAACCAAGATAATGTGTGAAAAATAAACGACCAATCTATACGGTCAAAAGCTTTTTCCGCATCTAGAGAGATGGCTGCAAGAGAATGGGAATATTTATTACATTTGTGCAGTATATTAAAGAAAATCCTGGTATTGTCAGCGATATTCCATCCCTTAATGAAGCCAGATTGTTCTTTACAAATAATGGATTGTAAAAGAGGTTCCAGGCGAAGAGCAAGAATTTTGGCAAATAATTTATAGTTGGAATTAACTAGTGATATTGGTCTATAGTTTTTACACAGATGAGGGTCTCTTCCTTCTTTAGGGATAAGGCAAATAAGGGCGTCCTGAAAAGTACCATTGGAGGCGTTAGAGGAAATGAACTGCGAGAATAAAGAAAGAAGATGGGGAAGGAGGGATTTGGAAAAATGGGAGTAAAACTCTACAGGGAATCCATCTGGACCAGGAGCCTTCCCTGTTTTGAGAAGTTTTAACGCATGGGAAATATCTTTTATAGTAATGTCTCGTTCTAATGATGAGAAATCAATATCTGCGGGAAATTGTTTTTGTATTGAGGCAAGATAATTTTGTATGTCCACAGAGTCCGGTATAAGTTCAGGGGTATAAAGAGAAGTAAAATATTTTTTGAATTCCTCCAAAATCTCCGTATTTTTAGTTACTGGAGAGGAGGTAGAATTTAATACATAATCAATATTAGCACGATCTTATTTGATTTTGAGATATGAGGCAAGAAGTTTGCCCGCTTTGTTTTGGCCACCATAATAACGAGCACTACCTCGAAGGAGATAAGCGGAAGCATTTTCTGTGGATAACTTATTATATTTAAACTTTTCCTTAATTAGATTATCGAGATCAGCTTTAGAATTAGATGTTGTATAAAGTGACTCTAGCAATTTAATAGTTTTAAGACTTTCATTTGCTTTTTGGAAGTTTTGATGTTTCTTTTTGGTAACGTAAGAAATAATAAAGTCTCTGGCTGAAGCTTTAAAAGATTCCCAAACAGTAGAGAAAGATGAAACAGAAAATACGTTACGTTTAAAGCAATCAGTAATGAAGTCTTCAAAAGATGTAGTGAAAGTTTGGTCAGCTAATAAAGAGGTATTAAAACGCCATCTTCTACCGGTGACATTAACTGGGAGTAGTTCTAAGTCTAATATTACAGGGGCATGGTCAGAGATCAATATAGAACCAATATCTGTTTGTAATATGGATTGTGTTAATGCTTTAGATACAAATAAATAGTCTATGTGTGATTGTGAGAGATGAGTGGGGAGAAAAATTATACTCACGGAGTTGTGGGTGACAGAATCTCCAGGAGTCAACAAGAGATCTGTGAGAAATGAGTGGTAAAGTGTTGATGCATTGGAGAAGAAACAAAAGGTGCCTTGGAAATACGATCAATATAAGGATCAACAATAAGGTTACAGTCCCCACCAAAAATAACATATGGAGTAGAAATAGACATCAAAAGGGTAGAAATATGTGGCCAAAAGTTACCATCAGGTTTAGGAGGATCATATACATTAAACAAAGTAATAGGTATAACATTGACTTTAAGATGAACAATTACCCATCGTCCTTCATCATCTGAGTACTGAGAAAGAAGGAAAACTTTAAGTTACTTGTGACAGAGAATCACAGTCCCATTTCGTTTGCTAGTACCTGGAGAGGAAAAGAAATGTCCCACCCATTGTCACTTGAGTTTAAGAACTTCTGAAGCAATTAGGTGGGATTCTTGTAAAAACACAATATCTGATTTAAGACCAGATAAATGGGTAAGTACCCTTTGTCTTTTAATAGGTGTACCCAAACCCTTAACATTCCATGAAATACCACGTAATGTTATTAATTAACTACATAGAATAAGAACTTGTAGAATATTACAGCATAACAAGGATGTAATAAAAAGCTTGCAATATTTAAAGAAGCGAAAAACAAGCACTCCAGCAGAAAGGAGATAAGATATGAAGTGAAAGATATTAAAATAAAGAAAAGGGAGAAAGGGAGAAAGGAAAGAGGAGGAATGAAAGAAAAAAGAGGAAAAAAGATAGACAGAAACAATAATAACACATACCAAAAACTCAAACATGGGTGGAGGGTGTTGAGGCCACAAAGAGAAGACAAACAACCAGTCACGAGACTCCGGGAGAGACCACAAGGAGGCATCAGTTCAAAAGGACTCCACAAGAATGGATGAATCAGGGAGATGGAACCTAGCGGAAGGAAACATAAGGAAGATTAGACAATCAAAATATATAGCAGAGGCAGATTTGCAAAACTACAATCAACAGTAGTAAGAGAAGAGAAAATGATTAAGTAGAAGATGATCTTGCAAATTCCATGGAGTCCTCTCTACAGCTCTCTAGAATGCGTCTCCTGAAAGAGGCTGGCAGGATGGCTCTAGTGATGAAAGAGGCTCCATCCTGCTCGGCTCGCGTGCCTCGCCGGGCCTCTGCGGTGATTGAGGTTTCTGGCTATTCAGCCGTCATCAGCCAGGCTAGCTTGAATCCAGTGGCAAAGTGAGCAAGGGACCCACGTCTGGGCATACCCTGCCAACTTAGGGCGAACTGCCACTGGATTCAAGATAGCCTGGCTGATGAGGGTTTTGAACCCGAAACCGGTCCCAGGATGCTTGTTTCCGGTCCAGGGAAGACATGGCTTGGCAGTTCGGGCTGGACTGTTCCCATGAGGCACAGGGTCAGACTGATTTGCATATGGCCATGTCTGAACTGGGGTGGTGGAGTGAGCTAAAGAATGATGATGGATTAAACCCAGATCAGTTGACTGGGGGTGAGTGTTTGATTTGCTCTAACGCTCCGTCCATCATCCCCTTTGGTATCGCTTTGTTCGCCCTAAGTTGGCAGGGTATGCCCAGACGTGGGTCCCTTGCTCACTTTGCCACTGGATTCAAGATAGCCTGGCTGATGAGGGTTTTGAACCCGAAACCGGTCCCAGGATGCTTGTTTCCGGTCCAGGGAAGACATGGCTTGGCAGTTCGGGCTGGACTGTTCCCATGAGGCACAGGGTCAGACTGATTTGCATATGGCCATGTCTGAACTGGGGTGGTGGAGTGAGCTAAAGAATGATGATGGATTAAACCCAGATCAGTTGACTGGGGGTGAGTGTTTGATTTGCTCTAACGCTCCGTCCATCATCCTCTTTGGTATCGCTTTGTGCGCAGAGAAGGCAGGGGGTGCGGCTGGGCATGAGAGGGCGAGGCAGAGGGAGGCAGACCCGTCGCGCATGAGGCGCATATACAGGGCCATGGGTATGAGCAAGGGGAAGAAGCGGGCGGCGCCCAGCTTTCCCAGACATGAAAAGGTGAGGGGTCCGAGAAGGCACGCGGCCTCAGTGGCCCCATTGGTATTGAGCGTCGATGCTGGGAGAGAGGAGGAGGGCAGGGCTGGGTGGGGGAGGGGCCTGAGGAGGAGCAGGAGCTGGAAAATCACCGGGAGCTGGCTAGGTGGGGGGAGGGTGAGATTACACGAGAGGCTGGTGTGGGAGGCCATGACATGGAACTGGATTGGGAGTAGGGAGGGGCAGGGGAGGGGAGGGGAGTGCCAGCCTGGATTGGGCTGGCCTGGACATTTTTGGCCACTGGGAGGGGCACAGGCAGGGAGGGGGGGGGGTACTTGGTGTCCTGCCTAGATGAGTATTTAGGCAAGGGTGGGTCCCTGCGAACAGGGGGGGCTGGGTCTGGCGCAGGAGGGGGAGGAGATCCCACAGATTGGAAGGGCCAGGAGGGGCCCAGCTTCCGCCTTAGTGGTGGCCATGTTGGATTGGAGTGATGAGGACGAGGACCTGAGGGAACAGGACCTTGGGAGGGAGGATTTGGGGGACAAGGATTTTGGCATGTTCAAGGGACTTCCCATCGGGGCTGGTCTCTCAGAGGAGGGACTGGGTCAGGGGTGCCCCCGGGCTGCACTCAGGCAGCAGGTCATGGGGGAATACGTCCTGGGGCTCAATGGCGGAGGAGAGCAGGTTTGGGGGTGCCAGCACACCAGTCCCGTCTTCTTTATTTCAGGGACAGGAGTGGGGCATCTAAGTGGACTCGGTAGAGCTGGGGGCAGCTCCCTCACACTGAGGTGAAGAGAGGGCTGGGCCCCGCAAGGTCTGCCTCGAATCAGCGAGGGATCCTGATGCGGCCAATGCAAGAAGGTCCAGAACAACCAAATTGGCCCCCGCAGCCGGTAGGCCGTGAACGGCATTCGGTGCGCGAGATATGGCAAGGGCGTGTAGGGCAGTGGCAAACCGGCATGGCAGGGTCGCTTCAGTTCCACCGGGCGCTGGGCGTTGCGGTGCCGCGTTGAAGTTTGGAGAGTATAAGGCACCAGTGGTGCCGGGTAATGAATGGGAGTGTTAGGATGACCCGTTGGGTGGGGTTACATTGGATTATGATGAAGACAGTTTGGAAGAGGGCAAGCTCTGGGAAGAGGAGCCGAAAGCTAGTGGGGGGCGGGGCCTTCTAACAAGGTGTCTAGTGTATTGCAGGTGGACACGTCGGGACAAGACTGGAGAGGCAGATGGCATCAGCACAGGCACTCATCTTGGCACCAGGTAAGGCCATAAAAAAGGTTTACACTTCTACACGGGCATGGATGCTAGCGCATGGGTTGAAGGAAGCGAGCGGCTGAGCAGGTGCAAATACGTGACTGATGTGGGAGTGGGCACGGATGAGCAGGCAGGTACTGGTGGCAGGGGGGTTCCAGCAAAACAGAAGACTTAGGGGTGGCCCCAGGGGGGTAAGGAAAGAAGGATGGGCTGGACAGTAAGGAGTTGAAGTTTAAGAAATTACCTTATATGGGGGTGACAAAACCGTTGGGTGCCCCTTTGATGTTGGCCACAAAGGAGCGCATTTGGAAAGGGGAGTACATGGAAATGATAAAACTCCAGCATAGGGAAGTGAGGTCGAAGGAAGAATATGAATTGGCCATGCAGCCAAAAGTTCCTCTTATGAAAGAGAATTGGACAGTGGCGTTCCTAATATATGCCAGCGTATATTGCGAGAAATATCCAGATCGCTGCGTGGCCCTGTTTAAGTACATGGACGTGATTTGGAAGGCCCAAATCACGGGGGAGGATATGCTTGGGCGCAGTACGACGAGGAGTTTCGGGCACGTTTGGCATGGGACCCGTAAGCCTAGTGGGGCGAATTGGATTCTGATTTGTGGAAGCACACTATGGTGGCTGCAAAGGGGGTAAGACTACATTCACAGCAAGTGGTCTGCCTATTGTATATCATCCCTTTCAAGGGTGTCCCACTCGGGGAGGGGTGGTTGGACCCTCAAAATATTTGCCGGGGACTTGTTGGGATTGTAACAAAGGGTTGTGCATGTGGCTGTATTGCAAATTCCACTATGAATGCTCAAAGTGTTCTGGTAGACACCCACTAGTCAACTGCTATGGGGCAGGGGCTGTGTACAAGTATCAAGGCTGGAGTCAGTGGCAGCAGTGTGGGGGAGGACAGGGTGGACATCAGCAGCAAGTTACGGGCCCAAGAGGGGACAGAGGGGGGCAAGGACCTGTTGCAAAGCGCTCATACTCTGGTTAACCTCGAGAGGTTGGAATACTGGTTGGGATTTTATGGGTGAACGGATTTCGCAGAGTTATTGCAGGAGGGATTTCGTTGTGGTTTCAGGCTGGGATACGAGGGTCTGAGGATCCGTCAATGGGGAGATAATTTGCATTCTGCTGCTGAGCACAAGCAGGTTGCGAGGGAATTAGAATTAGAAATATTTATAGAGCGCATAGCTTCCCAGAGGCATCCCAGCGCTAGCAGCGGCAACAGAGTAGCAAGCTAATGGTTAATGGGTGGGGTTTTGGAAAAGCCAGGTTTTGAGGCGCTTCCGAAAAGCCAGAAGATTGGACTCAGTTTAGCGACATTATAAGAAAAGGAGCGACCGCCACCTCTCACCTTTTTAATTCTAGGGACTGAGGCAAGGCAGAGGTTAGTTGATCATAGGCGTTTATTAGGACGATATGGAGAAATGATGGTCTGGCTGATTGGAGGCCCTCTCCCCCAGAAGGACTTGTGGGCTATGCATAGAGATTTGAATTTAATTCTCTCCATGATTGGCAGCCAATGTAAGGCATTCAGAGTGGGTGTGGCAGATTGGCTGTTGGGGGTTTTAAATAGCGTGCATGCTGCGCAATTTTGAATGATTTGCAACTTCTTTGTGGTTGACCAAGGAGCCCCTAAATAAAAACAAGTTGGAAAAGGAGGCTTGGGAAGTCAGAATGGCGGGTCCCTTTGGTGATTGGCCCATGGAGAACCTTGTTGTGTCTCCAATCAGGGTTGCTCCCAAGAAGGAGGAAAGGCAATTTCATTTGATCCAGCATTTGTCGTGGTCGGCGGGTCAGTCAGTAAATGACTTCATCGCGGTGGAGGTGACATCAGTGTCCTATTCATCAGTGGATGAGACCATGTCACTGGTAGTGGCGGCGGGCCCAGGTGCATTGATGGCAAAATGTGACGTGAAGTCAGCTTTTTGGCTAACTCCCAGTACACCCAGAGGATTTTCAGCTACTGGGTATGCATTTTGAAGGCAAATGGTATGTGGATAAAACGCTGCTGATGGGCTTCTCAATATCCTGCGCATTGTTTGAGTGCTTTAGCACATTTTTGCAATGGGTATTCACATGGCAGACGAGCCATCAGCTGGTGACGCATTACTTGGATGATTTCTTTTTGGTGAGGGTACCCGGTTATGCAGACTGCCAGAAGTTGATGGCTAGCTTCCAGGATCTCAAGGGTAACCGGGGGTGCCATTGGCACTGGAAAAGAGAGTGGGCCCCAACACGGTGCTGCCGTTCTTGGGCATCAAAACTGATTCAGTGCGAATGGAAGCCAGACTACCAGAGGATAAATCGGAAAAGATGCTGGCTTTAATAAGGTGAATGCTGGGGTAGGAGAAGGTCAAAGTGAAAGAAGTTCAGGTTCTGCTGGGTCATCTCAATTTTGCGTGCAGAGTCTTACGGGCGGAAAGGCCTTTTTGCAGGAGGCTGGGGAGGTCGTTGTCGGGGAATGGTCTTCCTCACCATCCCATACAAAATGCAGCAGGAGTAAAAGAGGATCCGAAGATGTGGTGCGTGTTCTTGCGGGATTTCAACGGAATTCCTTTGGCGAGACGGGGGGATCTTGAGTGGAGCATGCAAATTTTCTCTGATGCGGCCGGGGTCCTGGGTTTCGGCGTATATTGGCAGGGTAGATGGTGAGCAGAGCAGTGGCTGGCAGCATGGCTCACGGAGGGAGGAGAAGCGCCTTCCTGGAACTCTTCCTGTTGGTGGTAGCAGTGACTCTTTGGGGCACAGAGTCGGCACACAGACCGGTGTTATTCCAGGTGGACAACATAGCAGTGGTACAAGTGGAAAACAGACAGTCGGCCAGATACATGCAGGTGCTGAAGCTGTTGCGGCTGTTCGTGCTGTGCTGTTTGCGCCAGGACATAACTTTCAGAGCACATCACATTCCAGGTGTAGACATTGACATTCCAGATGCTTTGTCTCGTTCGCAGTGGGGGAGATTCCTTGGGTTAGCCAATGAAGCGGACAGAGACCAGACACCCATGCCGGAGAAGTTGTGGTCCGTCAGCAACGCCGGATGGTGCAATTGGTGGTAGGGCCATTAGCAGACTCAACGCGCAGGGCATACTTGCAGGCTTGGAAAGAGTTTTTGGTGTTGGGGGCACGGCGCAGGGTGTCTGGGTGGGCACGCTGCAAAGACATAGTGTAATACATTTTGGGGTTGATCGACAAAGGTTTGTCTCAGACGACCATTGCTGGGAAATTGGCAGGTTTAGCCTTCATGATAAAATTGTTGTGGGGTTACCCCTCGGCGGCGAGGGGAGTTGGGCTGCCGGATTTTGGAGGGATGGACAAGCGAGCAGGGCCAGCGGGGGAGGGTTAGGAAACCTCTGTCTGGAAATTTGTTACGGAGGGTGCTGGACCAATTGCCGGCAGTTTGTCGAGATCCGGGGGAGGCATGTCTGTTTTCTACGATAATGGTTTGTATGTTCTATGGGGCTTTCAGAGTATCTGAGCTCCTGGGGTAGGATTGCAGTCATTCACCAAACACCCCTGCACATTAGTACCTTCCCAGTAGCTTAACTGCCTTTTTGCGGATACGTTGGAACTGAAATCTTCTTTGCAAGTATAGCTAAATTAAACCTTATATACAACCCTCCAGGGGACAATTATTATTAGCTTTTATAAAGCACATAGCTACCCGAAGGCATCCCAATGCTCACGTCTAGACAATGAGTTATTCCTCAATCAAATAATGGAAATAATCACAGCACGATCCCTGCTACACCTGGATGCCATCTTTCTAGGAGACTTCAACCTTCATTGGAACGATGAGGATGACATACTGGTTGCCACTCAAAGAAAATGTTCTCACAGATCAAAACCTCATGCAAGCCTGCACAGGCCCGACACATTCCAAAGAACCTACACTTGATCTAATCACTTCCAAGGAAGGCACTCTGAGGATCGACTCTATAACCCCAACTTACTGGTCAGACCATCACCCAATCATATTCCACATCACTGCAAGTGTACTGAAAGCAAGAGGCCAAGGGATCAAACTCAAACACTGGATAAGAGATACCATAAATATGAACAGGGATGATCATGCCTCTCTATGACAGAGGAATCTCGCACCTCAGAGTAAGTTGCTATAACCAAACAATGGCAGACATATTGGAGGTGGCAGCCCAACTTCGCCTCAAAAGACAAAAAAATAAAGGGGCAGATTTACAATAACTGGCGCATCCCTGCAGATCAGCAGGTATGCGCCAGTTATTTTGCGTGACGTTAGGAACCCCTTGAGCCACCATGGATGTGCTGCATTTACAATGCGGCGCACCGTGGCGCAAGGAGAGACAGATGCGTGACGCATCTGTCAGCGTATAGGTGACGCAATGCTGGAGTCGTGTTGCAAGCGCGACGCAACTCCAGCACTGCTCAGGGGCATCCTATACTTGCAATGCTGCGTCACGCCTTACGCCTGACGCAACGGTGTCGTAAAAATGTCACCAGGGGCTTTTAAATCTGCCCCAAAGTATCCTACCCCTGGTACAACCAATACCTAAACAACAAATGAGACTAAGACTTGTGGTGAGATTATGGAGGCACAAACTCTCTGCAATGTGTCCAAAGCATTTATAGAAGCTAAGACACAACTAAAAAAGGTCATATGTAATGGCAAAGCATTGTTATTAATATCCCAACTAGATAACACCAAAAACCGGCCAGGGAAACTCTTTGAAATTGACCATGAACACCTCCACAGAGAATTGTGAAGCTTTCTCAACCTTTTTCCGGTAGAAAATAGGTAAAATTGAAAACTCAATAGCAATTGACGGTGAAATGATGCAGGACTTAAGTATCAACCAACAACCCCCCCAACGGGAAATGTCAATCAGTAAGAAGGCTCAAACAACCAAAATTGAAGCACCAGGTAGCAAAAGCAAAACCCTCAAGGAAGAGGAGATCCATAACATTATAGTGTCAATGAAATCTACCTCACATTTCAACAACTCAATCCCCTCTGCAATCATAAAGAAACTCGGTCAACTTTTCTCCCCTCTCTGGACAAAGACCGTAAACTCATCAATAACTCAAGGCACAATCACAGACTGCTGAAGATTGGGTAAGTGATATCTCTCCTGTAAAAAAAAAAACGTGCCGACCCGACAGATCTAAATACTATTTGTCCAGTGTCAAACATCCCCTTGCTCATGAAACCGATGGAAAATGTGTACACAACCAACTTTGTCAGCACATTGAACAGCTCAACTTGATCGACAAGTTCCACACTGGATTTAGCCCAGGACACAGTACAGCCATACTACACATCGTGGGTGACCCACTCAAAATCCTGGACCTATTCATCCTCCTCGACTTCTCTTCAGCGTTCGACATAGTCAATCACAACAGCCTTTTAGATCTACCTGAATGTAGAATGGGGCTGTCAGAAACTATACTAAAATGGTTCACCTCTTTTCTTCAAACTCGTGAACAACAAATCAAATTGAGTGGCTCACTATCAAACGCTTCCCTGGTTAGACTTGGAGTCCCACAAGCATCCATCATCTCTCCCACACTCTTCATCCTGTACATGGAACCACTGGCAGCGAGCAAGCTAAATTTGAGTGCCATATGTATGCAGATGACACTCAGCTATACTTAAAGAAAATAAGGTATACATTTTTTTGACTGTGAAACTGTTGAGATCGGGTAATATAGTGGCCTTTTATAAATATTGGAAATTGTTGTGACATTTAGTGCTGTTGGTGGGGCATTTTGTGGGCATACTTTTGCATTTAGCATTCCGCATGTAGAATATGTTCGACTTTACTACATTAGTTATATTTCTTTTTCATATTGTAGATTGAATAAGAGGGTATTTTACCACTCTACATATTAACTTGAACCTTGGTTGGACATCTGCTTTCTGACATTCTCCTACACTGTGAGGCATTAGCAATTGAAGAATAACCCAAGTGAGTGCCTCAATTCTTTATTATTCCCATATGAGCAAATTGGTCTGTTACAGCACTGGACTAACAAAAGAAACCTGTCATGAGAGAAAAAAGATATAATTGTGCGGTTAATAAATTAACCCATTTGAATGTGTATAGAAACTGGCTATTTTTTTAAATAGCAGTGTATATAGGTAGGGAGTCTTGTATTTGTGTTTATAAGTGTTTTGAAGTATTGTATAGTGGATCTATTGTAAATACCGTTTTGTATGTATAAATGTGATATAGAGGCTGGTTCATGTTTTTAATTCGACAGCTCTGATGAAGTCCTCATGGACGTCACGCGTTGGCTGGGCTGATATGCAAATGTAAAAAAAACTTCAATAAAGTGGATTTGAAATTCACGTGCAAGACTCCCGAGGAATATTATTGGATGCTATTTGTTGATTTAGTATTACATGGAACTTGTCCCAAAGCTCTGAATTAAACTATATTGATTATATAATTGTATGCTCTTTTTCATTTGTTATGGTTGGTTTTGAACTGTTTGTGACTCCTAAGCAGTGGGGTCACGAGAAGTTGAGCATAGAGAACACATATAATAACTATAATAATACACTAGTGTGACATCCAATGTCCCACACTTCTAGTGCTTAATTTCTGTCAATCATGTGAACGCGCCTGCAAGAAAAAGACACTCAAGCAGAAATGGAAAGGCAACATTTTATGCAGAAAGACATTAAGGCATACTTAAGTCAACCTTAAACGTATGATTCAATGGTGCACATTTAATACATGTTTATATGTGCACATACAACTACAAACAAATGAAAGATGTCTGTAGATAAATTCAAAATTAGATTCATGTTGCACTTTAAGGAAATAAAATATAACTTGGAATACATGAACATAAATGTAAGTGTGAACTACATTCTAAATGCAAATGTGAAAAGATTAGTGCACACGTTTAGATAAATCTTTCTTGTTTCTGAAGTAAATACATGAGGATGGTTTATCGGGTTCCTAAAGACTACATTTTATGATAATAAGGTTAAGGCACACAGTTGCTCCACTACCACAAGCCCAAAAAGGGACTTGAAATTACCAGGTAGCGTGAAAGATAAGAGACCCAAAGGTGTGTCACTCCATAGATAAACCAAAACCAACCAGTTAAACCACCAACCGGAAGAATCACTAAATCAACATGAAATTGGGGGGGGGGGGATATATCGGCGGTGTTGAATTCAAACCAGCCAAATACCTTAGGGGTACAAAGAAAACATCAAAGAGAACATCAGGAAAAGTGGTCAAGTGCATAAAACAAAAATAACAAACAGCAACCCTCATGTGGCGGTGGGAAAAGGAAACGAGTTGGATAGGTATCCAAAAAGAAACAGAATGCACAATAGAGCTCTTTTTAAAAAGAAATGTGTGTGGGGGAAGTAATATGAGGGCACGGGAGTGGTTGGAAGCAACATAGGGGACGGTGGGTGGAAGCAACATGGGGTGTGGGTTTTTAAAGCGGGTGGGCGGAAGAAAAACAAGGGCACTGGAGGAGGCAGACGCAATACATGGATGCGGGGGGATCAAACGAGCAAAGGACTGCAATGTGGAGCTGGCAGGGAGAAAGCACACATGCGAAAAGGCAATGTGAGGTATTAGGAAGACACACAGTGAGAGCCAAACATGGAGCACAGAAAACAAGAGGAAGAGAAGGGAGACAACTGGAAACACATGCACTCTCAGAGTGCTTAAACGAAAAGAAAAGTAGAACCTAAAAAAGTGAGCAGTCTTAGGACATAGTAATGCGTCCATGCTGTAGGTGTGGGACAAACACAATAAGAGGAAGGAAAGCACCTAAAGCTAACAAATAAGAATCAAGCAAAGGAGAGTGACAATGAAGCAAACCTGTGGTAAGCAATGGGTGGGTTCTAAGCTCACTGTAAGATAACAACATGTCTCACTACCGACAATGCATGCTCTGTCTCAGGCAAGACCTGAAAAGAGAAGCAGTAAGTATGAATTGCAGAGAGTGGGCAGGCAAAGGTGTGACAAGTCAAGAGGGAGAGGGTAAGAGAATGAACAAGAGGAGAGAAGGGTGAGTGGGAATCAAACGAGTATGAGGGTGAATACACAAGTGGAAAAAGAGCAAGGAGATGGACAGTGAGAGGTGTACGGTTGAAATAGGCAGGGAGGAGAGAGGTCACCACACCACAAAGCTCACTGGAAAGCTATTGAATCTGAGGGGAAACTGTGCAGTAATCCAAAAAGAAGCAAATAACCCACAGATTTATCAGCGAATCCACATGCAATGTTTTTTATCCACGTAAGCACTGTGACCTCTCCAAAACCCTGTTGATGAAAACAAAAACTTGGTGTCTGTGTAGTATTCACTTTCCAAGCATTTTTTGTAGTCACCATAGAAGTGGAGGAGCAAGGCTGCATGGGGGCCCCTTCGAAGGGAGCTCAGTGCACTTAAACTAGAACAACTGCTGCAGAACTCAGCAAAACGCTGCAAGGCAGCGTGCACAGCACACTTGGGGCCTCACCGGAAATGTCTTGATTTATATTTACGGAGCGCAGTATGCCCAGGGGGTGCAATGATTTATGGAGTGCAGTATGCCCAGAGGGTGCCATGAGGTTTTGCAGCAGATACCACAGGACAGCGAAACTTCTATTGCTTGGCAAAACCTAAAATACAAACTGAAATTATGTTGTGTTGCTCCCAGACACCGTCAAAGTACACAATTACAGCATGCCTGTACACACCCTTGCATCAGGTGAAAGCATACCTTTGAACTTCTTTGACAATGCCTTTAGTCTGAGCCATAAACAACTGTGACACTGTGCCAAACATACTCATGTCACAACTGCCTGCCACTGGAAGGATATGGAAAGGAAGGATAGTGCAGCATTCGGTGCCCAGCAGCAGGAACCTTGCCCCCCTCCCCATTGGCCCCGTCCCCCCCCCTGCAAAAATAGAGCCAGTGCTAAAAAAATAAAATAAAAGAAAGCTCAACCTGCATTTACCATCTCATGATGGCCTTTGTGATGCCACCCAGGCCCGGGGCACCGTAATTGGAGCGAACACAAGCGAGATATCCTGCAACATCAGGTCACAGAGCCCGCCGGTGCCCCCGAGGAGGCCCAAATTGGCAATTATAAGTTATAGGTACTATTGACCTGTCACGAAGAAGAAGGGTGAGTTATTTACCTACCCTAATAGGATGCTTACAAAATAGCACCCTAGCACTTTAAATAGGTCCTGAAGAAAGCCCTCCGACCCTTTTGGGCAATAAAAGGGGCTGAAACATGTGGACCTTTCACATGGACTACAAGGTGCTATAGAACAGTAACATTTCTATATGCGCACCATCCTATTTTTTAATCTTGCCACCTCTCCTACCAAATAAAGTTTGTTTGGGGAGGAGAGCTAAGCTATTTTAACTCACTTCACTTTTGTTCACATTATTTCTGATCACTACTGCTAAAACCAGTTGGTCAACCGCCAGGTGGAGGAAAGCATACTATCAAAAGAGACCCAATGATGATGCTTTCACGTTCTAAGAGAAGCGGATAACCAAGATATAACCAAGATATACCGCTCCACCACTCCTGTATGTGAATGAGGGTTTTTAAGTTGGTTACCACACCTGACCCTGGTATTACAGGTACAAGTGATCCATTCTCCCTTTGATTGTTTGCCACCCAGCACTCACCACGGGATGTCAGACCAAATCATGGCAGAAGCAGAGCGGGTGGTGGGGCACCCAACTGATTGGAGCCTTGCTTGCTTCCAGTGCAAGTACCATGAAAAGAACATTTTTTAGAAACACAACAGACGTTTTCCAACCAATGCCAAAAAGAACAAGGCTTGAGCCCTGCACAAGGGCGTCACTGCACAGGCAGCCCCCCAGTGCAGCATGTAGCAATCAACACTTTAAGCACAGCGTGTGATCGTCTCTGGAAATCTTTCTCTACAGAAGCACAAATAATGCTTGCTGTCTGTGTACACCACGATTCTGCAGAAAGTATGTGCCCAGTAGCGACCGTATAACTTGAAATGGCTTATGCACATAAAATATATATCTTTCAACAGATTACTGTCAATTGGTGTAGGACTGGTGCAGAACATGTCAGCATATTAACGGCAAAGTGGATTGTCTGGGCAAGCAGCAGTCAGGATGTACCAGAGGCCACAAGGGGAGGAAGACAGGGGTCTTGTTTATTGCAGTAAGATCGATGTTCTGGCAGATAAAGCAGCGTGTTCGGATGTGAGGGCCATATAGCTGAGTTTGAATGGGGCAGGTAGAAATAGGAAAAGAGGCAAAGAGGCTACAGGAGATGGAGCAAGTGAAGAGTCACATATTTTAAACACTGGACAAAGTTATATATAATTGAGCTTCCACTTAAGCATGAAGAACAAGGCGCGAGGCGCATTACAAAAGCGCTAAGAAAAAAAATAGCGCCGGTGAGGAAAGAAGGACCATTGGCAGTCAGATGGAGTGCAGGTCTGTTTGCAACAAATGAAAAGGGAAACTTCTCCACACTGGGGCAGGGAACTAAGAAAAAAGTAGTGCCCCAAAATAACAGATAAGCACCAAAGTGGAAAGATACCAGTAGTTGGGCGTTGCTCCGTGGGAGGAAACAAATGACAGCAAGGAGGGACAAAGAGGAAAAATTAACCACTAGCAAGCAAGCCTTTTTGAAGGACAAACAAAGAAACAAATAAAAAGGCAATGGGCGGGCTGTAAGCCCACAAAGTGTATGTGCAAGAGCTGCCTAGGCTCGACCTAAAAAGGAATTGCTATAAACACATACCTCAGTACGTCCATCCCAGACCAAAACTGCCGTGGCTGCCGTCAGTGTTCAGCAGACGTGGCGTGGCATGTTAAAAGCGTGAGTATAGATGGGGAAGGAGGGAAAGAACAAAGGATTAATTTCACATGAGGGGAAGTCAAGGGTTCACAGATGCCATGTTGGAACGGTCACCATAATAATAATCAACGAATGTAAAATTTATGTAAAAAATGGATACTACTCAGAAAAGCAACCAAAACCCCAAAGAGAAAATTACACAGAAATTAGAAAATTATCAAAGACTGCAACAACTGTCAGTATGGTGGGCCCAAAAGACTGAGAACTCCATGTTGAAAGAAATAAGTAAGTCTGACTGTAGCCGAACAGCGGTGATAGATGGAATAAAGGAAAATGAAATAGTATGGAAAAAGAGTTTAGATACTAGAGAATAAAGGCCTCATCATACAGTAATAACATTAATGAAGGGAAAATGTCCATAAATCAGCCAGACAACTGCTGTTATTTGGCTCCACTCATCATTAGTGTTCATGGTTATAAAACGGGTTATGTTTTTTCTCTGTACAGCACCCTGATACCATTGGGTAATTTTCACGCTTTATAAAACTCTATAAAGTAAATAAATAATGATGAAGACTGGAAAGCTAATTTATGAGGTGCTGTGGTGTATGTTGCCACCTTCTAAATAACTCAGTGCCACCTATTCACCTCTAGTTGGGCTGTTCCCAGCCCTTACTTTTAGCCTGTTTCACCATTGGGTGATGCTTGTGGTCAGCGGTGGCCCCTCCATTAGGGCGGAGGAGCGCTGCTCACCCTGCTTCCACCCGCAAATAAAACGATAATAAAACAGGTTTCTAACCCATTTTATTATCGTTTTATTATAATCCCTGTGGACCCACCCCCAGGACTCTGACGAGTCTTGGGGGCAGGTCCAGGGGAATGACACTGTGGTGGGGGAGTGGTAGTGCACTCCCTTGTCCCTTCACTGTGCATGAGGTGTTTGGCCAGCCGTTTCCGGCCGGCCAAACATCTCATGTGCATTGAAGCTATCTCCAGCCCCAGCTGCGTTGCTGGAGAAAGCAGGCACAGGCTTCCAGTCTGCCTGGGAGCGCAAAGTCATAGCGCTCAGGCCAATCCTGACACTGCTTTCCTGCAGCATCATGATTGACCGCAGTCTGGGAGCCTGTCCCAGAAGCCGGAAGAGCGCAATGAGCGGACGGCAGAGTCAGCGGTGATCAGGTAGGTTTATTTTATTTTATTTTTTATTTTGTCCCCCGAACCAAAGGCTCCCTCCTCTGGCCCGCCCGCCACTTTGGCAGGGGATGGGCTGCGACTACTTGTGGTAACCATGCGAATAACAGCAATATGGTTTCTGAGTTGCTGATTTAGGGCAGCATGGATATGAGCGCTAAATATAACATGTTTTTCAGCTGTCCTAATACTTTATGTACTTTGCTGAAATGTTTACTAATTCAAAATTACCTTGCGGAGCTTGACAGATGTTCAATGTAATATTGAATAGACTCACATGCATTGGGAGCATGCATTAAATAGACTCATGTGAATGGAGGTGCGTATATGGTCCAATCCCTTAAAAATATAAAAGAATCATGGTTTAGCATATTAAAGACAGACCTTTTTTATGCTCGTCTAATATTTGTGAACACCATGAAAAAAAAGTAATATGCAAACCCACCTTTGGAGAAGGCAGGAGGATGGAAATATACCCCTACCACAGGTTTTCACCAAGCCCAAGTCAAAATATATACCTGCGCTTTGCAGGGGTACATGTACATTAGCAATACCCTGGGATGATGGGTGGCAAAAAAATGTAAACGCTACCCTCCCAGACTTGGACAAGGTTTCTGGGTCAGTGCCAGCAAATGCCCCCATGCTTGGAGAGGGGCAGATCCACTACCCCACTAGTAGGCAAGAGCAGGTGAGTATAGCAGGACTTACAGCACAGGCTATGGTAGTTCCACGCACTTATGACTTTCTGGTCTTTTAGGATTTGTACTGTACCCACTGTTACACCTATGATAAACTTAACTCTCATTTTTTTCCCCTTTTCCGAGAAATTCTGTGTTCTGAAGCAGGATTACAAAGCAAAGTCACCTCACTCCCAGAATATACTATTAAAAGATCTGGGCACTTTTAATAATGCTCCTGCAACAAACATTAAAGCACCAGTCAGTCACAGGACATTCCCTCCTTGGCAAAGCATTGTAGCAAAACCACAAATAGCACAAGCTTCCCAGGGCGGAAGTGGCGAGGAGTGGCGAGCACCACTTTCCAAGGGTTTTTCACTTGTGTTGCAATGGCTTTGATCCAGCGCAATATTAGCCAACAGCATTCATACACCATATACTCACTTGGGCCCATACATTCACACTACACTAATACTTACGCTGGGTGTCAGATGTACTCTTTTATCAAAGTCCCTGCTACCAATTACCTTCTGATTGAAGAGTAATGACTTACCAATGGATCCTTTGCTAATTGGGAAGTTTAAAATGAGTGACATTCATTATAGTACATAATCCTGAAATAATCACTGAGTCAGGAAGTTTTAAAATGTTTATCTAAAGTTTTAGCAGAGTAAAATACAGAAAACACGGTACTTGATTGAAATACCCAAGAAAAAGCATAGAAATGATTTTGCTAATAAATGACGGTGTTTAAGGAAGAGGAGAAGATAGAGACAGCAGCGCAACTAAAGGTTGCAGTATAGTTACCTAAAATGCGAGAACCAAGCCCCTTAGCCAAGGAGTTGGAAAAGATAGGACCCAGGAAGGATGAAGAGCAAAGACTTCTTCCAGGATCAGGACAGGACCGGTGACCTCTCTACAACGACGCCTGCGCCGTTCCCCTCTCTGATACTCGACTTCTCTCGATTCTCCCATCTAATGGACTCCGCCGCCCCTCCTCAGGACCTCTTCCGGACAGGAATTCAGTCAGCAACCGATCAGCTGGGCAGTCTGGAGTTGAGAGCGCTCTGGCAGTATGGACGCCTGTTCTTCGTGAACGCATGCTCTGACTAATTTACTAATGCTATATTCTATTATACCCTTCTACGCCCATGTACCTCCCCTTAATGTTGCTAAAATATGGGACCACTACTTCTGATTGGACAGGGACAGGGGTTGATTCTCGCACCATGTCAATTTTGGCCTAAATTGTGAAGCCTATTGTCTTTACGTTCCCGCCCCTTCAAATTAATACATTCGCTTTATTTCCCACCCGTCTCACGACAAATGTTATACATTTTACAGGGGAAAAGTAACAATTTGTCCGCCGGAAACATTGGGTACATCATCTTCGGCCAATAGGTCGTGGCCTTGGGAGACGTCCAAGTTGACTTCACTTGGCAGGCATACAGGACACATGCGCAGAACCCTCTGTCTCTCGAGTTTCAAGACACCAACCCAGGCCCAAGTTTACGAATTACTAAAAGTGCAAGAAGAAAATATTAAAATCACAAATAAAAAGTTTCACTGTATGCCCACTTTCCCTACTCTATTCCCATTTAATCATAATACTATCCTGCATAAGTAGCGTTAAGAAAACGACAATGTAATAATGACATGAGAGCAAGCTTAAGCATGTGAAAACATGTAGCGGCCATTTTAATGCACACTGCGCAGAAGCAGAAGTTTCCCACCAAGCAAAGAAAGACGTCACACCATGTGATCAGGTTGCGACATGCGCATTTAGGTTCCCGCGCTTTTAGCGGCCATCTTGATTTATAGACAAGCGTTATTCATTAGTAAAACACATAGGCAAGCGTCTATCCCTTTTGTGTTTGTGAATGCAAAGATTAGTATTGACGGTACAAGTTTAATAAATTAATACTATGAGGAGGATTGCATACAAGCAAGTTTCATTTTTGAAACCTTGCTCCATCAGCTTCAAAAGCCTCAATTAGAGAGGAACTGTTGTCCTCCACCTTCCCCTGAAGCAGCGATAACGAGTTTTACGTGGTGATTAATGTATGGTGTCTGCATCCTGATGTGTCATCAAAGGAGGGGCTATAAGGGAGAGTCCTAGCTGCCAAGTTTTCAGATTGCTTATGTGTGACATTTCCATGGTTTCTGTACACTCACGAGTGACATTCAACCATCAAATGTGTGACGCTATGAGTGACACTTTCTTGCGATTAAAATCAAGCAAAGAAGTGCATGAAAAGAGATAAATACCAGAAATGACACACGTTTGAGCAATGAAAAGCTCTAAAAATATCTTGCAACTGCTGCAAACCCCCTGAAATGAAAGGTCACTAAGCAACAGCCTTTAAGATGATATCTCTTCTACTGTGTGTAATACAATGACATGCATATTCACAGTGCTTTCAGTTACATGCTGGGACGTCATAGTACTGTAATACAAACGTCACTATTACCCCATGCCAGGACTCAATTCTAGTTCTCTCAGATTACACACTGTGCATCTACAGTAATTGCATTAACCCATTGAGATTTTATAATGTAAAAGAGTGCATTTCCCTTTTCTTTCCTTGTTTCTGTTCTGTTGTGAGACCATGGCTGCATTGGCTGCTGGAGCTATCTAAAGCCCACTTATTGCTTTATGACCTCCATTTCACCAGATATTTTTTTGAAGACTGACTTTAGTGCAGGGCATCAGAGCAGCACAATATATATCGTGGGATACTGCCAGCTTGGATTTTATAGCTGAAAGGAGTTGGAAATTGACAAACACTATTAATCGCAAATTATTATTTCATTCGATTCATTCTCTCTTTGTCAATGAAACCAGTTAACCTAAATCCAAGTCATTTTTGTTTCGTTTCACTGTCTGAAATCTAAATTAAAAATATCCCTCTCCTCGCTCTGTTGTAAACTAGTTGGAATTAGGGCCTCCTATTGTTAAAGCATATGCCTGCAGGGGTCAGAGTGAACTTCAGTGCAGTCAGAGAGACTTGTTGCGTGACGCACTTCCGCTGCCACTTCACAAGTGCCTGGGCAGTGTGTCTGCCGGGCAGAGCACTTCACTGGAGACGGTCTCGGTGGTGCTTGTTGTGCTGCTTTGCTGGCATGGCGCTGTCGGAACTCTCAGAGGTACCGGCTTAGGGCTGCTTCTGCAAGTCGACCAGCATGAGCAGTCTGCTGGCTGCATACATGAAGTCGTCAGAGTTGTCACTCTGTGGTCCCTCTGTATTCTCTAGTGCTAGGCAGCAGCTGCAGCAGACCGGCTCCTCTCTTGACTTGACCCGGCCAGAGCAATTCAGGAGAGAGTGCATTCACTGCTGCTGTCATTCTGGTGGGGTCAATGGTGTCAGGTGTGTAGACACTTGAGGAAAAGGTGCCACTCTGGCGGGCAGCAAGAAGGCAAACAAAACTTGAGGTGCTGGTGTGTCAGCCTCAGGGCAATTATGACTAACCCTGCATCGTGGTCACAGGGCAGGCACGCCTTGCCGGAAAATATCGACAGGCAAGGTGCTGCACAATGAATCCATGTGGGCCTGGCACTGTATGCAGGTGACAGCAAATCTGGTTACACGCATGCCCACAAGACAAAGACTCAGACTCAGCTACTGATAATGATTTATGTGTTCTTTCACCCACGTCAGTGCCTGGTCCGAGTTCATTGTTGCTAGAAAAATCACTAATATAACGCAAGCGCCTCCCACCCCAGGTTAGGGGCTGTTCCGACAATTTTTATGACTATGCGTGGCACAACGCTACTCTGAGAGAAAGTCACATGGTTCATACTGTAGCATATTGATGTTATGGGCACTAGGACCCTCGAGGTTCTGGGCAGACTCAGAGGAATTAAGTAATATACAGGGAGATGGTAGGGTGTGGTTAAGTGGGAAGTATGCTGAAATGTGCAGTGCGCAAGTGTATGCTGAAGAATAAAGTAATGCTTAACTGCAGCTTCCGTGTATCGTAATTCATCTGCATGCTCCTGGGCTGGAGAAAATGCTACAACTGGCAACGAGTAGGGGATATGTGCCCGAGGAGACAAGACTTGTCGCCCTGAGAGTTTGCAATGATACGGCAAACTGCTCATGCGTGCCACGTGCACCCAGAAATGATGTAGAGCGATCTGTCAAATCAAAACAAACAGGATTTGTAAAGCGCTGCTTATCACCCGTGAGGGTATCCAGGCGCGGGGGGGGTGTTCGGCTCCTGAGGGATGTCAGTCTAATAGCCAGGTTTTTAGGTCTTTTCTGAATTCCTGCAGGGTTGGGGCCAATCAGAGGTGGAGGGGAAGGCCGTTCCAGGAGTTAGTGGCCAGGTAGGAGAAGGCTTGGCCGCCGCTCCTGCTTCTGTGGATGAGGGGATGGGGGCGAGGGAGAGGTATGCAGAGCATAGTTGTCTCATGGGTTAGTGGAAATTCATCCTGTGGTTGAAGTAGGCCGGTCCCTTGCTCTGCAGGGTCTTGTAGGCATGGGTTAGGAGTTTGAACTGGCACCGTTTGCTGAGGGGGAGCCAGTATAGTGCTCTGAGGTGAGGGGTGATATGGGTCCTCCTAGGTAGGTCAAGGACGAGCGGGGCTACTATGATCCATAGTCTGCTTAGTAGATGTGAGGTGATCCCCACAAATAAGGAGTTGCCGTAGTCCAGGCGGCTGGTGATGAGGGCCTGGGTGACGGTGCGTTTGGTACTGACAGGGAGCCACTTGAAGATTTTCCGGAACATGCGTAGAGTGAGGAAGCAGGAAGATGAGCAGGCGTTTACTGCTTCATAGTGAGGTTGCTGTCGAGTATGATGCCAAGGTTCCTTGCATGCTCTGTGGGTGTGGGTGAGGGGCCAAGTTCACCTGGCCACCAGGAGTCATCCCGTGGGGAGGTGTTGCTCCCGAAGATGAGTATCTCAGTTTTGTCAGTGTTAAGTTTGAGGCACCTGTTCCGTATCCAGCTGGTGATGCTGGTCATGCACCTGTGGAAGTTGGATTTGGTGGTGGCAGGGTCAGAGGATAGGGAAAGGATCAACTGAGTGTTGTCAGTGTAAGAAATTATGTTCATACCATGGGATCTGAACAAGGTGGCTGGGGGGTCATATACGTGCTGAACAAGGTTGGGCTCAGTAAGGAACCTTGGGGAACGACACAGATGAAATTCTTTGTGTGACCAGAGCATTTGGAGTCAAAGCACTGCTCCAGCCTATGCATGGCCACAGAAGAGATTGAAGGCTTTGCAGAGGAGCATATTCAAAATGCCTGCCAAAACTGCCGATGCGGTGATCGACAGACGCTGTGCCGTGCCTCAAATACAGAACGATAATTCACATGATGCAAAAGTTAATGACAGCGGCAACTAGGAATGAGAAACAGGGAATTTACTCACCGTCAAGGGCTAATGAAGCTTTCTGCAACCCCGGTCAAAGCACAAGGCTAGTGCTTGCAGAAGTTGTGGGTGTCGCCCTGCATCTGCTCTCAGTGGCAGCGGAAGAGAGAGTGAAAAACAATGCAGCTGTGTTCCTGAAGACACCACTGCCTTTCAACACTTCTAAGAAACAGAACTTTGGTGCCAGGTGGGCTGTGCAGAATTAAACATTTGATGACTTCATAGATGCGCTAGAGGAAGAAGATGACAAGATCATCAAATATTTGAAAAATCTTGCTGGTGATGAAGTGAAAGAAGTACTAAAAAAAACTCACAGACCTATGTGTAATCATACCAAAAGGTAAAAAAAGCATTGGAGGCCAAGTTCAGTCCAATACCGAATGTCAACTATGAAAGGTATGTCTTCAACCAAGCACAACAACAGGTTGGCGAAACAATGGGTGAGTTTTTTGAAGGACTTGATGCAATCATTAAACAGTGCAAGTTCTGTGACTTCACCGACGAAGAAGCCATACGCCTCAGAGTCATTGATGGCTACCTTTCAGATTTGTTTAGAAGGCGCATGCTGAGAGAAACACACAGTCTAGAGAAAATGCTGATGGCTGCAAGAGCAGAAGAACGAGCAGACCAACAAGCTGCTGACATGGAAGCAGGAACAGCACACAAGGAATTGACATTACCTGTCAAAAGCAAACACAAGCATAAACAAGATACACGTAAATTAACACCTTCAAAGAAAATAAAGCTATGCTTCTAAAGCAGATTTTCGTTTGTCTCCGAAGGTAAATGTTCAGCCATTGGCCAAGCCTGCAAAGGTTGTCGGAAAGATAACCATTTCATAAATGTGCTAAACCAAAAAAAATCAATTGCGTCAAAACGGCAAGAAAAGATGGATATGAGAATGATCCAGAAGCATTCTCGTCATGCCCCTAAAAGCAAAAAGGAACATCAGCTACGAGAAGTACAAACCAGACAAGATCAATCGTTGTCAAGCTCATCATACAAATGTTCCTGGACATTACTATGGAGTATCATTGAAGAAGATGGTGATATCTATCAAAGGACAGCATGTACATGTAGGGTCAGCTGCCTGTAAAGAAGATCACAGTTCAAAGAAAGTTCACCAAACAAAGCAACAAACTTAATGTGGACACCGTCCTAAAATCACACTAAAAGTGAAAGATCACCCAATAACTTTCATCATAGACAGTGGTGCGTCAATTAATATCATGCCAGTGGAAACATTTAACAGCCTATCCCATGTGCCTTGCCTCACTCCGTCAGCATGAAGGTATATACCTGAGCCGCTTCTGAGCCATTGCCAAGCTAAGGGTCGTTCATCGCGACTATGGGACACAAAAAGACATTGGTGCAAGCCACCATTCATGTTCTACAAGGGACTTTGTTGAGCGCCTGTTTGCTCAGTTTTGCCACTGCTGCTGACATGGGGTCGATATCCCTCAACTACAACCTCTGTGCTCAATCTGAGATAACAAGCCTATTCTGGACATTGTTCCATGGCTAGGGAAAACTCAAGAAAATGAAAGTAAAGCTACATATCAATGAAGAAATTCACCCAGTTGCTCAGCGGCACTGTAGAGTTGGTTTTCATCTACAAGAAGCTGTAGAGAAAGAGTTGGAAGCACTCTTAAAAAATGACATAATTGAAAACTCCACAGGCCCCACATCATGGATTTCCCCCATAGTATTAGTATCGAAAAAGGACAGTAGCGAGCAGTGTGCATATGCATTGATATGCACCGGAAAAACAAAGCCATTGAGAGGGAAAGACACCCTGGTCCACACACAGTGGACATGATCATGTAATTGAACAGAGCCAAAGTATTTTCCCGTCTTGTTCTGAATAAAGGATGCCATCAACTCGAACTGGAGGAGAACTGCAGGTACATTACTACCTTTTCGACTCATGTTAATTTGTTTAAGTATAAGAGACTGAGTTTTGGAGTGTCTTCGGCTGCTCAGATATTTCTGCATGTCATTCGCCTAGTAATCCAGCCTGTTACGCATGCTATCAAATACAGTGATGACATACAGTTTTTGGGGAGAACACAGAAAGAACATGAGAAAGCCCTTACCCAAGTGTGTCAGTTATTTGTTGATGCAGGTCTCACTCTGTACTCCGCAAAGTGTAATTTCCAAGTTTTTTGGCACATTTTCTATAATGGGGGAATGACTCCAGACACAGACAAGGTACAAGCACAGTCATCCACTTGCCCCCAACAGGATGTTACCATGCTGCGATCCTTTCTGGGCATGGCCAGTTATTTTTCAAGATACATTTGCAACTTTGCTACAGTGAGTGCCCCATTGAGAGACTTGACAAAACAAAATATACCATTCCAGTGGTCTCCGGAATGCGACGAGCGTTTCAAAGACATTAAACATGCGATTAAGAATGCAACTGAAATGGCCTACTTTGGTCCGAAGTTGCATACCGAAATAACACTTAATGCAAGTTTGGTGGGTCTATGGGCAATGCTTGCTCCACACAACAGCGATACAAAAAGGGATGATGGACGGAACGCTTGAGCCAATCAAACACTCAGCCCCAGTCAACTGATCTGGGTTTAATCCATCATCATTCTTTAGCTCACTCCACCACCCCAGTTCAGACATGGCCATATGCAAATCAGTCTGACCCTGAGCCTCATGGGAACAGTCCAGCCCGAACTGCCAAGCCATGTCTTCCCTGGACCGGAAACAAGCATCCTAGGACCGGTTTCTGGCATTCCAGCCGTCATCAGCCAGGCTTGCTTGAATCCAGTGGCAAAGTGAGCAAGGGACCCACGTCTGGGCATACCCGCCAACTTAGGGCGAACAAAGCGATACAAAAGGGGATGATGGACGGACAGCTTGAGCCAATCAAACACTCACCCCCAGTCAACTGATCTGGGTTTAATCCATCATCATTCTTTAGATCACTCCACCACCCCAGTTCAGACATGGCCATATGCAAATCAGTCTGACCCTGTGCCTCATGGGAACAGTCCAGCCCGAACTGCCAAGCCATGTCTTCCCTGGACCGGAAACAAGCATCATAGGACCGGTTTCTGGCATTCCAGCCGTCATCAGCCAGGCTTGCTTGAATCCAGTGGCAAAGTGAGCAAGGGACCCACGTCTGGGCATACCCCGCCAACTTAGGGCGAACAAAGCGATACAAAGGGGATGATGGACGGAGCAGCTTGAGCCAATCAAACACTCACCCCAGTCAACTGATCTGGGTTTAATCCATCATCATTCTTTAGCTCACTCCACCACCCCAGTTCAGACATGGCCATATGCAAATCAGTCTGACCCTGTGCCTCATGGGAACAGTCCAGCCCGAACTGCCAAGCCATGTCTTCCCTGGACCGGAAACAAGCATCCTAGGACCTTTTGTATCGCTTTGTTCGCCCTAAGTTGGCGGGGTATGCCCAGACGTGGGTCCCTTGCTCACTTTGCCACTGGATTCAAGCAAGCCTGGCTGATGACGGCTGGAATGCCAGAAACCGGTCCTAGGATGCTTGTTTCCGGTCCAGGGAAGACATGGCTTGGCAGTTCGGGCTGGACTGTTCCCATGAGGCACAGGGTCAGACTGATTTGCATATGGCCATGTCTGAACTGGGGTGGTGGAGTGAGCTAAAGAATGATGATGGATTAAACCCAGATCAGTTGACTGGGGATGAGTGTTTGATTGGCTCAAGCGTTCCGTCCATCATCCCCTTTGTATCGCTTTGTTCGCCCTAAGTTGGCGGGGGTATGCCCAGACGTGGGTCCCTTGCTCACTTTGCCACTGGATTCAAGCAAGCCTGGCTGATGACGGCTGGAATGCCAGAAACCGGTCCTAGGATGCTTGTTTCCGGTCCAGGGAAGACATGGCTTGGCAGTTCGGGCTGGACTGTTCCCATGAGGCACAGGGTCAGACTGATTTGCATATGGCCATGTCTGAACTGGGGTGGTGGAGTGAGCTAAAGAATGATGATGGATTAAACCAAGATCAGTTGACTGGGGGTGAGTGTTTGATTGGCTCAAGCGTTCCGTCCATCATCCCCTTTTGTATCGCTTTGTTCGCCCTAAGTTGGCGGGGGTATGCCCAGAAGTGGGTCCCTAGCTCACTTTGCCACTGGATTCAAGCAAGCCTGGCTGATGACGGCTGGAATGCCAGAAACCGGTCCTAGGATGCTTGTATCCGGTCCAGGGAAGACATGGCTTGGCAGTTCGGGCTGGACTGTTCCCATGAGGCACAGGGTCAGACTGATTTGCATATGGCCATGTCTGAACTGGGGTGGTGGAGTGAGCTAAAGAATGATGATGGATTAAACCCAGATCAGTTGACTGGGGGTGAGTGTTTGATTGGCTCAAGCGTTCCGTCCATCATCCCCTTTTGTATCGCTTTGTTCGCCCTAAGTTGGCGGGGTATGCCCAGACGTGGGTCCCTTGCTCACTTTGCCACTGGATTCAAGCAAGCCTGGCTGATGACGGCTGGAATGCCCGAAACCGGTCCTAGGATGCTTGTTTCCGGTCCAGGGAAGACATGGCTTGGCAGTTCGGGCTGGACTGTTCCCATGAGGCACAGGGTCAGACTGATTTGCATATGGCCATGTCTGAACTGGGGTGGTGGAGTGAGCTAAAGAATGATGATGGATTAAACCCAGATCAGTTGACTGGGGGTGAGTGTTTGATTGGCTCAAGCGTTCCGTCCATCATCCCCTTTTGTATCGCTTTGCTCCACACAACAGCCATCTGAATGCTCATAGACACATCGTGCCCTATGCCAGTCAAAGGTTGTATGAAATAGAACATGCCTACTCTCAGATGGGGAAGGAGAGTCTGGCTGTGGTGTGGGCCTGCAAACATTTTCATGTATTCCTCTACGGAAACCAATTCACTGTCATCACAGATCACCAGGCGTTGCTTGCAATTTTTGGAAACCTGAAGGCTATAATGCCCCCTCACATCGAGAGGTTAGGGTTAAGACTGCAAAAGTATGACTATGAGATTGTGCACAAACTGGAGAAAGATCAAAACCCGGCAGATTACTTTTGAATAGTGCCTCTAGTTTATCACAGTTTGACCTCAAATACAGCTGACCATATCTCAACTTTATTGTGAGATCCAGCAGCTCTGTCTGTTGAACAAATTGCTGCTGCCACCAATGAAGATAAAAACATGACTATAATCGAAGAACTTATTACCATGTAGACATGGAGGGGAAGTACCCAGCCCCTTGTGACTATGTTAAATTACAAAAGTTCACAAATGTACAGGATGAGCTAGCAGTCACCCAAGAAGGCGTAATATTGCGAGGCTTGAGAATAGTCATACCTGGAAGCCTACGACAATGGGTCATTGAGCTGGCCCATGAAGGACACTGTGGTATTGTAGCCACCTAGACAGCCTTAAAAGAGCAAGTATGTTTCCCTCGGCTAGATGAGCGAGTCGAGAAAGAGCTGAAGCCGTTACACATTTGCAATTGCTTGTGTCCCAAGGTAATGCAGCTTCCAGTGACAGTGTCTGACCTTCCTGCCCACGCATGGCAGTGAATTGCAGTTGACTTTTTTGGGCCCTTAGGAAGTGGACACTAGCTCATGGTAATCATAGACAGACATTCAAAGTCAAAGAATGGCTTGATGACATCTTTGCAATGTGGGGTATCCTCAAAATCCCCTAATCTGAAAAAGGCCCACCCTTTAAAAGCAAAGAGTTCAAAGAATTTCTTGTCCGATTCGACGTCAAACACCAAAAGTACATCCCTCTGGCCAAAGCCAGTGGTGTAGTTCAACAATTCTTGGGCACCGTCAAGAGAGTCATTCAATGAGCGTCCATGGAGGGAATTTGGGCCTATCGATTAACTCCTCACTCCATAACTGGTGAAAGTCCAGCCACCTTGCTATTAGGGAGAGCCATCAGAACAAAACTATCTCAATGGACCCCGGATCGATCAGTGAAACGCTGACAAGGTTCGAGACATCAACAAGAATTGAAAAAGGGAAATGAAAAAATATAAAGAATAAGATCAGTGTTGCCATGCACAGGAGACAGTTTTTGACAAAGGAGACTGGGTACTGGTTAAACAGAAAAGAAGATGAAAAGCAGATACTCCTTTTGCCGCTGATCCTTTAAAGGTCGTGGCATGCAAGGGACATATGGTGGCAACACATCGTCCTAGACAATCCATCACTCGATACACATCACATTTTAAACACCTACTGCAACACTTGTCGAGTCCTTAAACCACTTGTGAGGCAACCCCACCAGCAGGTTCGGCTCAAGCACCTAAGCCCATATCGCCGTTGCCCAATCAGGGTGAACCTCGATCACCTCGGATCACCCGAGCTGGCACAGTGCCTTGCTGATTAATCGAGTAAATGTGATTTTAGTGATGTCTGCTACTTTTTATTTAACAAAGGGGAGATATAGCATATTGATGTTATGCGCACTAGGACCCTTGTGGTTCTGGGCGGACTCTGAAGAAGAATTACGTAATATGCGGGAAGAGTTAGGATGTGATTAATTGGGGAGTATGATGTGATGTGCAGTGTGCGAGTGTATGCTGAAGAATAAAGTAATACTTAACCACAGCTCCAGTGTGGCATAATTCATCCGTATGTTCCTGGGCTGGGGGACACACTACACATACTAGCACCGTGTGCTTGGTTTCATTAATATAGCACTGTGGGGTTAATATTAATGAATTCCAATCAACTCCCGGGGTGTGCACCCAGAATTCATGAATGTGTATTAAGACAGCCCACACATGCTGAATAGGGAGCTTAATGCCGGAGCGCTCACTGCAGCTACTTGTAGCTTAGCGCACCTTTGGGGTGTCCCAGGGGGCGCCAGTGATGCGTGACTAATGCATTTTAGTGTGGTGATGCGGACACCAGCAATAAAATGCAACAACTAACCCCTGATGCATGGTACTTGGAAGGGCTGGAATACTTTTGCACAGGGTTTCAACAGTATCACATGGCTTTGCTTTTTGTGAGTAAACTATAGGACAGTGCAAAATACATCTGCAATCCTAACGTGATACCTTTCTGCTAGCACATAATTAGCACTTGTTTATATGACACAGCTTTGAGAGTTGAGAATACAATTAGAATTTTGAAAACTTCTTTTCTAATAACAGCAACAAAGAAGGTTCTGTTGAGGCCAGCTTTTATCGACGGTTAAGGAGTGTGCAGTTGTTTTTTACATGATATTAGTTGTCCCTCTGTGTTCATTGTTTGCTCTGCGCATCTGCATATTTTGTCCTCTGTTTGAACAATCTTCTCAGAGTGATAGGTCTTATATGTCAAAGATGAAACTTTAAAGTATCGGGGCCCAGTCACAAAGAAAATGTGAAGTTTATAAGTTACGGGCTTAAGCCTCTGATTTTGTGAAATTCTATAGGGTATATGCCTAAATTTACTAAAATCATAGGGCCCGATTTACACTTTGGCAGAAATGGGTCTCTGGTAATGGGGTATCCGGTCTACCAAACTATCGGTTCACCTGCTGAATTTTGATTCGGGTGGACTGCCAGGTTTATGCTTCTGGAGTAAAAGTTACTCCAGATGCATCACTTTCCTCCATCCTAAGGCAGTATGGGCTGTTGGAGGTAAGCCATCGGACCATCTGCCCTATTCAGTAGGAAAGGCTGTAAAGCATTTCATTTTTTACTGTACATATTCCTGGCGGTGAGGGACAGTAAAAAAAAAAAATTACCCCCATGCCATGGGAGGAAAGGTGATTAGTTTTTACTTTTCCAAAAACAAACTCTGTAAATGTTTGGTGTAAGCGCCCCTAACTAATTACAGACGAACACCAACTTTTTAAATGGCTTTGTGTGAACTGCTGTGATGGCAGTTTGTACAAGCCCATAGAGTTCACACACTACACTAAATTTGGCAGTCGAAGTAAATACAGGGTGGCGGGCATAAAGTTCTCCTCCACCCAGACTGCCTTTACTCCATCCGTCAACCTCTAAATTAGGCCTATAGATTTTTGAGTGTACATCAACCCTAAATTGATCATTTCAGCTTAGGTGAAAAAAAGACCTAGATATGGAGTTTGGGTTCATGTGCAAATGCATCTTATCTTTTACTTTTTTACTTTTATGGCACAGACTGGCTTAGTTAGAAATCATCAGAAACGTACAAAATCCATATTAAATATGTTGCATCCTCAGACCTTAATGAGGCATCATGTGGCGTGGAGGATGCCTTTCCTGGAAGCCATATTGCGTCTGAGTGCCCATGGAGTAAGGTGTTGCCTCCATCTCGGTATAAGGATATCAGGGCTTGGATAGCAGTTTAGAATTGCTTTCAGGGAGGAACAGTTTTACAGGTTTAATGAGGGAGCGATAGTTCCATGCCATCTTGTTCTCTGTGATATGTTCCTTGAGGAAAAAGTTGATATCGAGGGTGAAGCAGAGTTACCTAGCGTCAGTGTATAGTTTGGTTTTGAAGCTGCCCTTCTTCAGGTCATTGAGCCAGGTTTGGACTAGTTGTTTGTGTTTGAAAACAGGAATAATCCTGCCCTGGTGGGGAATGAGGAAGGTGGTGGACATCCTGGACTCAATGAGGGGGAGGAAGTGCCAGAGCAACTGCATGTCAAGAGCTGAGGAGGCTTCAACATAAGGTTGTGTAATGTCGGCCTATTAGGGAATTTTGATATGGCTTTCAGCGATGGAGTTCAGAGGATCTTCATGTAAAAGTTGAGGACAATGGGGACTGGAAGGGACCCTAGTGGAATCTGCAGGTTTTGGTAACTTATGAAGATCTTCAGGTATCTATCTGAATGAGCTGGTGGTGATTAGTAAGGAAGGAAGAAAACCACAAGCCACAAAGATATCATGGCCCCACCAGAAAACTAGCACCTTGTAGCAAGTGTGAGGGATGTATGATACCAGAAAGAGTGCAGATTTCGATTTAAAATGTGCACTCTCTCTGGCATCATCATAAAGTGAAATACATGGTGCTGGAAGAAACTGTTTTTATACCACCCTCCACAAATCCTAACATAAGTTGGGGGGAGGGTAGAGGAGCTACTGTAACAGATTTATTTTATGTTGCTTAATGGTGTGTGAGGTTGGTGCGGAGAAAGAGAGAAATGGGGTGGAGGTTGGACAAAAGGTGGCAGAGGAGGGACAGTAAAAGTTAAAATGCTACGGAGGGAGTACCGAGGGATGAAACAAAGATGAGAGGGAAGGAGTAGAAAAGAGGTAAACTGCCAAGGAGGAGACTGAGAGGGCACACAAAGTAGTGAAGGAGGCGAGTACTTTTAGTGCAATGGCAGGCGGGAGGATGACTGCCAGAGGAAGGTGGGTGGGGAGAGGGTGGAAACAAGAGGCCCGGGGAGACAGCAGGAGGACAACTACCAGAAAGGTTGGGGGGCCAAAACAAGTGACAGAGGGAGAAGGACACATGATACTAAGAGAGGGGGCAGGAGGAGGTGGGTTCTGCCTCCACAAAGTTTATAGTGGTGTCACGGACCACACAGAGCAGGAGAGCCCTGTGGTGTATTGCAAAGGATGACACGATGCTTCTTAAGGTAGGAGAACCGGTTTAATGTTAACACCTCACCCAACGGCGATCACCGAGTAACTGCCGTACACAGAATCTTTTCTCTTGCAGAATTCTCAGCCAGAGTTCCGACACTGACCTCATCGGACATGAGGTTCCATACCACACTTCTCCCTCTTATACAACAAAATAGACAATGATGCAAATGAACAAAATGCAGAACACCCAAAACCCAGACATGAAAATACAACCAAAGATCAAAACATTATCTTATAAGAAATATACAAGGTTATGCATAGTAGTACAATAAAAGCAAATGTAAGGGTAAAACTAAGAAATAAGTGAGACCAATCTCAAATCTCAAGCAACAAAGTCATTGAAACAAGCAGATAAACTTACACAACGAAATCCTTGAGATATGCAGGTTTCCTGGTCTCCCTAACGCTCCTCCTGTGAACTGTTGGAATATGCCTAGAAGAACATTGTAAACCTGAATCACAGACCCCACTCCCACATGGTTGCGAGGTAAAGGTTGAATTGTTAGACGAGACATGTGGCTGCCTAATAACAGCAACCCTACTCTTGTTCCAAATGCGACCATCATGTGTCTTTATGGCATTCTAGAAACATTTGATCACCTGTAACTTCTTGGTAAATTTGGACCAATCAGCATATCCTTTGGGAGTTCTAATTTTGACAAAATCTCCTACGCAGACATCAACATCTCTCACACACTTGTGGGAGTCGAAATGTTCATTCCTTTTGTGTTGTAAAGAAACCTCTTTCTCTCTCGAATCACCGGGTGTGTTGTCAACACAGCTTTTGCTCCAGCACATCCAACCAGGACACATACTGGTCGACGGGGATCTTCCTTTGAACAATTTGAAAGGAGATTTGCCCGTGGAGCCATGCGGGGAAAAATGATAACCCATCAACCTATTAGACAACTCTTTCTTCCAATCCAAACCATTCGCTCTTGCCAGTTGTATACCTTCCTTCAATGTTTTGATAACTCTTTCAATGGCACCATTAGTCTCAGGGTGATAAAGTGCTGATTTCTTATGTTCAATCCCACACTGTAACAAGTACGATTCCGTCTCACGAGAACAGAACTGTACTCCATTATCTGCGAGTAGGTACCTGGGAAAACTTTCTCTCTTAAACACACCCTCCAAAAATCTGATTACAGATGAAGATGAGATGTCCTGTACACACGAGACTTCAACCCACCTGGAGTATAAGTCCATCAAAACAATGATGTAAGGGGTAGCATGCTCACCTCTAATAGGCCCCAAAATGTCCATCGCAACCTCTTCCCAGGGATATTTGGGAAGAGTCCTGCAAACCATGGGCAACTGACTAGTCTTAAGTCCCTTGTCACAAACTACGCACTCAACACAATCTCTTATCATGCACTCTACGTCGCGATCAAGTGAAGGCCACCAAAAATCTCGCCGAAGTCTCCCTTTTGTTTTAACGATACCCATGTGTCCCTCATGTGCTAAACGTAAAATCTTAGCTCTCAAATTCATGGGATTAATTAGTCTAGTGCCTCTCAAAAGAAACCCTTTGTCCACAGCAAGCTCATCCACAATTTTCTCCCATCCTCCTTCACAATCTTTGAGCTCGGATTTGCTCCTCGTGCCCAAACTGACTATATCCCTTACTTTGCACACGGTTTCATCATTCAGCAGTTCAGATAACCACTCCTCTTCACTGATGGTACCTTCTGTCACTTCACACACACTCACTCTTTCTTCGTCATCCAGCTCATCACCACAGTCAAACTGCGAGTCAGACAAGTCAACAAGTCTAGACAGGCAATCAGCAGAACAGTTGCTTGATTCAGGGACATACTGGACAGTGAAGCAAAAGTTTTGCAATCCCACAATCCATCTCCGTATACGAGATGAAATTGAATCCAGACCTTTCTTTTTGAATACCTCAACCAGTGGTTTGTGATCCGTCTGTACGCCAAACTTGATACCCCAGATAAATTGTTTAAATCTCATAATGGACCAGAACACCGCTAACGATTCTCTCTCAATGACAGAATAGTTGCGTTGTGTGTCTCTGAGAGTTCTCGAGATGCATGCAATTAGGTTTTCTTTGCCATCTTTCATTTGAATGAGTAGCGCTCCCAGCCCCTTTCCACTGGCATCACACACAATCTTTGTCTCACAGGAAGCCTCAAAGGACTGAAGGGAAGGAGCATTGTTCAATTCCTGTTTTACATTAGCGAATTCCTGAGAGCATTCAATCCCCCACACAAAATCAGAATTCTTTAACAATTTCCTCATGTTAAATGTCTTGCTAGCGAAGTCTTGGATGAAACGGCTGTAATATTCGACCATTCTCAAAAAAGACGAAAGTTCTTCTTTTGTTTTGGGTTCTTTCAGGGCTTTTATTGTGTCCACAAGCTCTTTTTTGGGTCTGATTCCTGTTGAAGTAACTTTGCATCCAAGGTAACTTACTTCAGTGACGCCAAAAATTTGCATTTCTCAGCTTTCAATGTCAGTCCTGCTGCTTGAAGTTTGCGTAACACTTCGCGAACGCGTTGGTCATGCTCCTCACTGTTAGACCCAAAAACAATTATGTCGTCCTGATAGCATTTCACGCTGACCTGATCTTTCAATATGTCTGACATAATCCTCTGAAAGACTGCAGAGATTAAGCCAAATGGCATTCTCTTAAAACGAAAAATGCCAAAATGAGTTGTAAAGGCAGTCAGATCTTGCGAACACTCATGCAATTCGACCTGGTGGTAAGCCGACATTAGGTCTAGCGTACTAAATACCTTTGCACCCGTAAAAGTTGTAATCATCTCTTCAATGTTAGGCAAAGGAAACCTGTCAACTACAACCTCCTTGTTTAGCGCCCTCAAGTCAACGCAAAGGCGAATGTCACCATTAGCCTTGCGCGCAACGACAATGGGAGCCAACCATTCCGTTGCTTCAACTCCTTCAATGACCCCACACTCTACCAACCTCTTAAGCTTGGTGTCTACGGCCGTTTGCAAATGCATGGGAATCCTTCTTACCTTTGCCACAACAGGAGTTGCACGCTCCCTTAATTTGATTTTATGTTTGTAACCAACCAACTTACCAAGTTTGTTTTGAAACAAGACATCGAATTCCTTCACAAATTTGTTTTGTTTACATTCAATCTCATCAATTTGTACCTGTGGGATTTTATTTGGGTGCAAGCTGACTCCCAACTCCTTCTGGTGGCTCCAACCCAAAAGGTCATCACCATGACAAGAAACATATATTTTCCTGTGTGTGCATTTCCCACACACACCAATGGCTGCTTCAAAATACCATAACATGTCAATCCTGCACCCCCCCTATAGCCTCCAGGTTGTATGTCCATTTTAAAAAGTGACTTATTGTTGCAAAACAACCTCGTAAACGTTTTCTCAGAAATAATAGTGATACGAGAGCATGAATCAAATTTCGTCAAAATATCTTTTCCATCAATATTTACAACTTCGGAAGGGAACAATTTTTTGGGCTCCTCCACCTGTAACACTATCTCTTGGCATGGTTGCTTGTTCCCACCCGTGCTGTTTCTTTTATATCTGTTCCTGCAACACCTACTGAAATGTCCCTTGATCCCACAGGAATTGCAAACTTGAGACAAAGCGGGACAAAATTTGTCATTATCAGTGTGTCCTACAAACCCACATCTGAAACAAGTGACCGTGAAGTTCTGCTCTGCCCTCCTAACACTTCTGACCTCCGAGTTCTTTCCTACCTCAAAACCACTTTGGGACTTAACTGCATTAATCGTTTCTACGTTTTCTTTCCCAGAAGGATTCACCTCCTTTCCTGCCTTCAGTTCTCCCACACACTTCATCATGTGTTCCACCTGTTTTGCGACAATAAGAACCTCCTCAAGGGGTGGTTCATCCTTCATCCAAAGTTCCTCTCATAATTGGTCACTGTTGCATCGCAACACAAACTGATATCTAATCCTCCCTTCAGTCGCACCTCCAAACTTGCATTTTGAAGCTAATTTCCTCAAAGCTGTCACAAATTCCTCCACCGATTCATCCTTACCCTGACACCTCAAGCCAAAATGGTATCTTTCTAAAATAGTACTTACACGTGGTAAGTAATGACGATCTAGCTTTGTTATTGAAATTTCATACTCATTTAAGTCACGCGCTTCTGCATGTGGAAGTTCAGGTAAGTTTTCTAAGACATCCTGCCCCTCCGCCCCCAAACAATGTAATAACAATGCATGTTTCCGCTCTGCACTCAAATTAGTGCCACAAACACGTGCATAGTTTCCAAAAACCATTTTCCATTTTGACCACCCAATTAACGGTTCACCTGGGGATGGAAGGAAAAAGGGTGGAGATGTAACATTCTGCATTTTGTATTCACCTTGAGGTTTCTAAAATACACAAACGCAAAGTGAATGTAAGGTGATACACCAACAATATGCAAAGATGAAATCACATGGTTAAATCTTGACAAGAAGCATCTTAGCAAAAAAAAAAAAAAAAAAATCAAGAATTGATTCATGCACTGTCATATAACCAGAATAATAAAGTTAGAGGAAAGTAAACCAATGTCTCCCAGTAAATTTGTACTCCTGGAAGGATGGTGCTGCTTTAAAATTGCAAATGACAAACAGAGCTGGTTTTGTTTTGAGAATGAAAATAACAAAAAAACTGTTGGGGGGCGAAATTGACGTTCCTCCGTGTCTCCTGCTCCTAAATCTTTAATGTGAGTGACAAGAAAGAAAAAACAATGACGCTCTAGCGGATTATCGCGATGAGGGCAATCTTTACTTTAAACAGACGCAAACACAGATTGCTGGACATCAACCAAACGAGCTAGGGGGCGAATGGACGTTCCCTTGAGCTCTGGATTAGGACAGTTTAGTTGATCTTTGCAAAGGCGACGATCTCAACTCAATTCTGACGCATGCGCAGATCACTCGGAAATAGACGTGAGAGTTAGAGGGCGAACGGTCGTTCCTCTGAACTCTCTTCGCAGAGCCTGGTAATACTGCCAAAAACAGGGGCTAGAGGGTGAATAGCCGTTCCTCTGACCACACAAACAAGAAATAAGCACATACCTAGCTGTCCCGATGGGTGCGCAGGAGGGGAGCGCATACTTATCCTTCAAACGGCAGCGTTCTATGCCATACAACTGCGCAAGTTCCCACTCGGAGGCAGTTTCTTCGAGTCGGCAACAGCGGGGTGATAGACTCGAGGCAGACTCCCTAACCTTAGACTGCAGTAGTTTACTTCGGGTCTCCGGAATGAAGAACAAAGTGAAGCAGCGCCCGGCTCCGTTTCAAATCTTGCAGACATAAGCCAGACGCGCCTCTCGCCTTGTTGAGGTGTTCTCCGTGGTCTTCCTTATCGTGGGTTTGTGTCCCGTCCTGTGTCGCCAGTAATTGTGGTGTATTGCAAAGGATGACACAATGCTTCTTAAGGTAGGAGAACCGGTTTAATGTTAACACCTCACCCAACAGCGATCACAGAGTAACTGCCGTACACAGAATTTTTTCTCTTGCAGAATTCTCAGCCAGAGTTCCGACACTGACCTCATCGGACATGAGGTTCCGTACCACAAGCCCACCTTCTGTTTATTGACCCAGGAAGTCAATGCAAGGACAATAAAAGGAGGGTGAAAACAATTTTCAAAATCTTTGTTTTTTTAGATATTTTAGATGTTTTTGGGAAAATCACAGGAATGCCAATTCCCAATTTCATAATTTTTTTTCAAATCACAAAATCCTGGATTGCCTGCTCAAGTCACTACTAAAATGTAGACCAAATGCTGCTCCTGGAATGCAGTGGAACCCACCAGTCTCCTTCCCCATTGACAGTGCTGAACACATCCAATACAGTGCCCCATGTTAATGCTGCATAGAGGGTAAAGGGAACTGAGATATGAGAGAAGGCACACAAGAGTTGTATTTTTGTAGTCACACAGATCGTCTCATCAGGTGGAGGTTCTCTCGTGTTTTCTGCAATCTCACATGAGTGACAAAACACAAGACTACTGTTACTCACTGCTGTTATGTCAACTTAAAATACAAGTCA
>CAWUFW010011271.1:597500-607500 GCA_963921515.1 Calotriton arnoldi
AATTTTACTTCATTTACTTGCATTTTGAAGTTCATTGCATCAGGAACAGCCCATTTGAGGCTTCTGTGATCCATACCATACATACATATACATATATATATACACATATATACACATATATACATATATACATACACATATATACATACGCACTGATGACGGCAAGAGCCAGAAACGCGTCTGCGGATGTTTTATAGCCGATACATACCCCGTGAGTGCACCGGACCTTGGGAGTATTATGAACTCCTTGTTTTTTGCTGTTTTTTAAGCGGTTCCCACCACCGCTCCCGGTTGCACCCGCCGCGAGTTCAGCAAGCCCCAGGTGGAACACTGCTTTGGATTCAATTTGGGCTGTCTGAACCGCCGCTTACGGACTCTGTTGACCTATTTAGGTCGTAGCTTATACAAAGCTAGAGTGTTTCACCATATGTGGGACACTCACAGTGTTTTCGTTTTTAATCCAGCGGCAGGCGAGGGAATGTACAGGCACAGTTATTACGGCTACCAATTGATTTTTTTAGCGATGGGAGCACCATAGAAATTGCATTAGGCAATAAATAATTAAGACAGTGACGCCCCATTGCTGCTCCTTCATTGGCTAAGGATCCACCAACCATATGGCAGGACCGTTTTAATGACTGTGTTTGTTTTATTAACGGCTTTTCCGCACTGATGACGGCAAGAGCCAGAAACGCATCTGCAGATGTTTTATAGCCGATACATACCCCGTGAGTGCACCGGACCTTGGGAGTATTATGAACTCCTTGTTTTTTGCTGTTTTTTAGCGGTTCCCACCACCGCTCCCGGTTGCACCCGCCGCGAGTTCAGCAAGCCCCAGGTGGAACACTGCTTTGGATTCAATTTGGGCTGTCTGAACCGCCGCTTACGGACTCTGTTGACCTATTTAGGTCGTAGCTTATACAAAGCTAGAGTGTTTCACCATATGTGGGACACTCACAGTGTTTTCGTTTTTAATCCAGCGGCAGGCGAGGGAATGTACAGGCACAGTTATTACGGCTACCAATTGATTTTTTTAGCGATGGGAGCACCATAGAAATTGCATTAGGCAATAAATAATTAAGACAGTGACGCCCCATTGCTGCTCCTTCATTGGCTAAGGATCCACCAACCATATGGCAGGACCGTTTTAATGACTGTTTGTTTTATTAACGGCTTTTCCGCACTGATGACGGCAAGAGCCAGAAACGCGTCTGCGGAGGTTTTATAGCCGATACATACCCCGTGAGTGCACCGGACCTTGGGAGTATTATGAACTCCTTGTTTTTTGCTGTTTTTTAAGCGGTTCCCACCACCGCTCCCGGTTGCACCCGCCGCGAGTTCAGCAAGCCCCAGGTGGAACACTGCTTTACATACATACACATATACACATATATACATACATACACATATATACACATATATACATATATACATACATATATATACATACATATATATACATACATATATACATACATATATATACATACATATATACATACATATATACATACATATATATACATACATATATATACATACATATATACATACATATATACATACATATATACATACATATATATACACACATACATATATATACACATACATATATACACATACATATACATATATATATATATACATATATACATACATATATATACATACATATATATACATACATATATATACATACATATATATACATACATACATACATATATATACATACATACATATACATACATATATACATACATATATACATACATATATACATACATATATACATACATATATACATATATACATACATATATACATACATATACACATACACATACACATACACATATATACATATATATACATATATATATACATACACATATATACATACATATATACATACACATATATACATACATATATACATACACATATATACATACATATATACATACACATATATACATATATACATACATATTACCTACTGGCGGTCGCCAGTAGGTAGTTATAGTTAGGAGCTATTTTCCATAGGAAATCCGCGACATTCTATTTGAAATAACTCTTGCGTCGGTTGACGAATCTTCGCGAAATTTTCAAACTTTATGGCCCGCTCCGGTCCGCTCCTACCCTGAAAGTCTCAGAGTGATTCGTCAAGCGGGGGCCGAGAAAAAGGGGGTCCCAAAACGTGTTTTCCCCATTCATTTTCCCATAGGAAACTTTAGACACGGCTACAGCCCGAACTGCTGAACGGAATTACACCAAATTTGGCAAAGAGGTAGTTCTTGGTTCAGAAAGAACCCTTTTGTTAAATGGTGTAAATCCATTCAGTAGTTGCGGAGAAATTAAAAAAATAAGAGTAAAAAAATCAATTTCCCATAGGAAACTTTAGACACGGCTACAGCCCGAACTGCTGAACGGAATTACACCAAATTTGGCAAAGAGGTAGTTCTTGGTTCAGAAAGAACCCTTTTGTTAAATGGTGTAAATCCGTTCAGTAGTTGCTGAGAAAATCAAAAGTAAAAGTACATATATATCTATGGCCGCGTCGGATTTGCGCACCCTCCCGATCACGAGCTGTCTGCTAATTGGCTGTCAACACTCCAAACCAGGAAGTGTTGGCAGCCATCTTGTTCCTCGTAGAACCGAGGAACAAGAAAGCAGTAAAAAAGTGCGCAAAACGCACAAAGGGGGCAGGGTAGAAACACCCTGACCCCTAGGTCTGCTCAGGGGGTCCCACAAGGACCCCTTGGGCAAAAAAGCATTTTTTTTTTTTATTTTTAAATCGGCAGGATGCGCTCAGGGTGCGCGGATCCTGCCGATAAAATCGAAGCGCGGTCTCCCGCGCTTCGATGTTAATTTGCCCCCGGGTGGGCCAAGTCCCGGGGGCATGCTGGGGGGGTGTTTATTTTATGTATGGGGGGCCTCTAAGGGCCCCCCAAGCCCCGGGGACCACCACCGCCCAGGGCTTTATCATAAATGGTGCGGGAGGGCTCTGAGCCCTCCCGCAGCCCCGGGGACCGCCACCTCCCCGGGGCTTTTTTTTTAAATTTTAAAACCTGTGTGGGGGGGCTCCAGCCCCCCCACACGCCCCAGGGACCACCACCTCCCCGGGGCACTAAGAAAATTGAAAATGGGGGTCCGTTTTGGACCCCCAAGCCCCGGGGACCACCACCTCCCCGGGGCTTTCAAAATGTAGGGATGGGGGCCGCGCGGACCACCTCCTCGAGCCCTTGATGGCCCTGGGGACCGCCACCCCCCAGGGCCGGCTCCTGCAGTGTCCCAGGGTGCCTACCCCGGGACACTGCTGTTTGTAATGACAGGACGGGAGCCTCGCGGCTCCCGCCCTGTCATAGCAAACTTGGTTTGCATTTTGAAAGAGAGAGCAGGAAACCTGCTCTCTCTTTCAAAATGCAAACAATTGCTTTTCCACATGGGGAGCAGCATCTTAGCTGCTCCCCATGTGGAAAAGCAATGCCGGCTCCCATAGGACGCGGGGAGCCGGCGGGACTGTGGGGGGATTGGGGGACCCCCCCACAGTCCCCAACCAGAGGCCAGGCCCCGGGGGATGGGGTCCCCGGGGCCATAAGTGGCCCGGGAGGGGGGCCATGCAGCCCCCCTCCCCAAAAAAAAAATAAGGGCAAGGCCGGCCCCAGGGGATGGGGTCCCCGGGGCCTTAAATGGCCTGAGGAGGGGGGCCACGCAGCCCCCCTCCATATTTTTTATTTAAAAAACAGGGCATGCCCCAGGGGATGGGGTCCCCGGGGCCAATAGAGGCCCAGGGAAGGGGGGCCACGCGGCCCCCTTCCCGTTTTTTTTTTTTTTTTTAAATAAAAAAAAAAAAAAATGCTCAGGCCCCGGGGGATGGGGTCCCCGGGGCCAAAAGTGGCTGAGGGAAGGGGGGCCACGCAGCCCCCCTCCCATAAAAAAAAAAAAAAAAAAACAGCATCGTGCCGGAGGCCCCGCCCCTCCCTGCAGTACTCTGCAAACGCGCCCCTGACTCGTTTGCAGAGGGGGAACGATTCCCCTTGAATACTGGGGTCCCTGGGGCCAACTAGCCCACCAGGAACCTCCAGTATGCGCCAGGGCTGCCTTGCAGAGAGGTGTACAGAGGCCACGCCCCTTTTACACCTCTCTGCAACGCAGCTCTGTGGCGCTTAATGGAGGTAGCTGGTGGGCTAGTTGCACCCCAGGGACCCTCAGGATTCAAGGGGAGTTAATCCCCCGACTTAAAACGCGCCACGGGGCGCGTTTGCACAGTGGTGAAGGGAGGGGGCGGGGCCTGAGGTGACGTGTGCAAACAGGCCCCGTGGTGCGTTTTAAGATGGGGAATTAAATCCCCTTCAGTCCTGAGGGTCCCTGGGGGCCAACTAGCCCAACAGGTACATCCAGAAAGCGCCACAGAGCTGCGTTGCAGAGAGGTGTAAAAAGGGGTGTGGCCTCTCTACACTTCTCTGCAACGCAGCCCCTGGCGCATACTGGAGGTTCCTGGTGGGCTAGTTGGCCCCTAGGGACCCTCATGATTCAAGGGGACTTAATCCCCCAACTTAAAACGCGCCACGGGGCGCGTTTGCACAGATGTCACCTCAGGCCCCGCCCCCTCCCTTCACCATTGTGCAAATATTCCTCTAAAATCTGCCGAACTACGAATTCTGATTTACTCACCTGTTATCAGGAGAGACCTCAGTGCTGCATCTTTCAGCCCAGTACTAATCCTGAAAAGTAATTTTAACCGTACTTACCAGTAACTTGAATTTCCTTCCATAGGATATCATTGCCTGCTTTTTGCTGAAAAAGTTTCTAAGTGTTGATTTTTGAAACATACAAATATTCCTCTAAAATCAGCCGAAATACGAATTCCGATTTACTCACCTGTTATCAGGAGAGACCTCAGTGCTATATCTTTCAGCCCAGTACTGGTCCTGAAAAGTAATTTTAACCGTACTTACCAGTAACTTGAATTTCCTTCCATAGGCTAACATTGACTGGTTTCACTTGGAAATTCTTCTAAGTGTGGAGTTTTGGAACTTTAAAATATTCCTCTAAAATCAGCCGAAATACGAATTCCGATTTACTCACCTGTTATCAGGAGAGACCTCAGTGCTGTATCTTTCAGCCCAGTACTGGTCCTGAAAAGTAATTTTAACCGTACTTGCCAGTAACTTGAATTTCCTTCCATAGGCTAACATTGACTGGTTTCACTTTGAAATTCTTCTAAGTGTGGAGTTTTGGAACTTTAAAATATTCCTCTAAAATCAGCCGAAATACGAATTCCGATTTACTCACCTGTTATCAGGAGAGACCTCAGTGCTGCATCTTTCAGCCCAGTACTGATCCTCAAAAGTAATTTTAACCGTACTTACCAGTAACTTGAATTTCCTTCCATAGGATATCATTGCCTGCTTTTTGCTGAAAACGTTTCTAAGTGTTGATTTTTTAAACATACAAATATTCCTCTAAAATCAGCCGAAATACGAATTCCGATTTACTCACCTGTTATCAGGAGAGACCTCAGTGCTGTATCTTTCAGCCCAGTACTGGTCCTGAAAAGTAATTTTAACCGTACTTGCCAGTAACTTGAATTTCCTTCCATAGGCTAACATTGACTGGTTTCACTTGGAAATTCTTCTAAGTGTGGAGTTTTGGAACTTTAAAATATTCCTCTAAAATCAGCCGAAATACGAATTCCTATTTACTCACCTGTTATCAGGAGAGACCTCAGTGCTGCATCTTTTAGCCCAGCACTGACCCTGAAAAGTAATTTTAACCGTACTTGCCAGTAACTTATATTTTCTTCCATAGGAATCCATTGTCTGGTTTTCAGCAGGAAAGTTTCAAAGTGTCGATTTTCACAAACTACAAATATTCCTTAAAAATCGCCTGTATGACTTAAACGCATTCTTTCAACTGTTTACAGGAGATGCACCAGTGCTGGATCCAGGATCCAACACTGAGTAAGAAAAAGTAACGATAACAGTTTTTACCTGCTAAGTGAATTTCCTTCCATAGGATAACATTGGTGATTCTATGAGAAAAAGTTTCAAAGTGTCAACTTTTAAAATACAATAATATTCCTTAAAAATCACTACTGTAACCAAAACGCTTTTACTCAACTGTTTACAGGAGATGTCCCAGGACTGAATCTAGGATCCAGTCCTGTGGTTAGAAAAGTAATCCATAAAGTAACTAATTGCATTTAACTAGAAATTCACATTGAGCTGAATGTTGCATTGTGTTTGAAAATGTGTTGCCCATTGCAACAACTGTAACTACTGTACTTAAAAGTCTATTGCCTATGTGCAAAGTATTTAAACTAAAGTAATTCATTCTGAGAAAGTATTTTTTGTAATGTATAATGTAATTACAATGTAATTTAAAAAATAAAATATGTAAAAAAAAATTGTTTCTAAAAATGTAGTAAATCAGTATAAAAAAAATAAATATAACAATTAATACATTTAAAAATTGTCATTTACAAAACCTTTCAAATTCACTGAAAAAACCGTAGGTTTCAGACATGTTATAGTTAGGAATTAGCATTTAAAAAACCTTTGAAATTCACTGAAAAAACCATAGGTTTCAGACACGTTATAGTTAGAAATTAGCATTTAAAAAACCTTTGAAATTCACTGAAAAAACCATAGGTTTCAGGCACGTTATAGTTAGAAATTTGCATTTAAAAAACCTTAGAAATTCACTGAAAAAACCATAAGGTTTTAGGGACAGTTATAGTTAGTTGGACATTGCACTCGTACAAAACCCGTAAAATTCCCCCGTTATAGTTAGTTCAGGTAACTATAACTCGCGCCCCGCAATGCACTGCTGATGACGTCACATATTACATCACTCATGACATGGTCAGTGACATCACTGATGACATCACTGATGACATCTCAAATGACATCACTGATGACATCACTGATGACATCATCCATGTGAGAATTTAATGCATCTTCTCACACCCTAATATAAGTTTTGAAACACCCACTCTAAATTACAGACTGCCATTCTCAAAACCATACACACTCCAATACCAATAAGTACATACCCACTCACTGATTCTTAGGTCTACACACACACATCTATTCACTCACCCGTATAGTCACTCATACTTACAGTCACTCAGTACAGGACTATCATATGCACTCATACACCTATATAAACACTCACACAACGCAACTCATCCATAGAGGTACTCACACACCTAGTCAGTCATGCAAATAATTAATCACACTCCAATTTACTCACCTATACAGTTATACACACCAGCTCACTTACTCATAAAAATACTAGCACATTCTTACGCTCCTATGCAATCACTGATGCAAGCACACACTCATCCATATAGCCACTCTCACAATCACACACTCTCACTTATAGCCATTTATATACTCCAACACACATATATACTGCCTTTCACATATGTAGTTACTCACACATGTACCACTGAGATATACATTCAATCACTAACACACCCATACACACACTCACCCACCCATACAGTCCATCACAGACGCACTCTTGAAACCATGCACCCAGTGAATCACCCACTCACACATCTATGCACAGAGTCACACTCACCCCACCCACACAAACACTGAGGCACCCATACAGATACTCAGAGAACCAATCCATAACCCATATAGACACTCATTTAGCTAGTCAGAAACCCATGCAGCTGCTTACACAACAACAGACAGACGGATACAGACATTCACACAGTTTAGTCACTCACCCATGCATCCAGTAAGATATGTTTAATCACTCACTTATAGACTCAGTCACGCACCTACTAAATCATCCATTCAGACACTTATACACCCACTCATTCTTCAATACGCCTTTCCCTATATATATTAAACATATTTAAACTTTACACAAACACACAGTCACTGGATGATGTCATCAGTGATGTCATCAGTGATGTCATTTGAGATGTCATCAGTGATGTCATCAGTGATGTCACTGACCATGTCATGAGTGATGTAATATGTGACGTCATCAGCAGTGCATTGCGGGGCGCGAGTTATAGTTACCTGAACTAACTATAACGGGGAATTTTACGGGTTTTGTACGAGTGCAATGTCCAACTAACTATAACTGTCCCTAAAACCTTATGGTTTTTTCAGTGAATTTCTAAGGTTTTTTAAATGCAAATTTCTAACTATAACGTGCCTGAAACCTATGGTTTTTTCAGTGAATATACATATATACATACATATATACATACACATATATATATATATATATATACATACATACATATATATATATACATACATACATACATACACATACATACATACATACATACACATATATATATTTCAAAAACTCCTTCTCCTTCTTGTGCACCAAGGAAAAACGGAACAGACACCACTTTCTTTGTGCAGCATTATTTTATTTCTCGTGCATTGGCCGCCATGACGCGTTTCGGGCTTCACAGAGCCCTTGATCACATGACACGCCACGTAGTTTCTCCCATTTTTAAAGTGACAATGTGCTTAATTATTAGAGTGGACATAGAAAACATACTACCATCATCAAGTACTGCATTACATACAAATTATATTATAATTTGTCGTATTTCATTAAATTAAATTCATTAATTCAAGTAAATCCACAATTAAAATTATTAATAGATTAACATGCTAAAAATGACAACTAGGGTTTTTTTTTTGGCTATTATACCTGTAAAATACATAAGATAAGACACTGTAAACCCATACGACAAAACAATTTTCCTACTATGACTATTGAAACATTGAAGACATATTTTCATCAATATATTGCAAGTAGACCCTATTTTATATGTATAAGTTAGGGTGATATAAAACCGACACTATGTGCAAATACGCAAAATAAATAACAGTATAAATACCTAAAAAAACCAATTAAAAAACATGCCTTGATCACATTAAAAGGCATTGGTTTTGCTGCTTATATAATATACTAACTGGTTTCCTTGATGTGCATATCGGTTATTAAATTGCAACTGATTTGTCGTATTACCATATCAGTAGATGATTGCATATTTAGCCAAACCCTGACTATTTAGTCATTTTTCTAATCCTCATGTCCTTTTATACAGTACAATGATAAAGTGCAAAATGATGCAAATAAAGTGCGAACAGTGTTATTGTGCAAACCAGCATATACGTTACAATACATAAAATGTCACCGTGCATATGTGCACTGTCATTGTGCCATGAGCCCATGAACACTAATGACAGAGAAACTAATATGGGAGGGAGAAGGTATATATTACAAAAACCCTTAATATAAACCTTTTTATTTATTTAAAATCCAATGTTATATAATTAAATATTAAAAAACCTTTTCATTGCCTGACTTACAACCAAGTATATAAATCTTCCGTAGTATTTAATCCATGTGGATTTTTGCTGTCCAATTCTAAAATCAGTTTTGTTTCTAATCGTCTGAGTATGGCTTCTCTGTTCCCTCCTCTGCGTAGAGGGGGAACATGATCAATTACGTAATACTTCAACTCGGTCAAATTTTTATTATGTATCTCGTTGAAGTGGCGGGCAACCGGATATGAACTATCATTATTAGATATAGCCCTTAGATGTTGTAAAATTCTCTTGTGTACTGGGAGACGGGTACTACCCACATATTTAAGTCCACACATACACTCTAATACGTATACTACATACTCTGATTTGCATGTTAGAAACTTATTGATTTTAATCGGATTATCCATAAAGCCTGTATTATAAGATGTTTTGTTCTCCCCAAATTTACAGGCTTTGCACGTAGTGCATCTGACAAAACCCTTACGATTGCTAAGCCAACTCGTATTTTTGGACAGCTCTGGACTACTACTGACTAAATAGTCACTTGTACTACATGCTTTTCTAAAAGTGACTACTGGTGATGAAGGCATTTTATCCCCAATTATGGGGTCGTTTTGAATCATGTACCAGTTCTTTTTGACTATTTGTCTAATATTATCTCTTTGTTT
>CAWUFW010011271.1:615000-622500 GCA_963921515.1 Calotriton arnoldi
GAAGAAACCCTGGAGGTCTATCCCCCTGTTGGAAGTGTTGATAGTGAGATCACTGCGTACTAAAAGATCTTTTAAGTTCCGCCCTCTCCTGTATGTTATGTTGGGTCTCATTGGTAAAGTATTGCCTATGATGGGGTCTTCCCTGAGGATTTTCCAGTTCTGTACTATGGTTTTGCGAATGTTATCTGAATTGCCATTGAATGTCAGAATCATGCGGGTTTCCTCATTGCCTTCGTTTATTGTGGTGTTCCCTGTCGTGTTGCCCAGGATGTTATCCTTCTCTATCGTTTTGATTCTATCATTTGCTTTTCTGAGGACCCACATGGGATAACCTCTGTCCTTAAATCTGTCAATCATGGAAGATTGTTCTTTTAAGAAACCCTCTTCCGTGCTGCAGTTCCTCTTTGCCCTGAGCAGTTCCCCATATGGAATGCTCCACTTCAAATTGTCTGGGTGACTGCTCAGGGCATGGAGTAGGGTATTACCTGCTGTTGCTTTGTGAAAGAGTTTGGTTTGGATTTTATTGTCCTCAATTACTACCTTTGTGTCGAGGTACTCCACCTCACACTCACTAATCATGCTGGTAAATGTGAGGTTCTTGGGGTTATTGTTGAGTTTTGCAATGAACAACAAGGCGTCCTCTTTGCTGCCTTGCCAGACAACAAAGAGGTCGTCGATGTACCTTAGCCAAAGTACAACCCTCGCTAGATCTCTTTCAAGGTTGATCTCCTTCCTGATGTCTTCCTCCCATGCCCCCATGAAGAGATTCGCGAAACTCGGCGCAAAACATGTGCCCATCGCGGTCCCGAGGGTTTGCCTGAACACATCACCGTTGAACATGAAAAAGTTGCTCTTTAAACAAAATCTTATCATGTTCAGAATCATTTGTGTGTGCCCCCAGTATCTGATTTCTCTGCGATTCAGAAATCTGGTACAGGCTTCTATACCCAATTTATGGTCTATCACTGTATATAGTGAACTTACGTCCATGGTTATTAGGAGATAGTTTTTGCTCCAATTGAGGTTGTTGATCTTATTCAGAAAGTCTTTGGTGTCCCTGACTTACGAGGGTAAGGTGGTCACAAAATCCCTTAAGAAATGGTCTACATAGCGTGAGATGTTCTCTAGAACGCTGCCTCTGGATGATATTATCGGTCTACCAGGGGGGTTCTCTCTGTTTTTATGTACCTTTGGAAGTAGGTACAGGACTGGTAGAATGGGAAAATCCTTCTTCAGGAAGCAATACTCTTCCCATTCCAACAGTGCCTTATCTTTCCATTCCGCAAGCATTTCCCATATGCATGTGATGCTTTTGTTGTACTCTGTGCGATTCGAGCTGATGTAAGTGTCGATGTCACTGAGTTGCCGGGTGGCCTCCTCTATGTATTTTTCCCTAGACAGGATGACAATATTGCCACCCTTGTCGGATGGTCTAATCACAATGCTTTCATCAGAGACTAAATCCTCCATTGCCTTTCTTTGTGCAAAGGTTAAATTATGTTTGAACTTCTGCATCTTTTTGGCCCAATTGTTTTGCCTGAACTCCAATAACTCCTTCCCCACCAATTCCTGAAAGGTATCAATGTTGTTGTGATTCATACACGGTAAAAAGTGGATTTGGGCTTGAAGTTGGTGCCGGATGCTTTGTCGTGTCTAATTTCCATCTCGTCCAAGTCGAGATGGGCGTCTATGCTGATGTGTGCTCCCTCAGGATCATTTTCCAACTCATGTAATGCCACTAACGTGTCAATTTCACCTATGGTGAGTTCATCATGTTGTGCTTTGTTTGCCCCTTGGTGAGGCCCTCTGCTCCTGGTAGGTTTAAGTTTATGCCACTTCTTCAACTTCAATTTCCTACAAAATTTAAAAATATCAATCCTGTTATCCACATAGTTCATTGGTACCTGAGGACAGAAAGAGAGGCCCAGGCAGAGAGTTCTTTTCTCCCTTTCACTGATGTCTCTATCTGATAAGTTCACAATTGTCTGCTTTACCGTGTCATCATCCATTATTGATTTTTCTTTGAGCGTGTCTGTCTGTTTCCCACTCGCTCTGAGACATTCTCTTTTCTTTCTCTGCCGCCACCTCTTGCGCCTCTTCCTCTGGCACCCTTTGCTCTTCCTCTTCCTCTTCCCCTTGCGGTTGGACTGTCCTCCCTCTGAACCATCCTGGATGTTGCCCGTGTTGTTTGCCGGCTCTTCCTCATGAGCCGGTATTCGTCTAAAAATGTTTTGGGGCGGGTTATGGTATCACCTTCAGAGTTTGAGCTCTCCGATGCCTCTGTTTGTTCTGACAGGTCGGTGTTGGTGTCGCTCAGGCTTGCCGTTTCTTCTTCTTTGAGAACCAGGTGAGAAAGCTAATAATGAAAAACTGGCCGTTAATCTTAAGCGACCCTATGATTGGCCATTTACTCCCTAAAAAACCGGCCATCACATACAGCAGGGCCAAATTGATGAGACATTCTGGTACAAAATGACCCTAGTGGTCCCAGTTCCAATACTTGGCTATCTCAAAGAAAGGGGTTTTATAAATGTAAAGTGTGCAAAGCGTGTCAGTTTGGCAATAACACAACCTCTTACACGACCCCTTTCAGCGACCTAGAATGCCCTATCAAGTTATCTCTGAATTGCAAAACCGAGTATGTGGTCTATGTGCTGGAGTGCCCTTGCGGTCTAAGATACATTGGCAGTACAATACTGCAAGGACACAAAAGGGTGCTCCAGCACATCAGAGCGATAAAAAATCAGGACCATAATTATCCGGTCGCAATACATTTCAGTGAGGTACATAGAGCAGACCCCAGTGGTCTGAAATATTTCCTAATAGATGCGGTCCCACCAAAGAAAAGAGGTGGTGACAGGGAAAAACAGCTCAGACTACTTGAGGCCCAATATATTATCAACCTCGATACCAAACAACCCAGAGGTCTCAACGCCACTGATGAGTTACATACCTGTCTATAATAATTTAGGTTTATGGGACATTAATTAAACTGAATTAACAACATAAATTATGCCTATAGGCCTGTGTCATTCAAAATTGTAAATATTATGTTAATGTTAGTAAATTTCTTTTTACATGCTGCCACAGCTAATCACATATCTTAAAATTTGAATTTTACACATAGGGTTACGTAGTTTTTTTAACACTAAATTTTAGCAATTTTTTTCACAGGTTTTTACACTTCCTTTTGTTGAAATAGCACTAGCACTTTAGCATCAAGTTTAGGAGGCAGTCGGTAGACTCATTATATAACATTTATGGAATCCGCCCACAAGAAATAGGTAGATCCCCAAGAAAAATTATTGTTCAACAGGGAATAGAAATGAGGCATTCATGCCGGGATTCAATAGATTATGGTTTTAACAACTACCTACCTTAATCTTTTATTATTAATTTTAAGAGAGGGAATCAAGTTATATTTTAAATTAATAAAGCAATTGTGAGTAATGCTATGTTGCCAACGACCACACTACATGTTTAGGTATATATTAGGTATTTTACCGACATTCAAGTACTGTATTTCCTTTTAACATTATTGGTGTGTTTTTAGCAGACGATAATTATTTATGTATTTAAACTACTGTCTTTTTTGCCTTCTATGTCTATGATTCTTACTTGATGCACCTGTCACTTTAAGCAATGCACAGAAAAAGAAAAAAACAGTGGATAAAAAAAGCCACCTACCTGACAGAGCGTGTCATGTGATCAAGGCCCGAGGCAGGGCTGAAACGCGTCATGGCTGTAGAGGTTGTTGGTGAGCAATAAAGAACATCTTGCTGCATTACTCTGTGGTCCGTGCTCCGTTATTGGAAGGAAGATATCCAGTGTGCTAACGGAGTTGCCAGTAACACATATATATATATATATATACACATATATATATATACACACACATATATATATACACACACATATATATATACACACACATATATATATACACACACATATATATATACACACACATATATATATACACACACATATATATATACACACACATATATATATACACACACATATATATATATACACACACATATATATATACACACACATATATATATATACACACACATATATATATATACACACACATATATATATATACACACACATATATATATATACACACACATATATATATATACACACACACATATATATACACACACATATATATATACACACACATATATATATACACACACATATATATATATACACACATATATATATATACACACATATTATCTACTGGCGGTCGCCAGTAGATAGTTATAGTTACAACCTATTATCCATAGGAAATCCGCGACATTCTATTTGAAATAACTCTCTTGCCGGTTGACGTATCTTCGCGAAATTTTCAAACTTCGTGGGGCGCTCCGGTCCGCTCCTACCCTGAAAGTCTCGGGGTGATACGTCAAGCGGGGGCCGAGAAAAAAGGGGGGTCCCAAAATGAGTTTTCCCCATGCATTTTCCCATAGGAAACTTTAGACACGGCTACAGCCGGAACTGCTGAACGGAATTACACCAAATTTGGCAAAGAGGTAGTTCTTGGTTCAGAAAGAACCCTTTTTGTTAAATGGTGTAAATCCGTTCAGTAGTTGCTGAGAAAATCAAAAAGTAAAAGTACATATATATCTATGGGCACGGAGGATTCGCGCACCCTGAGCGCACCCTGCGCGCACCGTCCCGATCACGAGCTGCATGTTAATTGGCTGTCAGCTGGCTGTCAACATTCCGATTCAGGAAATGTTGGCAGCCATTTTGTCCCTCGGTAGAACCGAGGGACAGAAACAAGTGCGCAAAGCGCACAAAGGGGGGAGGGTAGAAACACCCTGACCCCCTAGGTTTGCTCAGGGGGTCCCACAAGGACCCCCTGGGCAAAAAAAAATTTTTTTTTTTTTTTTAAATCGGCAGGATGCGCTCAGGGTGCGCGAATCCTGCCGGAAAAAAAAAAATCGAAGCGCGGTCTCCCGCGCTTCGATGTTAATTGGCCCCCGGGTGGCCCAAGTCCCGGGGGCATGGTGGGGGATAATTTAATGTGTGGGGGCCTCAAGGGCCCCCAAGCCCCGGGGACCGCCACCCCCGGGGCTTTTTAAAAAATGGTGCGGGAGGGCTCTGAGCCCTCCCGCAGCCCCGGGGACCACCACCTCCCGGGGCTTTTTAAAAAAATTATTAAACCTGTGTGGGGGGCTCCAGCCCCCCACACGCCCGGGACCACCACCTCCCTGGGGCACTAAACATTTTAATATGGGGGTCCGTTACGGACCCCAGAGCCCCGGGACCACCACCTCCCCGGGGCTGTGTACTGAATGGGAGGGGGCCGCGCGGCCCCTCCTGGAGCCCCTTGATGGCCCTGGGGACCACCACCCCCAGGGCCGGCTCCTGCAGTGTCCCGGGGTGCCTACCCCCGGGACACTGCTGTTTGCAATGACAGGACGGGAGCCTCGCGGCTCCCGTCCTGTCATTGCAAACTGCTTTGGATATTGGAAGAGAGAGCAGGAAACCTGCTCTCTCTTCCAATATCCAAAGCCGATTGCTTTACACATGGGGAGCAGCATGTTAGCTGCTCCCCATGTGTAAAGCAATGCCGGCACCCTAGGGACGCGGGGAGCCGGCGGGACTGTGGGGGATTGGGGACCCCCACAGTCCCCAACGAGAGGCCAGGCCCCAGGGGATGGGGTCCCGGGGCAAGTAGTGGCCCGGGAGGGGGCCACGCGGCCCCCTCCCCAAAAAAATAAATAAATTTAAAAAAAAAAACGGAATGGCCGGCCCCGGGGATGGGGTCCCCGGGGCCTTAATGGCCAGAGGAGGGGGCCACGCAGCCCCCTCCAAAGAATATAAATAAAAACGAGGCCATGCCCCGGGGATGGGGTGCCCGGGGCCAATACAGGCCCAGGGAAGGGGGCCACGCGGCCCCCTTCCCGTTTTTTTTTAAATTACAAATTTAAAAAAAGGGGTAAGGCCCTGGGGGATGGGGTCCCCAGGGCATAAAAACAGGAAAAAGGAAGGGGAGCCACACAGCCCCCCTTCAGGGGACAAAAAATTTTTTTTTTTTTTAAAACGATCGGCCCGCAGGCCCCGCCCCTTCCTTCACCACTCTGCAAACGCGCACCCTGGCGCGTTTGCAGAGGGGGAACGATTCCCCTTGAATACTGGGGGTCCCTGGGGCCAACTAGCCCACCAGGAACCTCCAGTATGCGCCAGGGGCTGCGTTGCAGAGAGGTGTAGAGAGGCCACACCCCTTTTACACCTCTCTGCAACGCAGCTCTGTGGCGCTTTTGGAGGTATATGGTGGGCTAGTTGGACTCCGGGGACCCTCAGGATTCAAGGGGACTTAATCCCCCAACTTAAAACGCGCCACGGGGCGCGTTTGCACAGTGGTGAAGGGAGGGGGCGGGGCTTCAGGTGACATGTGTGCAAACAGGCCCCGTGGCGCGTTTTAAGATGGGGAATTAAATCCCCTTCAATCCTGAGGGTCCCTGGGGGCCAACTAGCCCAACAGGTACATCCAGAAAGCGCCACAGAGCTGCGTTGCAGAGAGGTGTAAAGGGGTGTGGCCTCTCTACACGTCTCTGCAACGCAGCCCCTGGCGCATATTGGAGGTTCCTGGTGGTCTAGTTGGCCCCTAGGGACCCTCAGGATTCAAGGGAACTTAATCCCCCAACTTAAAACGCGCCACGGGGCGCGTTTGCAAAGATGTCACCTCAGGCCCCGCCCCTCCCTTCACCATTGTGCAAATATTCCTCTAAAATCAGCCGAAATAGGAATTCCGATTTACTCACCTGTTATAAGGAGAGACCTCATTGCTGTATCTTTCAGCCCAGTACTGGTCCTGAAAAGTAATTTTAACCGTACTTACCGGTAACTTGAATTTCCTTCATAGGCTAACATTGACTGGTTTCACTTGGAAATTCTTCTAAGTGTGGAGTTTTGGAACTTTAAAATATTCCTCTAAAATCAGCCGAAATACGAATTCCGATTTACTCACCTGTTATCAGGAGAGACCTCAGTGCTGCATCTTTCAGCCCAGTACTGATCCTCAAAAGTAATTTTAACCGTACTTACCGGTAATTTGAATTTCCTTCATAGGCTAACATTGACTGGTTTCACTTGGAAATTCTTCTAAGTGTGGAGTTTTGGAACTTTAAAATATTCCTCTAAAATCAGCCGAAATACGAATTCCGATTTACTCACCTGTTATCAGGAGAGACCTCAGTGCTGCATCTTTCAGCCCAGTACTGATCCTGAAAAGTAATTTTAACCGTACTTACCGGTAACTTGAATTTCCTTCATAGGCTAACATTGACTGGTTTCACTTGGAAATTCTTCTAAGTGTGGAGTTTTGGAACTTTAAAATATTCCTCTAAAATCAGCCGAAATACGAATTCCGATTTACTCACCTGTTATCAGGAGAGACCTCAGTGCTGCATCTTTCAGCCCAGTACTGATCCTGAAAAGTAATTTTAACCGTACTTACCGGTAACTTGA